>JBCNJP010000014.1:11907184-11928060 GCA_039602395.1 Deinandra increscens subsp. villosa
AAACCTTGATTAAACACTTGAAATCCAAAGCTTTGATGTTCTTGATATCAAAAGAAAGGAGAAAGAAAAATTTTGAAGGGTGTGTGTGTGGGGGTTTTCGGCCGAAAGCAAGGGGAGAGGGGGAGAGGGAGAGTTTGTGTGTGTTGGTGAAAGTGAAGAGTGAGGGTGGAGTGTTGGTTTTAAAACAAATGATGATGGTTATGTGTTCAAGACCATCATCATTTCTTAACACTTGTCCCTTTACTACATAATCCACCTATCTCACACTTATATATATATATATATTTTTATAAATACTAATGTAAATGAAGTGAAACCAGATATAAGTCTGATTATTTGTGATTCGCAGTATATTTTTCGTAACCAAATTGCTTAACTTCTTATATCTAAATTCACGAAATTTAATTACGCTCTGAACCGTATAATTATTTTTCAGTTTTGTCACATTTGGTCCTTTGACCTAACGTTGTGACGTTCTGATACGGATCGGTTCCTGAATTCGCGTATTTTTGCAATAAATTGGTAACCGACAAGATTTCCCTTTTTAGGAAATTTTCATGGAAACAATTAATTGTTTCCTAGTCAATATTTGTCGTTTACCTATTTCTTAATTAAATATTCAAATATCTCATGTAATTTACAACTAAATTCTAAATTATTCCTAAATCCAATTTCTAATTTATCATTAAAGTGACGGGTGTCACATATTCGTAGGCAAAAGGGATAATATTAGTGCTATAAGGGGTTGTGTGTTACAAATGGTATAAGAGTACTCACTCATGTAAATTATTTGTAGTAAAATGATAATATGAATGAAGTTATGAGATTAGTATTTCAACTCTTTAAGGACGTTGATTGAGTAAAATGTATGGTGGTTCATCTCATTATGAAGGTTGAACGAGTGTTTCAGCACATAAAGAATGATGTTATAACTATCGGTTTACATTAAAAGGGTGTTTCAAACCTAACTTCATCTATAAATACCAATATCATTCTTGGTTGTATGGGTATCGAATCAATCTTTTAGAGACTCTTTAAACCCACTTCTCATTTAAGATTTTAGAGTGACTTAGTAAACTCTCTAAAGTTCTCATTTTCATGTAAATATTTAGAGAGACTTAAGATACTCTCTAATAATCATTACATTTATCTTCCACAAGTGATAATACACACTTAACCAGGTGAAACCTCGGATGTGTGGTCTTCTTCGACAGTACATATACTGTTTCAGTTGTTATACCCTGAGAAATAAACAAGTTCTCATGTGGAGACCCAAAGTCTATGGTAAGAGAAGCATATTGAATACATGCCTCAACCTCAAATGTAAATGTCTTTGCTCATTGTTGCAGCCAAGAACAAAAATTTGAAGAATCAACCAATTGAGGGTTGTGATTTGACTAAATTTACATGTAAGTAATTTTGATTTTATTTATTTTGTACTCGGAATGATCCTACACATTTCTCATTTAAATAACAAAAGCATCATTATTACTATTATTTTTTACATTTAAATAACAAGAGCATCATTATTACTATTATTTATTAAATAAAAAGTAACTAAAATCCTTACAAACTTAAATCAGAATTCCGCGAAATGCTTTCAATTTTGGGTTCACGGAAAGTTTAAAGTAAATATTTTAAAAACTGCTACGACAATTTTAAAAGGTATATTTTTGGGAAAATCGCGTAGTACATTTATTTTAGAACTTAATATCTAAATACATAAGTATTATAAAAAATGTAACCGTTTATTTCTAATATAAGTATTATCAAAAATGATATTTACTAAAATGATTTATGTAATCATTTAGTGTTAGCAAAACGGTTCTGAATTAAAATCACGTCTAATTAAATGATTTATGACATGATTTCTTAAATGATTTATGTAATCAGTGTGTTTTCTAACATGATTGTTAGAACCGGTTTATTTGTTAAATCATATGCCTTCAATGTTTTGTGTAAACATTATTACCATTAGTGTGTATTATCCCAAATTCGTTCGATCCATTAATTAATCGACCTGAATTGAAATTACTCTGAATAGCTCCGAAACGATATTTCGATTCAGAATCATGTTTCATTTCACACCAATACGTCCATTTTAATACTGGATCTATAATTTTCATCCAAAACTAAAAAAAACTAAAAAACGAACCATACTTAGATCCGACCATATCTGATCATACCAGAAAGGTATCCGAATGTGATAAATTTACCGAGGAGGGTGGTAAATCGAAGGTTATCACGGGTGTTGAAGTTCTGATGATGTTAATGGACGGGGATTTCCATCGGTTGATGATTAGAGTTCCACACTGTGGAAATCAAAAAATGAAATTAAGAGAAAATTTAATGAGAAAGACGGTGGAGATTTCATGTCAGTGATAGTGTGTTGGTAACCTAGACCAAGAAACTCTAACTTTGTGATGGTAAATGGAGTCCATGTTGCCATGGTTTTTTTAGGTCACCCGTACAATGATTTACCTCTACCCATCTTGACCCGTCAGATTTTTTTACTCTCTTTAATACAACCCATTGAGACCCGTTAAAAGAATATGCATGGGCTAGTTTAACCCAAAATATTATAAAATAGATCCATAATGACCCAAAAGTTTGTAGAGGGATGCCTTTTGCCAGGTCTATATAAATATGTATGGTGTATGATTAGAGTATTTTGTTTAATAATAAGAGACAAGAGTAACTATTTTAAAACCAATATTAATAGATCTTAGGGTCATAAGTCATAATATTATTATGCATAACATGTTGGACTCATGGGCAGACCTGTATGAGGTCACGTTATCTTTTAAACTCGTACATGAAGTTAATTTTATTTTTTGAATTTTTTAGATTTTTATCATTTTATATACGTGTGATGCCCCTTAAATACATTTTGTTTCAAATGATTTATCTAAACTTTTCACCCTTTTCAGCTTTGTTTCTATTAAAAAAAAACATTACCCAAGATTCAAACTTGGGTCAAAATATCATTAGCACTTAAGTTTGGATGTGTCAACCACCAAGCTAGCCATGCTTGTTGGTTAAAATTCTAAACGATAATACTTATATCAAGAAAGTAATGTACGTTGACTTTATTAAACAATTTGATCAAAATAAATTTTGTGCTACCCCTTTAATTTTTCTTTAGTTCCGTCTCTGGTTGGACTCTATTAAGTATCTTTATAGCCTCGGGCAAAGAAAACCAAAAGTATCAAATGCAAATGATATAAAGTATAAACACGTGTTGGTAATCAATAGATATTTTCTCATATTTAGTCACAATTGTATTAAGCAACTTTTAAAACAGTCTTAATGCAAGTTTTGAATGTTCACTTTCTCTCGGTTATTATAATGAGAATAAGAATTTGATTTATTTTTCTTTAAATTACCAAAAAGAACAAATAAAATATATAGATAGCTTGGTATAGAATCTCAGGTTCATTAAAGTCGTCATCTTTTGCCTTTGAACCTCTCCTTTTCCATTCATCACATGACTTTCAATCCACGCGTATTCACGATAATTTCAGCTATAGCGCGATATACGAGATTTTCAAGACAAAAATTCCTTTAGTTGAGTTGTATTTTATGAATTCCCCCCTTTTGTTTCCACTAACTACAAAACTTTACTCTATATTTAATATAATACATTTAAGCCCCTTTATTTAGAAATCTTGTTCACACACCATAATGTTTAAAAAACGAGTGACGATGAGTGACGAATTGACGATAATACAACAATTCGTTTATCGGGTCCTATTTCTTTGTTAGATATACATATGAGGTCCGGTTTGGTCTTAGTGTTAGACTTTCAAACTGCAATCAAATCTATATGTGACGAATAGATAACTACAGCTTAATTTATGCATATCATTTTAATAGTAGAATAAAAAAAAATAGAAAATTTTTGTGAGGATCACAAATTATAAAATCGAACGCGCCTAGTTATTTTATTTATTATCCATATATACAAGATATTATATAAATAAATAAATAAACACAATATTTGTTAATGATAATAGTTTGAAAGCATAATATAATACATCAACCAATTACATCATTACCTTTCAAACCATGATCTTCAGGTGGAATTAGCTTTATGATCGATATGAATGATTAGAGAATAAATAAGTAGACTTAAATAATATTAACATGAGTAATACAACTTTAGTTAATTTAAATACATAATATTTATATATTTATTTGTTTTTTTTTTTACAATCTGGGTTTGTTTTTAAAAAGTATCAACCCTGAAAAAATGGAAATGTCACTTTTGCTATTATTAGTGAGGAAATTAAGGGACAAGACAACCCACAACACAAGGGTATCGATAATAATTTAGCCCCCATACCCCATGCATTACCATTATTTGGATCACAATGATCATATGTCTTTTTGCAAGTGTTTTTGTTTTTATTTTTATAAAATTACTCTAAAATAAATGGAGTTTTGAATAAAAACATGGTCTAAAGAGTTTTAGAAAAAGGGTTTAGGAGGATTCATAGAAATATATGCTATTACTTTCGGATTTTATCTTCATATAAAAGAAAGCTAGAAACCGGCCTTATAAAACCCTTCTGCTTAAAAATGGAGTATCAATATGACGTGTTTTAAACACTATATAAAAAATAACTCTTGTATTAAGTTACGTCTTTTAAGTTTGTATGCACCGTCTGCTTTTAGATTCGGTCTTTAATTTCTAAATAACGTTTATTTGTCATTTAAAAAAAATATTTAAGGAAAGAGATTTATAATAAAAATGATATAATTTATAAACACTAGACTTATTCTGATTAATTATACATATCATGCTTAATAATGAAAGAAAATGAAAATTTACACTTAGAATTCATAAATCTTCAAATACCTATATTTTTTTATAATATTTGATGTTCTATTGGTAAGTTTACCATATTTGTTTAAGATAATAGTTTCACTTCGTCTCTGCTTTAATTTAACTCTATATATTGCAACATACAGTTGAATATGTGTAAATCTGATTATCTCAAAACAAACTAACACATGGTTGAGTATGTGTATAACCAGTTTTCTAAAAAAAGATTGTCCTTGACTTTTATTTATTGTTAATTTAATACATAAAACAAATGAAAATTGTGTTTTTCAAATTTGAAACTAACCGTTTGTTTAAAGGTGTCAAACCAATTCTATGATATAAAATAAAGATACCAAATATTACCTATAGACATGATATTTGTTTCTATAACATGGTTACCAATACAACTGTTTTATATATCTATGCTATCCGCAACAATGTCCGGATAGTCAAATATACTTCAAAACATTTATTAAAATGTAAAAACAAAAAGGGAAAAAAAATAGATTAATAAGTAAATATCAAAAGCTAAAAGAAGAACAAAAATGTATTATTTAATTGAATAGAGATATAAATAGGAAATGAGATGTATGAAAATTTAGAACATGAGTAATAAATTTTAGTTAAATTGCCGAGAAAGTGATAAAGAATATATTATGAATGCTCTTAACATCAACGTATTAAAAATGTATTTTAAGAATGTATTGCATGCAAATCTTGCATCATTCAAAGACGTACGTGTTTATAAGGAATCTTCGACTTCAAAATACTGCAAGTGTATTTAGACATTTAGTTAGTAGTTGTGAATTAAATGATAACTCCTCTTCTAAACATGTTTGGTGGACATAATTCTAAAACTTGTGACATCCTCAAGAGTTTCCGTTTGGATAACCTATAATAGCAAACACTTTTTTTTTAGAGTAATTTAGCTTAGCAGTGTATTAAGATTGGTTGTCTTGTACCTATTACCTCTTCCGAGTTTGAGTCTCATAACGAAAAAACCAGGAGCGCCCCCAATTTACAGCATCGGGCGGGAACCGGACAAATCCATAAACCCTCCCTTGTGACTCAGGATCAAGCATAAGACTCAATCCTTTATTGTCTACCAAAAAGTAAGACTCAAACCTATATCTTTTCAAGAGGAATTTCGACCACAAGAAGAATAAACACTTAACTTTCCTACGGGTGAAATAGACAATATCTATTAATCTATCTACCTATTAATATAATAAGGGAGTAAATTGGGTTGTCCCTTAGCAATGTTCTACCCTTTCTCTAGCATTATAGTCATATATGCATCTGTTTCGTATACTCGCGTTATCTTTGTGATAACGCGCGAGTAACAATTCTAGTATAAAGTAAATATGAAATTATACAAAATAGAAACAATTTTAAGAATTTAGTTTAAGAAGAAAATTTTTATTAGGTAATTAGATTTTAAATGAACTTTGTTAAATTGCTTATCATGTACTTTTATTTAGTTAAATCTCAGACATGGATAATTTTGTCTCCTTAAACTTTAAGTTTAATATAAAAAGAAAATATCATTCTTTTTAAATGTATTATAATAATGTGGTATAGATATATATTTACAAAGAATAGAAGTTTTTCGAATTTTGGTCAGCAATTTTTTTATATGTTAGACTAATTGTTAAATTTTGATATTTTGAAGCTTAAGCATGAATGTTTTAGTTTTTAGATATTAAAATATTTAAGTTTTATTATTTTGAAGTTTAGTCTTTAAATTTTAACTTTTAGAGATTAGACACCAATCTATAGCGATGTTGAGTTTTGTTATTTTCAAGTAGCCATGGATTTTTTAATATTAAGAGTGGACACTCTAAGACGTAGTCATACAAGTTCGCATATATGTTATGATATAAATTTGTTTAATATTTAGTTTTGTTGAGTTTAATTTGGTTATAAATTTTTGCTTAATGTTGCATTGATTTAACACATGTTCAAATCTTGCGTCTTTAAAAAAAATGGTTTTTAGCTTTTTTTCTTTCTAGATTTTTGTTTTTTAACCACACTGTGTATTAGCTGTGATATGAAATAGGTTTAAAATGCAGATGTGTTAGATTTTGTTAGTTTTTTATGTACCTATGATATATAAAGTAGGTTTAACATGAACGCACTATAGTAGTCAACAATATTATGCAGACTGATATACAGTTTCAATGAAAATTGTTCTAAATGGACCGGGCTTACAAAGAAAACAATGATCAAGTGGGTTTACAACGGAAAAGATGATAAAAAGAAAATAAAAATTCAATGAATACTATTCTAAATAGACCGATCCAGTGAGCATACAAATGGAGTAGATGATTAAAAGAAAATAAAAATTCAATGAATACTATTTTGAATAGACCGATCCAGTAGTGAGCATATACAAAGCACATAGAGATCCAATGGGTTTACACTTTACAACGGGTTTGGTCAGGAAAGATGATTAAACGTGAGATTGAGAGTTGTGCCAAAAAAAAAATAATAATAAATAAATAAATAAATAAAAATAGAAGGGTGCTACATTCTCACCCTTCATTTTTTCAACCTAATCCATAGCTTGCTACTATTACCTATTCCTTTATCAATTGAAATTAGTAACACTTGGTGATGATCTAATGGAGCTCATTGTAATCATCATTGAAGTTCTAGCATTCTGCCTACTTTTCCTAATTTGATTTCATCTTCAATTTCAACACACAACAAATACATCAAGAGGTATAATATTTGGATTAATTATTTAAATTAAATCCAACTAAAATTATACAAACACAAATATAAAATAAAGGGTTCGTAGATGCAAATGTATATCATAACAAATAAATCAACTATAAATCTTAAGTAGAAACTAGTCACAATTTGCTGCTACAAAATAGAACACCACCTCACCCCCTCCCTTTCTTAAGTAGGGTGGTCTTTTAGGTTCTGAACTTAGTCTGTTTCCCTTAAGCTTTCACTTGTGAGCCATAGCTTCTTTTGGACTATGAGCACAACATCATCTCCGTCCGATTCTGATGGTGAATCTGCAACTGCAACCGTCTCCCAGTGTATCGCGTGTAAATATTTCTTCACGAAATCAATAACGGCCTTTTTGTCCCGAACGATAAGGAATCCTGTAGGCCTGAGGATACGGTCAATTTCGATCAACAAATCTTCACCACTGCAACCTTTCTTTTCGATTACGTCTGAGAACACATTGCCAGCATGGAGAAGGTCGTATGTTCGTGGGTAAATTGAGTATGCTTCACACCTGAAAAATGCACCCGAATAGGCAGGTTGAGTAATGGTCAAACCAGGTTCAAGTTAGAACAGGTCATTTTAGTGCGGGTCAAAACAGCTCCGTGACGTGTACACTGTTGTCCTTTTTTATGAGGTACTTGATTGCCTTAATTATGATCAGAAAAACGATGTTCATTTTGATCTAAATCTTGTAATAGGTTTCATACATTAAAAATGGACCTAGGGGGATTTTTAACCCGTTTGACCCATTAAGGGATCCAAATGTTATAATGGTAAAAAAGTTCCATAAAAATGTTAAAAAATATATTTGGCCTCAATTCTGTGGTGTGACTCAAAAAGGGTTAAAACCGAAAAAGCCAGAACGATTCTAATCTTCTTTGACCTTTTACAAGACAAAAAGTACTCTAATTTTTGGGGGTTTTTACTACAGTTCGGAACCGGTCTCAGCTCGGGCTTGATGCACATGATTTAAATACTATGCAGCAGAAATGGTGAATAGGGAATATACATACCAGTTATGAATTGAGCCGATTAAGCCTCTATCATAAATAAGCTTTAATGTGTTAGGTCCATCTTCAGGGACAACATTCATCACCCAAACATCTTTGTTTCCCAAAGCAGCTCCAAATGAACCCAAATTGGCCTTCATGTCCATCACATTCCTAATAGTATTTGTTGATATTTTTGGGCTCAACAGATCCCAGTAGTTCTCAACCCTCTTACGCCATAGCTCCTATAAAAATTAAGCAAAATTTTGGTGAATCGATGAACACTTCAACTGAAATAACAAGAGAGAATATTGTATTTTTTATTTACCGTGTCCTTTTCAAACATATCACTTGAATAGCCAAAGTCAGCAAGACGAGGAGGTGGAGAAGTTAGCCTAGCAGGCCATGGAGCCAATCCGCTTCCTTTACTTGAGTGATCATCTGATGGAAAAGAAAAAGAACCCGAAAAACTATAAGTGTTTTGCACAAACGCGTGTCGCTGTTTGACTTTCTGGGTCAAAAGAATCACTTTCCAAACCCAACCGAGATGAAGCTACTTATCATTTGCGAAAAAAATATGAGCTCTAGACTCTAGAGTATGATACTAAGGGCCTAAGGGTGCAAAGTGAATAAATTTGGTGATACAATTGGAAATAGAATCCATTGCAATTTTTAAAACTGAAAAGAAATCTATTCGACTCTTAGAAGCCGGATAAGTAATCTATTACTTATGAACTCTGATCCCTCGGTCCCTCTGCCCCAAAAATTATTGTCCACAAACATAAACACAATCTAAGAGAGAATTAATACAGATCTTAACCAGCATAATACGCTAAATTCCAATTTTACCCTTAATGCATTTATGATATTATTCATTTTTTTTAAGTAGCCAATACTTCTGAGGCACATTAAAATAGACACGTGGATAATAATTTTGGGACGGAAAGAGTATATCCCTTGTGGTAAATTAGTAGGAAAGAAGAAGATTTATACAGATACAAACCTTTTTCTAACTCACGTTATGGCATAAGAATGTAAATGAAATGATGAAAAAAACTTACGCTCAGAGTAAGGTGTAATGCAAGCTTCCATGTTCACTCCATAGACAGCATCTGGATCATCATTTGATCGACAAAGAGGAGGTTGAGTACCTGGAGCTCTCTCCATGTAACAATCATTAGTCAAAGGTTTGACCCAAATGACCGTCTGGTTTCTCTTTGCAGCTATTTTCCAGCACATGCGTTCAACAAGTGCACTCATTTCTTTCCATATTCTAAGATCCTCTTCATCCTGTGCATATGCTTCAGGAGATGAGTAAGCAAAGTAGCCACCTGGTCTAAGCAACCTATCTAACTCAAGTAAAAGAATCCCGTCCCTTTGAAGCCAATCAATTCTACAACGGGAACAATGAGCAAGTTCAAAAGATCTGCTGGGGTAAGGAAGTCTTTTTGTTCCAAGAACACCAAGATATGCAGGAATGCCTCTTTCTAGAGCAAACTGGATTTGATTTTGATGCACATCATTAGGTGCTAAAGACATAGCAATGATGTCAGATGAAAGAAGATAGCCACCAAAACTTGCAACACCGCAACCAACATCAAGTACGGTTCGTAAGTTTCCCTCATTGTTCATGTTATCTTTTGAGAAGTTGAGCATCTGTTAATTAAAGGGTTATCAGAAGTAGAAAACAGAATAAAGCTTGGTTCATTAGATGCGATAAAGGACTTGTGTGAAAATATTTACATTTGCAAGGGATTTGATGTATTTATCAGCTCCATAGTGGAAATGAGTTCCTCCACCTGGGAATATGATCTTTTCACCTTTTACAACCATCCAGTTTTGGTCTGATTTCTCATGTGCAAGGTGGGTATGTGGTATGTTTGCTTTCCATACTTCATCTCTGCTCTTTGGCCACTTGATGGGGACCTACATCAACAGATGAACCCAGGAGGGAAACACAATAAAGATCATTCCAACTAAACTCTGAGAACTAGAAACAGATAATTATCAACAAATTTCCACACTGTTATTCAAACAATTTATTTACAAATAAAGTAACACTTAGCTTGAACAAAACAGGGCCAAAGGTCGAAAGTCACTCAAAATGTATTTTTGACGTTCAAAACCTCATATCTTAGTGTATTGAAAAACTTATATTATTATAAAATAATGTATCAACAATTTCCCAATGTTATTCAATTATAAAGGGGGGAAATTTCAACCAATTTACTTACGAATAAAATAAAATTTAGCTTAAAAAATAGCTGGTCAAATGGGTCGGATGTCGCTCAAAATGTATTTTTAACGTGCAAACCTCATATCTCATTGTATTGGAAAACTTATATTATTATAAATAAAGTAGTTTTTGTGATCATAGACAGACTAACTGTTTATAAAATAAGAAAAAAATAAGTGGAGATAAAATGCTTCATGTTAACCCCTCCCGTTTTGACCCGGTACCAGAAGCCACCTGTATGTCATACCCAACCCATTCAAACCGTCCATTTTCTACATATAGTTGATTAGATCCACACCTTGTACCCTGTTGGAGGAGGAATCAAGCAGTTGAAACGTCTTTCAGGCAGAGGGCAATGTCTTTCATAGTGCTCCATTAAAGACAAATCCAACTTTAATCTCATCTGGTAGATAAGGTGCCTATCAAGGCAGGGTATCAATTCCGAGTATCGATCGTCACAAACCTTCACACAAGAAAGACAAAGAAATCACTAAAGAGGTAAAAACGTAAAATCGTCTGATAGTAAAAAGTTCTTCTTCTATCGAAGATGGCAAGAGGACTAAGCTAAAATCCGATTTTGTGTAAATAACTTACAGGAAAGCTTTTTGGTACAATACCATCCGCATCATCCAGCCCAAACTTAAAATCATCTTGCTTGTTGCCAAGATCAGATTCTTCATCCCCGCCTAAGTAGGATGATCCAAGCTTCCTTAGAGACCGGCTTCCGTACTCTAGAGCTGATTCTCCTTCACTCTGGGAACCGAAATACAAATACAAGAAAAGAAGGGCAGCTCCTACAAGAACAAAAGTAGTGAGCAAACGCTTCTTCTGAGATCCATCCGTTCTTCCTCTCATAATTAACGTTATGTTTGACACCCCACAACGTTAATCAGTTTTGGCCTCAAATGCAATTTATTGATCACAAGTATAAACCCATAGTTCTGTCAATGGATGACTGATCCTCTGGTTGAATAATCTGGTGTTTTAATCCAAACTATGGTTAATTTTGTGGGTTCCCCAGCTCTCTTAGAATCAAAGATGATACTTTTCCAGATACAAGATTTATCTGCCGACCAACCTGCTAAGCAAAAGGAAAAAACTATCAGTAACCTATGCAAAGTACTCTAGGCATGTTAGGATTAATCAATGAACATATCAATGCTAAGTTACCATTTACCAAACTGTCAAAACTGAGATCCACTTAAAACTAACATGAGTTGTCAAACATAATAATTATAAATGTCCTTAATAAGAATCATAACTTCCAGATCTAGGCAAGAAGAAACTAAATCACATTAGCCATTTGCAGCTAAAAAATAACCAAATCTCCCACAATCAATATCAATCACAGAAAGGCTAAATTGCTAAATTGCTAAGAGGTAATACGTAAAATGTCTCCACAATCACCCAACAAACTCACTACATATTTGCATCTTCTCCACATTAGATGATGTTAAAAACATAGTGAGCCACACATTAGAATAGACATTCACAAAATAGATTAGTGTACTCCTTGCAGAAGTTAATCAGTTAAACAACACTCAGTCCTTCGTCTCAGATCAATTGCTAATTCGCATTTCTTCAAGCTAAAATCCGATTATAAAATAGAAACATCACCGACACTAATTCAACTTACGAATTGTAACAATAGTTATAGCAAATACAATGCTTACGCTAGGTTTAAATTAAAACACACGATTCGGATCACACTATCGAGAAAAACCAGTTCTGATATGAGAATCACAGTGCAATTTCACTACCAAATCTAAATACACACAGAATCAAAATAACAGGTCTGATCGACAGCATTGAAAACAGAGGATGATTTCAACTTTCAAGGTGATAAAACTGCAATTCCGAATCAGATCTAACATGTTCACAATGAGAAACGAGTGATTTGAGCTTACCTCCGTCCGACGAACAGATCTAAGCTCTGAATTTTTAAGCGGACTGTTGGATTTGTGGATAATGAGTGGCAATTTGTTCGCCTATAAACAGAATAAAAGGTGTAGAGTAGGGGTAGATCTGAGAGTTTCACAGTAGATGCAAAGAGTACTGCTGGCACGCGGTGGTTTATAATTTATTATTTTTATGTACTTTTAGACCCCTTGTATTATGAATTTGCTACCATTAACGTCCCTAACTAACATCATAGGTGGAATTTGACACGTCTTGTACATGACACGGAAAAATCAGGTTTTGGGTTGATATATCTAATCCATTTAGAAGGATCGTGTTTATGTTGATTGACTTGTTGACCTATTTAACTAAACTGGATTATGTTTAGGTTGGCATGTTTAATTAATTAAACGAGTCATGTTCGGATTGATATGTTTAACATTTTTATTTAAATTGGTCGACGCATCAACCTGTATAATGAAATTGGTTGGTCTGCTAATCCATTTATGATTCGTTTAATCTTTTTTGGTGCGTATTACCAACTCACAAACCCGTTTGACATGTTTAGAGAAATGGGTCATGTTTGGGTTATGAAGAAGAAAATTGTTGTCGAGGAGGACCTTTAGGGTATGAACTTCTCGGGTAGGGTTGCTACAAGGACCCACCGTGGTCGAAATCTATGTCTTCGCAACATCGATGAAGATCAAGTAGCCACACTTTGTCTCCTCCGTCTTGGATAGATCTGGTCTATGAGGCATCATAAAAAGCTTGTTAGAAAGTATCAGATACCAAAGTCTCGGGAACCCCCCCCCCCCCACCCCACCCCCACCCACACACACACAAAATCGTATTTTTATAAAATAATAGTAAAAGTGGAAGAATAAGATTTCTAACATGAGCATGAGACAGTTTTTATATACGGAATGATACCATATATATTTGACTCAAATTCATTGGGACCGGTGAAATTACGACTAAACTGAATAGGTTATATGATTTTAAGTGTGAGTAAGTTAAGTTTAATACGTTTACATAAATAAAAATATGAGTGATGTTTTGATTGAATAATTCAGCTCGTTAACCTCTAACATATCTTTCTGTCAAGTCGGTACGCTTAATAGCCTACTTATTGTGATTTTTTGTATCCGTAAGGGTACATCTTGTAAGTTAAAAAAACATGGGCACTTTGTCGGTTGGGGGAGTGGATTTCTCTTTCAGAGGGTAAATCACATTTACACCTTCCCATGTGGCTTAAGTTAAAGAGAAACCCCACACTTTGGATGATTAGCAAAGAACACCCCTAAAGTTTACTGGGTCGTGAATAAAAAGTGAGGATTTCAATCAACAATTCTATATCAATCTTTTTAATATTGGGCTCCTTTAGACTTGTAGATTTGGTGGTCATGTCGATATATTTCTTGAGGTCAAAGACCATCATTGACTTTCATATGTGAAATCAAATAATCAATAGTTAAGTTTTTGTAGCATGAAGCTTAATATAGTTGAATATTTGTGAAATAATTTTTAAATAATATTATGTGCTGTGATGTGCTGTCCGGATGATATTTTGTTTGATTCTTGTAATTGTCACAATCAAGATTTGATACATAATTTATTTGATACTATATAATGCCGTACTATGATATAGTAGTAATTTGAATATATAATTTGTCAAGTAAATAAGATACAAGAAGTATAAGACAAGATGGAAGGAAAAACACTTAATTGTAAATACAAAATTGGATTCTATGTGTTGAGAATTGAGCATATACTTTGATGTATAACTTAGTAATTGTCTATTTGAACTACATAAAATTTGAAGAAGTTGAAAAGTTGTTATCATTAGCATATTGTATTGAGAGTAGTTGAAATGAAATTTAAACGATTTTGGGTTGAGAAAAATATTGATTTTTATTGGTTTTTTTATGATAGGAGAAATCCTACTTGAGCCAAACTTTGTTGATCCGCAAAGGCTTGGAGCTCGAGGAATAAAACGCTTGACAAAATACTCGTTAATGCCGAATGATTAAACAAATAAACTGTCGTTAAAATTGCATGAAAACCTTGTTTGCTATAATGGATTATCACTTGGAATCTTGAAAATTGTTTGGATTTCACTATCGAGAATGTATTTTGAAAATCATTTGAATGAATTATGGAACGTGACAAGGCGACATCATTTATAATTAGACTATTAGAAATTTAGAACCTGAAAAATCTTGAACTTATTTAAGGCTCATAATTGCTTAATGAGGTTACGGATTACCTAACCAAAATAAGAGTTGGGCTCGATAAACCAGTAATCGATCTATTTGGGTTGTGACTGGTTAAAAAACACATTTTACATAGATAGAATAAATGTCCATGTCGCAATGACTAACATATTAAAGTCAAGTGAGTGTGAGGGATAAGTGAATTTTTTTAAATTATTAATACAATTTTTAAATAGTTACTTATCATCCGAAGTGTCGATTCAAAAGCCAATATCATCCTACGACTACGAGACCAAAAATAGTTTATTGAAACACTATGTTTCGTTAAAATTCACACAGAAATGCTAAAGAAAAACAAAAGTGCATATTTTTTTTTGTTTTCATTAATAAAAATCACCGACCACTATTAATTTGAAAAAAACCAAACTAAGGCCCTTTTTGGTTCGGCCTTACAGCATCTGAATGGAAGCTTTGCTGATCGATTCAGACTTTTCTCACAATGATTTGTTAGTGTTTTTTTTCTTGTTTGATTATATAGTCATTCAGATGTCCAAACAAACCTCACATTATAATTCAGCACCTTATTGATTCAGCACTTCTTTACCATACAAATAACTTATTCATTTAGCATCAAATGAAACAGATTAACCAAACAACCCCTAAGTCTTAAATTCATTCATATCTCCCACCATTTGGTGGAGTTGATACTCCCTTACCTTTTAATGTAAAGGTTAAGGGTTCAAATCCCATCAGACATAAAAAAATGTAAAAAAAAAATGTAAAATATTATAAAGGTGAGTCAGAGGTTTTACCACAGTGTTTCTTTGGGCGGTGGATTTTCTTTGGGATGGACGTGCAACACTGAGGGTTCTGGTTACTCAAACGGACTGTGTTCGCAGCGTGTCGTGGGTAATATCGTTTGTCATGATGAGACCCCCGAATAACCGAATGTTTGCTATTAAAAAAAAGTCTTAAATTCATTTTTGAAATAAAAAAAAAAGTAGAAAAATCAAATTTCTTAGGCGTGCTTGGTCCTTTCTCATTCTATTGAATTCTTATCCAAGCTTGTTAGCTATAGCACAAAGCGAAGTAGCGAACAACCATAGCCTTCTCACAACACCTTGACATAGTGTTACGTGAGTATGTTGGTGATGTGGCAACCTCCCTTTCAAGTTTATACAAGTATATATTACCTATTTTTTTATAGGGGTGAGAAAAAATCGGTTAGCCTATCCAAGACCTGAAAACTGGTCTGCAAAAACCCAAAACCCGGGACCGCTTTTTAATTAACATATGGGCTCCGGGCCTTTGTTTTAACAAATTCTGGCCTCGGGCTCCGTCCCGGATTTAGCCCGATAGTAAACCAAAATTTAAGCCCGGCCCGAATTCAATAATTCGTTACATATAGTCTCTCATAGCCCAATTAATATTGATACCTAACATTTTAAAATTTGAGTTCCAATATCAAAATAATTTATACTTGGTTCAATGTTAATATCAAAATAATTCGTAGGGAATTACCAATGAATTCATGCATCACATTCCTATCTTTTTTTTAAGATTGGTTAACGAACTTAGTGGTGTTTATGGGTATGTAATTAGAAGAAATTTTTAGAACACAGTTGTGAATGAATTAATTGATGTGTACTCCAACTGCAAAAATACCAGTTTGTTTCATCCTTCTAATTTTCTATGCGCAACATTTATGAATTATATGGGAGTATGCAGTATGTACCGATGTGATGTTACAAAGTTGGAATAGAAACCTGTTGACTTTTAGTTGAATTTGTAATTCTTCAGAAAGTATAGGGGGCAGAATGTAAATTTGTTAATTAGGTTTAATTTTCTGTTAATAGCCAGCCGTTAGAGGCTTAGTGTAGCTACATATATGTACTCGTTTGTGATAATGAGATGATGAGATTTTTCCTTTTCCAATTAACTCTCAAATTTGCATATTGATGAAATTCATTGATTGAATTTCTCCTTGATTTGGTATCAGAGCCAAGTAGGGCTCCTGATTTTCGGTTAGTTCATCATCGATCTAATCGAAAGGGGATCGGAAATCCTCTTTCCGATTCATAGTCACCATTCATCGGTTCTTGACTTCTCCAAGAAGACCGTCACCACAGAGACCTCGTTCTCCGGCAATGGGTGACACAGGAGGTGGAGCGAGGACGACGATTAGAGAGAATTACACAACAATTCCTCTACAGTGCCCACTGTTAACTCAATCGAATTACTCCATATGGGCGGTGAAGATGAAGGCGATCTTCAACGTTCATGGACTTTGGGAAACGATACAGCCAGCGGAAGGTGCTGTAGTAGATCCAAAGAAGAACAGCGCGGCAATTGCATACCTATTTCAGTCGCTACCAGAAGATCTGCTACTTCAGGTAGCCAATTTGGAAACGGCGAAGGAAATCTGGAATTCGGTGCAAACGAGGTATGTAGGGGAGGACAGGGTTAAGAAGGCACGTTTACAAACCCTGAAATCTGAGTATAATTCACTAAGGATGAAAGAAACAGACTCCATTGATGATTTTGCTGCAAGATTGAGTTCGTTAGCAACTAGATCTGCTGATTTAGGGTCAAAGATTGATGACTCTACTATGGTAAATAAGCTATTAGAATGTGTACGAGAGAGATTCATTCAGATTGTGGCTTCAATTGAACAGTTTGTGGACCTTGATTCAATGTTGTTTCAAGAAGCAATTGGCCGACTAAAGGCTTTTGAAGAGAGAATTGGGTCAAAGCAGAAGTCTCAAGGAGTAAAGGACCAAGAATTACTTCTAACATACTCATAATGGAAGGCAAAACATAAGGAGTCAAAACAGAAAGGAAAGAAATGGGATAAGCATCCAAATGTGTCAAGGGCTTCTGATGAAGGTAATAAGGGATCAAGCAGGTCAAAGGAATGGCCCAAGAACCCAGGGTCATCTAAAAATCCAAAGAAGAGAGTGGATAAAAGTAAAATTAAGTGTTTCAAGTGTGATAAACTTGGACACTATGCTAGTGAATGCAGCAAGATTAATGTCAAGGAATCTGAGTCCAATCTCACCCAATTTGAAGAGGAACCAGCCCTTCTTATGATAACAAGCACAGAGAATAACAGAGAAGTTGTTCATCTTGATGAGACCAAGGTTCAGCCCTCAAGGTTCAGATCTGAAGAAGGAGATCAAGATCAAACATGGTATTTGGACAATGGAGCCTCAAATCATATGTCAGGTATAGCTTCTCATTTCAATGATCTAAATACTAATATATCTGGTTTTGTATCATTTGGGGATGGGTCCAAAGTAAAGATTGAAGGCAGGGGGTCTATAGTCTTAGAAAGTGCTCATACTCATAAACAAAGGACTCTAACTGATGTGTACTTAATACCTCAGTTAAGAAGTAATATCATTAGCCTAGGACAACTCACTGAAAATGGTTGTGAAATTAAGATGAAAAATGATTATCTGTGGCTATTTGATAGGGGTGGCTCTTTGGTTATGAAAGTTGGGAGATCTCCAAATAGGTTGTATAAGGTAGTCCTTAAGACTAATTCACCTATGTGTTTTAAATCTAGTATGGATGATACTGCTAAGTTATGGCATAGCAGATTAGGCCATGTCAATTTTAAGACCCTAGAAGAAATGACTAGAAAGGAATTGGCCATTGGAATACCCAAGATTACACATTATCCACAACTGTGTGAATCTTGTTTAATTGGCAAACAACCTAGGCAGCCCTTCCCTTCAGGAACATCATATAGGGCTGAAATCCCTTTAGAATTGGTGTCAATAGACCTGTGTGGACCAATAGCACCCACAACTAAATCTGGAAATAGGTACTTCTTGCTTATAGTGGATGAGTGTTCTAAGTACATGTGGGTTTACTTCTTGAGGACAAAAGACCAAGCTTTTGGGTTGTTTAAGGTTTTTAAGACAGGGATAGAGAAGAAGTTAGGACTTAGACTCAAAGCTCTTAGGTCAGACAGGGGGGGGTGAATTTACCTTACAGGAATTTACTGAATTTTGTTTAGAAAATGGGATAGCTAGGCTCTTAACTGCCCCATATTCCCCTCAGCAGAATGGGGTGGTTGAGAGAAGAAATAGAACCATTTTAAATATGACAAGAAGCATAATGAAGGGTAAAATTGTACCTAAGGATCTATGGGCTGAGGGTGTTAGACATTCAGTCTATGTTCTAAACAGGCTTCCAACTAAGTCTTTGAATGACACAACACCATATGAGGTAATTAGAGGAAAGAAACCAAACTTAAGCTACCTAAGGGTGTTTGGATGTATAGGTTATGTTAAGAACATCCAAACTGGCATTAAGAAGCTTGATGATAGGAGTAAAGCCATGGTATATTTAGGTGTTGAGGAAGGTTCAAAGGCAAATAGAATGTATGATGTCATTGAAGGAAAAATTGTGGTTAGTAGGGATGTAGTTTTCGATGAAGCCAAGAGTTGGAATTGGGAAAAGAGGATGGTTAGGTATAAGAGTTGTGAGCAGGCTAGTAGTGAACCAAGGATTAGTGAGTGGGAAGGATTCCAGGAACAGGTCACTATTAATCAGAATACTCAGGATCCTCAGTCTCAAGGAAGAGGTGGTTCTGAATCTGAAGGCTCAAACAGTGAAGGTGAGGACCTAGGTGAGAATATTCAGGATGAGTCACTTGAACCAATTGATTCTAGGGAGAGTTCAGAACCTACCAGGAGGTCCTCTAGAATTCCAATAGTCCCTGAAAAGCTAAAGGATTTTGTCTTGGACAATAGGATAAGACAAATGACACATAGGCAGGAGGAGTTGGATCTTGTAGAACTTCTCCTTGTTCAAGAAGAAGAGCCAGTGTGTTTTAGGGATGCTTTTAAGCATGAGGTTTGGAAGAAAGCTATGAAAGAAGAAATAGCTGCAATAGAAAAGAATGACACTTGGGAATTGACTGACTTACCTAATGGATGTAAATCTATAGGCTTAAAATGGGTTTATAAGGTTAAGACAGATGAAAATGGTAAAGTTACCAAGTATAAGGCTAGATTGGTAGCTAAGGGATATGTCCAACAATTAGGCATTGATTGTGAGGAAGTGTTTGCTCCTGTAGCAAGGATAGAGACCATTAGATTGTTATTGGCTTATGCTGCTAAATCCAGTTGAAAAGTATACCAGTTAGATGTTAAAGCAGCATTTTTAAATGGTGAATTAAAGGAGGTTGTATATGTTGAGCAGCCTGAGGGGTATATTAGGAAAGGAAATGAGCCAAAGGTTTATAAGCTTAAGAAGGCATTATATGGTCTTAAGCAGGCCCCTAGAGCCTGGAATGCAAAACTTCATAGTGTGTTGAAGGAATTAGGACTTGTGAGATGTATGCATGAACAGGCTGTGTACTATAGAAGAAAAGGGGAGTCATGTCTTATTCTGTGTGTTTATGTTGATGATCTATTATTAACAGGGAATGACTTAGATGACATCAACAAGTTCAAAAAGGAAATGATGGATAGGTTTGAGATGACTGATTTAGGACTATTAAGTTACTACCTTGGCATTGAGGTAAACCAGAACAATAAAGGAATATTTGTAAAGCAAAGTGCTTATGCTGCAAAGATTGTGAAATTAGCTGGTCTTGAGGAATGTAATGAAGTCAAAGTCCCTATGGAACCTGGTCTTAGATTGTTTAAGAATGAAGGAGGTGAGTTGGTTGATGCTACAAACTTTAGGAAACTTGTGGGATCACTTAGGTACCTAACTCAATCAAGACCAGATATCTGTTTTTCTGTTGGTTATGTGAGCAGGTATATGCAGGAGCCAAGGGAGGCACACTTGAAGGCAGTAAAGCAGATAATCAAGTATGTTAAAGGAACTCTGGATTTTGGGTTGAGCTATGGTTTAGATACAGGGATGGGACTGGAAGGGTTTAGTGATAGCAGTCATCAAATGGAAAGTGAAGATTGCAGGAGCACATCTGGTAATATCTTCTTCTA
>JBCNJP010000014.1:11928560-11950557 GCA_039602395.1 Deinandra increscens subsp. villosa
TTAGATTATTAGAAATTTAAAACCTGAAAAATCTTGAACTTATTTAAGGCCCATAATTGGTTAATGAGGTTACCGATTACCAAACCAAAATAAGAGTTGGGCTCGAAAAACCAGTAATCGAGCTATTTGGTTTGTGACTGGTTAAAAAACACACTTTAACATAGATAGAATAAATGTCCATGTCGCAATGACTAACATATGTAATGTCAAGTGAGTGTGAGGGATAAGTGGATTTTTTTTAGATTATTAATGCATTTTTAGTAACTATTTAAAACAATCAATACAATTTTTAAATAATTACTTATCATCCGAAGTGTCGATTCAAAAGCCAATATCATCCTACGACTACGAGACCAAAAATATTTTATTGAAACACTATGTTTCGTTAAATTTCACAGAGAAATGCTAAAGAAAAACAAAAGTGCATATTTTTTGTTTTCATTAATAAAAATCACCGACCACTATTTATTTGAAAAAAACCAAACTAAGTCTTAAATTCATTCATATCCCCACCAGTTAGTGGATTGATTCTCCTTCAACTTTTAATGTAAAGGTTAAGGGTTCAAATTCCACAAGACATAAAAAATGTATAATATTATAGAGGTGAGTCAGATGTTTTACTCGCACGACTTTGGTCGCAGCGTGTCATGGGTAATATCTTTTGCCATGAGACCCCCGGATAACCGAATGTTTGCCATTAAAAAAAAAGTCTTAAATTCATGTTTGACATAAAAAGAAGTAGAAAAATCAAATTTCTTAGGTGTGCTTGGTCCTTTCTCATTCTATTGAATTCTTATCCAAGCTCGTTAGATATAGCACAAAGCGAAGTAGCGAACAACCATAGCCTTCTCACAACACCTTGACATAGTGTTATGTGAGTATGTTGGTGATGTGGCAGCCTCCCTTTTAAATTCATACAAGTATATATTACATATTTTTCGATAGGGGTGAGAAAAAATCGGCTAGCCTGTCCAAGACCTGAAAACTGGTCTGCAAAAACCCAAAACCCGGGACCACTTTTTAATTAACATATGGGCTCCGGGCCTTTGTTTTAACAAATTCCGGCCTCGGGCTCGGGCCCGAATTTAGCCCGATAGTAAACCAAAATTTAAGCCCGGCCCGAATTCAATAATTCGTTACATATAGTCTCTCATAGCCCAATTAATATTGATACCTAACATTTTAAAATTTGAGTTCCAATATCAAAATAATTTATACTTGGTTCAATGTTAATATCAAAATAATTCGTAGGGAATTACCAATGAATTCATGCATCACATTCCTATCTTTTTTTTTAAGATTGGTTAACGAACTTAGTGGTGTTTATGGGTATGTAATTAGAAGAAATTTTTCGAACACAGTTGTGAATGAATTAATTGATGTGTACTCCAACTGCAAAAATACCAGTTTGTTTCATCCTTCTAATTTTCTATGCGCAACATTTATGAATTATATGGGAGTATGCAGTATGTACCGATGTGATGTTACAAAGTTGGAATAGAAACCTACTTTGATAATAATATTTAATAAATATCATTGGTCAGATAGCTGTCGTTCGATGATCATGAAAGGACTAGAAATATGGTGAAGTAGAGTTTGTTATGGAATTGGGTTATGGAGAAACTTACAAATAGTTTGTATCCAAATATCCAATCAAAACATGATGGAATGATAAGAGGTACGTGACAAGACCAAAGTTGCATTAGATGTTCAAAACTCACGAGGCGAGTTAATAACAAGCTAAAGAAGTCGTAGTTATTGGAAATAAAGATTGTGGTTGGAGCACTATAGAACATGATAATCTCATAGTTATTGGAACATTAATTCTTTACTTTAGGCTGAACGTAATGGGACGTTTTTTTTTTGCTTTATGGCGTCTTATAACGCCCCATAGCGGTGCTATGACCGCCCCCGGGGCGCTATAGACCCAAAATCGGCCCAAAGCGTTGTCCGCAAAACGCCGGAGAAAGGAGGGGTTATAGGGGTTATGGGGGTTATCCATTACACACTTTTCTCCATAACCCCCTTTTGTTGACTGGGCGCCACGTGTCGCATAACCCCCTCAAGGGGGTTATCCACTACATTAAGCCTTTTAGTGACTACAACTCAGTGGCGGACCCACTAAGGGCCCAGGGGTAGCGCCCGCTACCCCTGAACTTTTACCCCGACGTGCAAATTTTTTTTTTATATGTTTTCGGTTTTTCGCGACCCCTGAAACGAATTTTTCGCGACCCCTGAAAGAAATTTTATGGCTTTTACTTAAAAATATGATGAAAAACCCTTAAAAATATGATTAAAAGCCCGTTAACTACCTAAATTTTTTTTTCGGTGGCGCTGCCCCCAAACCCCCGTTAGTCCCCGCTACCCCTGATATTATTTCCTGGATCCGCTACTGCTACAACTTATATATAGTGTTCTAACTTATAATTTTCTTTTAAAAAACTCAACTTTCATATATGACAAATTTTGATGACCAATCGGCCGTCTATATATGTATCCTCCTTTAACTCTCCACCGAGTCCTAGTTTAATAGCTTAAGAGAAGTGTTCTTACAATAAACTTTTTTGGAATTTGATAAATGGGTGTATGGAATTGATGTTGAAACACTGTTGATTACTACTTGATTTTTTCTTTAGAATAAGGCTGGCCTCTTGAACAGTTTGTGGCGGGTTTTATGTGGCATCATTAGCAAAACTTAGAAACGCTATTGAAATAAATTATTTTTTTCTCAAAACATGAAATAAGTAAAATCCGACACTTAAAAAGTGATTATATTATATAACAAAAGTGATTAATTAGTTGTACTCATAAAGGATATTGTTCATGCCACATGTTTTTTCTGATTCGCTCTGTGTGGCAGTGGTTGATTTCTATTGGCTAGTATACGTACTCTCTATCTTATTGCTTTCTATTTTAGACGTTTACACATTTCTCTCTTGAAATTTTCGAGACTTAAACGTCTCTCATCTCTCTCTCTTGAAACTTTGCAGTAGAAGCGCTCTCTCACTAGAAATTTTGAAGACTTAAACGTCTCTCCTCTCTCGTTCTCTCTCTCCTCCTCCCTCTTGAATTGCGTATGAAACGTTTGTCTCTCTCCCTCTCTAGCTAAAACTATCTCTCCCCTAATCAACAAAGGGGTGACGAAGTTTCTCTTTCAAGCTGCAAATCACATCTTATTTCCGTCATCTTTGTTTTTGGCTTCAAAAGATTTTGGGGGTTAGGGTTTGTGGTTGTGGTGGCGATTTAGTTTCACTGCGATTTCGTTTTGTTTTTTGATTTTCGAACGATTTCATGGGTTTTGTTGTTTGAAATAGTAACATTTTTTTCTATTTCAAGGGATTCTGTTGTCGATACATTTGTGATGACGACTGTTGCTTTGTTCACGCTAGCCGGCTTTGGCCGGCTTTGCTTCGGGCGTCGATGCGACGGTGCCGTTGTGGTGGATCTCATGTATACATACTGTTGTTTAGTTTGGTGTTTGAAATAACAACTATTTCTTGATTTTGAGGGTTTTTGTTGTGACCGTTGATAGGTTTCGTTGGCGGCAGCCGGCTTTCCTGTCAGACGACGATGCGATGGTGCCATTGTGGTGGACCCAATGTACATTTACTGCTGTTTAAAAGTTTTTTATATTATATTCAAAAGTGATCGCTTAGCTGTACTCACAAAGGATACTGTTCATGCTGCATTTTTTTTTCTGATTCGCTTTGTGTGGCAGTTGTTGATTTCTATTGGCCGGTACACGTTGCTCTCTATCTTGCTCCTTTCTATGGTTCTTGGAATTGTCAGTTATGGTATCCTTTTATGATTTGCTTTTGATATGTCCCTAACGCGTGGTCCCTGTCGGTTTACGTCTATGATGATTCGAAATGGTTATAGTATTCTTTTATGATTTGCTTCTGACTTGTCCCTAACGCGTGGTCCCTGTCGTTTTACGTCTATGATGATTCAAAATTTTTATTTAGCGTTGTTGAATTCTGATACTTTTTTCACACGATGCCCTTTCTGATCCGTCCCTAATACTTGGTCTCTGTCGGTTTATAGCTGTGATGATTCGAAATGGTTGTCCGACGAGGCAATAACCAAATGATTTTTTACAGGCAAAGAGTATAATATGACCCATCTCATGTAAATTGCATACAAAAATTAAATAACGTTTGTTTATGATACAATAAATACTCTGAACATAACATGTTATAAACCTAACTTAAATAAACAGAAATTACATTCAACACTTTAAACAAAATTTACATAAAACCTTTTATAATACAAAAAAAAGTTAGTTAAATAAAAGTAACAAAAAGTTAATTTATTAAATTTTTAGTTAACAAAAAGCCTCAAGATTTAGATAATCGGTATGGGGCGAAACCCACTTGACATAAGTGAGAATGGAGCTGTGCCACCACCACTATAGATTGTTGTTCGTTCTTGACTTGACATATCATTTAGAAATTTGTTGATAAGATATTATGAGATATTGGAAATTGATAAAAGGTAAACAAAATAACACATTTAGGATACATATAAACATGTTTAAACTATCTATCTATTCTAATAAACGAAAAGATTTTTAAGTGAGGTGGCATCACCATAGCCCTCCCTTGAATCACCGCTATGCCTCACTTTTCACCAATTAAGGACAAATTAACAAAATCCTTCACACCTCAATTAAATAAACGCGCGGATCTTAAAATTCTGGTCGGATCTTTATAACCCGATTAATGAACTGAACGCACTCTCAAAAGCTTAAACCTAATGTCAAAACCATCGATCCTCAAGGGACATTCACTCCATCTCCTCCGATCGTCGTCATCTTCATCATCAGAAGTTTATCTCGCATGTCTCTCCCTCATCTGTTTCTCATGAGAAATCGATCTCTGTTCATCAACGATCTAACCAAATCTGTTTTAGTTTCTCATCGAGATAACTAAGGTACGATTTATAGTAGATTTTCAACCTTTTAACCCGAATTTAAGGAAATCGCAGATGGAAATTAGGGTTCATCGTATCTCACCAACCCGAATTTAGTAAACCGCAGCTGGCGAAATCGATTTGATCCAGGTATAGCAATTCTAAACTATGATTATGACTTTACTTATGTTAAAATTATTTTATACAAATTAAGTAAAGATGATCATCAGCCTCTCGAAAGTTATGTTTTACTTATGTTAAAATTGTTTTTTTGTTTTTCTTTTTTTTTGTTTTTGTTTTTGTTTTTTGTATTTGTATTTGTTGCATGTAGTGTATTTTGTAGTTGATTGTTGTCGTGTTTTTTTGTTTAAATTACAGTTGTGTTTTGTTGTTGATTGTTTGGGTCTACTTTGTTATATGAGTTTTTGCAACAAATGACGCACGCCAGGTGTTTGTTGAAATGTATGTGTTTTTTTGGTTTGTGTGTTGTGAATATAGGTAGCGGAGACAAAAACTTTAAGTGAATTTAGTTTTTATTTTTGTTTGTCTAACTGGTGTGTATTATGAAACTAGCCTTTGTTTGATATTTTTTTTGTTGTTTTGCAGGTGTTTGCTTCTCTGCTTATTTTAGATGGCATTGTCTCTTTCGTTGTGAGTAGATTAGCTAGCATGTTGTATGTTGTCTTTGGTTGTTTGAAATTTGTGTTATATTTGTTTGTGGTGTATCTCTGTTTCTTATTAGTTTAGGGTTGTTAGTTTTAGTTGTTTTACTTTTTTTTTTATATTGTAGTCATTAGTATATTTTTAGAATACTACTGTTTATGCCTTTATGTGTTAGGGTTTTAAAGATGGATTAATTTGTTTTAGAATACTATTGAAAAACATATACATGGTAGCATAATGGTTAAACAGAAAGAGCATTTATCAACATTAGCCGCTATATGTTATAAAATAACATCTGTATATGCATAAACAATGTATATGCTCTTTCTGTAGTATTCTAAAACAACCACCATGTACTTGATGCAATCAAAGAGAGTTTTACTCTCTGATGCATTCTTATACATTCAAACAATGCCAAAGTTATAACCATTAGTTCGTGGAGTGGTATACTCATGCCTTCCTCACTATTTTAATTTATTGTTTTTGTATGACATAATTGCTTATGGTTGAATTTGTTAAAATGTGAAGGAGTGCCAACTCAGTATTTGTTTCTCACCAGGTCATCAAAGCTGCAGTCACCTCACCGGAGACCATCGTGTAGCATTCTTTGAAAGTGATCGTCCCAAGGTATATTTTTCTGTATCGCATTTCTTTCATTAAATAATAATGTTTTGCAAAGAAGTGCTTATATTTTTATTGCTCTAGGTTACTGGTTGCAAATTGCAAGCATGAATTTCATCTCCAGTACATTCTAGAATGGTAATTTAAATGTCATTATGCTTTTTAATTCAGGCAAGAAGTTTTTAGTTGATTGCTTTACGGGACACTGTGTGTTGTATGTGGAGTTAAGTGTTTGTGAAATGAAGTGATTTTCTAAAATTCCTAGATAGAGCCATTCTTTTATGTCGTAACAATTTGAAACATGATTGCAATTTCAATTAGATATAAACCAGATGCATCATGAATTTAAGATAGATACCAATTTTTTTAATTGATAAGCTATAGCATTTGAAACCTGGTCTCATACAAGCTGCTAGCATCTGAAATCTATGTATGTGATAATAACTATATGTGGTGACCTTATTGGTATACAATACAATTGTTCTTTCTTAATCTCGGTTAATCGCTACATTATTTAATTTCATATGATCAAGGATTGTGTCTCAAGCCAGTAGTTGGTGTATTTGAGTTTTAGGGTTATTTAAAGATTATAATCATCATCAACCAAGGTTAGATTCTCAAAATTGATTTCATATACGATTTCAATTTCTTATACTTAAGTTGTCTCATTTTTACAATTCAATTTAGTTTGAATAAATTACATATGATGTACTACTCGGATTCCTCTTCAGGACATAATGGATGATGCAAAACCGAGTTTCTGATTTATTTATATACTCCTATTTTATTTGTTTAATTAATTGGTTTTAAACATTTTCAGGAATTGAGTTTCTGATTCTATAACCAACAACTTTCAACTGATGGTTGTTGTTTTCTCTTTGGTTTTAATATCTTGGTCCGGTAAAAAATTATCCAACTTTTCCAACTTATTTTTATATCACAACTAAAATCAATTTCTAATTTTTTGTCTCCCTATGCAGGCAAGAGTTTTAGCACTAAATGCATCATATTTCTTGAAACCAGGAGGCTACATTGTTATATCCATCAAGGTTTGTTAGTTTTTTCATGTTTTGTTACTGCTGCCACGGGTGTACGCACCTTCTTAGGCTTCAAATTGATTCGTTGATTTTTCTATTTACACATTTGTTCTCTCATGTGTCAATTTGTTGGTATCTTTTTCATATTCTTCCTTTGTTCATGACCTTTCCTTTTGACCGGTTGCATGAATTTGATTGTTTTCTATGTAATTTGGGTGTATATTTTCATTTTGTACTTGAGTTGTCATTCATTTGCAAGTTTCATATTCTGCATCTAATGTTCTGAATCTAGCCTTTGTTATTACATATAAAAATCGTTGTATTTTGTTGTTGGGGATGTTATTTGGTCTCTCTTTAGTAAGTATTTAAAGTTTAAAATTAAGATTTTATAGTATTTTTTTCATGTTCTGATTCTAGACAGTGAGTTTTTTTTGCTGTATGTATATGATATGTAATTCATGTCCACTTTATTCTAATTTCTAAACCTATAGTTTTTAGAAAACATGTTTGTGAAATTTTCATACTTTTCTATTTACTTTGAATGTTTATTTGCCTTTTGAACTTGACTTCTTCATTTTCTTTTGCAGGTGTGATCTCTTCTGCATCTGCTATTCTTTATTTATTGGTACACAAACTTTTTATGTTACATTTTTTGTTATATGTATGACTTTCTTTATCTGTTGAATGACTCATGTTTGCAAGTGTTTTTGTATGTTTAATGTGTGTGTAATGAAAAAGTTTAAATCTGTATTTTTTAATTTGTAACGTTACATTTCTTTTTTAGTTTTTACATGTATTTCGTCTTTTTTTAAACCTATTTGTTTAATAGAAATGTCTATATTCTCTATATTATTATTTTTAATTTTTTAAACGACGGCCGTGCGATGCACGGATTTCAAAGACTAGTGTTATGTATAGTTGAAAATTATGAAAATTATTCCAATTTTCAACTATACATACAATTTTATACGATATAAACAAACAATTGCAATTTTTTTCTTTCTATATTCCATCTTTTTTATCCTATTATGACAAATCATGGATGTCCAATAATAATTGAAACATTAAAACAAACAATATAACGTGCTATGAGGAATATAAAACACAATAAATGTAGGTACCCCGTACCCTCCATCCATCATCCCAGCCGTCCATCTCCACATGCATGTTCCCATTTCCAGACTTATATTCATCTATTCGCCATTTCTTCTCTTTGGCATTTTATCAAATACCTCTCCCTCAAACCCTCTAATTATCTCTAAAAACCTCCTATTTGTAGATAGATGGATATCAGGAGCTCGGAGATGCCCAGCAAGATCCGAAAGCGGAGGTTTCCGACGGCTTCTTCGTCATCGTTCGCGAACAACAATCTCGCGCAGTTTTTGGTGGAAATGGATTTGCCACGAAATGATAAGTGTGTCGATAAGTTGGATCGGAGTTTCTTCGGTGAACGGGAATCGGATACGATGGCATTGCCGAAATCGGGAAGCGATAATCGAGTGAATGATGATGTGATACGGAAATCAAGTTCGAATGTGGATCGGGTTCGGAGCAAGAGTCGAAGCTCCCATGGTCTTGTTAATGTTACCCAGGTTAGTTTGTCTTTGACTTGTAATGCAAAGTCATTTGAGGTAACTTTGACTTTTTTATCGTAAGTTAAAATTACCCCCATATAAGAGTGTCGTTACAGTGAAAACACTATTTAATCTTTTTTTTTTCATTTTTTTTTCATGTTACAGTGTTTTTCCAAACCGGTTAAAAACCAAATTTAACCTGTTTTGGAATCGATCCAACGTCCTCGAGAAACTAGTTTTTATAAAGTATGGTGTTTTATACTTTTCAGCTTCAACATTCGTATACATGTTATATATAACGCTACTTTTAAACAAGTTTTTAAGCGTGTGAGACCGGTTTAAAAACAGGGTTAAAATTGGTTTTTGAACCGATTTTTTAGTTGGTCTCCAACTAAAATAGTTAAGTACCATCCGGCTTTAACTCCGGTTCGGTTCGGATGTAGCAGGTTATAAATGGTTTTAAAGTATAAGAGTACAAACAGGTTTCAACTCTATGATTTAATACGGTTATAATCGGTTAATTTTTTAACTTTTAACCAGTTTCAAAGAGCCAACTTGCTCAATTATTTTGTAACTTTGTCTCCCTGGTGTTGGGTCGCTCTTCACATAAATTACATTTAATAATCATTAAATATAATGCATCCAATAATTATACATTATGCATTAAAACAATAAATTTATTATACATTAAAACAATTAACTTATTGTCAATAGTAACCATATATCCAACTGTCTCATATCACATGGCAGTCTAGATGGACATCATGAGATACCAATATCTTTTTATCAGTTTGTTTTAAGTTCAATCGCAACAAATTTAACATATAAGATGGTTTAATAGGTAGAGTTGTGCACATTTAGTAAAAGAGTTGGTGTTGTTTTATGATATAATACAAATTTTCTTTATTTTTATATTTTCAATCTCAACAAATTTAGTAAAAGAGTCTGTGGTATAATATGCACGGTCGTGTAACATAGTTTTAGGTCATGTGTTCGATAATTTAAGCATTTAATTCATTACACGTTTTTTTATTCATGTTTCTTATGTGTCGTTATAGCAATACGATGTTTTATGTTCTCGTGTTATCCCGTGGCAGTTCATGAGTTTATGAAGTATAGTAATTTTACATTTGTAGCAGTTTGTGTGGCATTTTTCAAGATCCAAAGTAAGATTTAATTTATTTTGTTGTCAGGGAAAATCGAGACCTTATGGCGAGATAGGAACCGTAACAAAAGACCGTGGTCACCTGATGCCAAAATTGACCCACGGGCTGGATGAAATAAAGCACTCACTCACAATATCAAAAGAAATACTCAAACTTCTAGCTAACGTTTGGACCGCAGACCCGGACCATGATCACCGCCATCCAACGAGCATCTCCCTAGCCTCGACACTAAGTCACGAGCTCAACAAGGCTCGGTCTCATGTCAACAAGTTAATCCAAGAACACCGGTCCAGTGCAACAATGTCACACGAGTCCGAAGAGCAAGATAAGATCCGTTTTGCAGTAAAGACCATATCGCGAGAATTAGAGACCGAAAGGAAACTCAGACGACAAGCTGAGCGGATGAACAAGAAATTAGGCCGAGAACTAGCGACTACGAAGTCTTGTTTGGCGAAAGCGGTTAAGAAAGCTGAGTCCGAGAAGCAGGCGACCGAGATTTTGGATCAGCTATGCCAAGAGATGGCGTGTAGTATTGAAGAACATAGAGTCGAGCTCGAAGAGCTAAAAAAGGAATCCGAAAGAGTACAAGAAGAGATGGAAGAAGAGAGGGAAATGCTTCGTGTTGCTGATATGTTACGTGAGGAACGAATTCAGATGAAACTTATAGATGCGAAATATGAGTACGAGGATAAACATAAAAAGGAGAATATTTTAGCACATGATCTCGACGAGCTTTTGGAAGCTGATGACGGTATATTCCATATAACACCTAAAGTTTTATCATGGTATCAGAGCACCGATTACAATGATGAACAGAAAAACACAAAATGCATAGGAAATGACAAAAATACCCTTGGGGAGGAAGCTAGAGGTTTATCATGGTTTGCGAACAAGGGTGAAATAGTAAATGACAAGGTCACAGACATACAAAATGAGGTTGTTGGACGCAATTCTGATTGCATCGAGTGGGAATTTGGACTTGACATGAAAAAGGAGAGCAACGGTTGGGAAGAGAGGGATTTAGGGTTATGGGGTTCGTCTACAATGAAAGAGTACGAAGATGAAATGGAGAGATACAAAATGATCAAGGATCTACGAGATCGTATAGTATCTGGTTCTCTTCTTTCTTGAGATATTCGAGTTTGGATCGTATATGTAATGTACTATGTAAAGTGCTTAAATCAATACAAATGTTTTCATCTTTTATCATCATAAAAGCGCATAAAACAGCTATTTTTTTTCAAATTTAAAAGTTGTTTCACAACAATAGGGGATTATTTGTTAGAACCATCTGATAACTCATAGTCAAAATCAATCCATCCATAAGTAACAAATTGTTGATATTCCATAAAAACCATATAACAACAATCATAATAATAATTTGATGACTAAATATAAATATAATTAGTTCTACGCATTAAAATGCATCTTTAGCAATGTTTTAATAACTATATCGGTTAGGTTATTGAACTAACATCCATATCGGTCTATTGGACGGACATGTTGTAAAAGTCGGATGACATTGATCCGGTTCGTCGGTTTAATCATTTCACCCTTAACTGACAAATCCATATAAAAGTGATTCAAGAATACTTAACTGGACCAGTAATGTAAGCCAGTTTCCGGTTCAGCAAGCCAATCCGGTCCGATAATGAAAACAATTACCTTTAAGTTTAGAAACTTTCGAACCATTTGATCCTTTTCATTTCACTAGAGTTTAATTCGGCCCTTTAATCCGTTTGGCATAAATCATAACCCAAAATCGACCCATTCATAAATAAATAAGGTAGAAATGTAACACACCGATATTTTCGTCTAGGTAACTACGTATCTTATTATGTTTACCTATGTGTTTTTATTATGAATATGTGTTAGGAAATAATGTTATATGAATAAACACATGTTTATATGATAAAAATGATGAACGGGTTTAGAAATGATAAAACATGAATAATTACATGTTTTAATTGAAGATATATGTGCAAATACATGTTTAAATAGTAAACGAATGAATCATAAGTGTCCCGACACTTAGAAGTTATTGAAAATGTATCCTAAAATGATTCCTAACATGAAATGATAAGTGTACTAAAGTATGAGGGGCTAAAACGTAATTTAGCAATAGTAACTAAACATATATATATAAGTATATATATATATTATCGAACGTATCCCGAGCCTTAGAAACCTTATAAATTGTTATAAATATGTCCCATAAGGTTTTGGTACATAAAATGATAAAAGAATAAAAGTTCAGGGGGCTAGAATACATTAAACCAAAGTAGAAGGGCTAAAATTGCCAAAAAGCAAAATCTGGCCAGGAAACTGGTGGCTCGCGTATCGCGAGCCACTCTACCTATGTTGGCGCGATACGCTTGGGGAACAGAAGCGCAGAAAATGGATCAGCTTCGATTTTGGCCACGTACTTCGACTTGGAGCTCAAGTTTGGCATATCCAGGTGTCGATTTCGACCAAATACTCATCATAGGACGTGTAACAAGCTTAGGGCGACCCTGAGACTATAAATAGGTGCTCAAATCCGTCATTCAAACTCGCCAATTCACGAAAAACAACCCGAAAACCCCCGAAACGAACCAGCAACTTCGTCGATCGATTGCGAGCAAACGGTGAAGAGTTAGGAGTCGAATTTCTGCAGTCAAGCTTCTTTTGGTATGATTAACAATAACCTATCTCAGTTTTTGCAAATTCAATTTCTAAGTATGATTTCTAAAACTATGCTAAAATTAGGGTTCTTGAGCTTGTTTTGTCAAAATCGGGAAATCGGGTTGGAATTAGGGTCTAAATTTTTGTAGGTAATCATAATTTAATGTGTTTTAAGAAAGCCCTAAGTTTATTTCACAATTGGAAAAGGTTTGGTAAAGGTTTTGTTAACGGGTCAAAAATTAGGGTTTTCATGTCGTTATTCTGCCCAAATCAAGTAAACGGTTTTGAATTAAGCTTTGCCATTTTAAAGGATATTATAAAATGTTATTATGGATAATACCCTAAGTTGGTTTTGAATAAAAATGAGTTTTGATGATAAAACGAGAATTTCATGAAATTAGGGTTTCCAAATAAGATTATTTAATATAAAATAATCTGGAGGGTATGGGGACTTGACGTTTGGCATAGTATCATGTTTATACATATATTAAGTGTATATGAAGTTAAAATGAATAAATAATGAAGTATTGAAAATACCGAGTTAATCGGATATTAGAAGTTCGTGCGGACCGGAAGGGTAGGCGCCTGTACACTGGGGTTTCTGGCATAGCGGGGGTGTCGCCATCCCGTCTGGGCAATGGCATCCCAACACTGGGCGACCCCGGAGTGAGCGTCTACTTATAGGAATGCGCGTCTTCATAATTATCACATAAAAGAAAATAATATGCCTCCAGGGGCATTTTGGTCATTTTGACCCTTAAAAGTATATAAACTTAATAATATACATTATTAAGTAGATAAGGTATTAAAATAAACATAAGAAGTGTTTATTATATAAAACCTTGCGTTAACATCATACAATACGCAATTAGGTTAAATTGGAAGACGTAAAGGAGGTTCTGACTGAATTAATTGGCTTAAGAGAATAAGGTGAGTTCTACGAGCCCACTTTTAAATGTTTTAAATGTTTTAATGTTTTCGGGCTAATATACATGCAATGATACATGTTCAACTGTTTACTTGAAAAGTATTTGAGATGCCTTACTTGTTTTGTGTTGATACACATACGTGAAAAAGTTATAGTACTTATAACTGTTTTAAAGTTATTATTACCTGTTATTACTCTTTTCGGGAAGGTTATAATGAACGGGTAATAAAGAAGTTAAACTTTTAAAGAAAAGTTTGAAAAGAGGAAAATGAGTTTTTAAGGATAAAGGAAATGACCCTTGGGGTTATTTTAAAGAAGTTTTAAATCTAAGCACAGATTGTCTGGTAAGAGGGGGGTTGTACAATCCAAGCAGTGGAAATGAAGCCACTGGAGTAACGACGGTTACTCAAGAGGTCGGGAGGCGACGGCCAACCGAAAGGGGCTAAAGTAGTCCCAGAGGATAGACAATGCTTAGTAAAAGAGGTTTTGCTTATAATGTTTTGTATGACTTTCTTTATGCAAAATGATTATTAGCAGGGAAGATGATTTAGAGTATTAAATGATTTTTAATACTGAAGGTTTAAATGTTATGTTTGGTATAATTCTTTTATGTCTTATATCCATTAAATGTTTATAAAGAAGGGGCCGTTAGGCCCAAATGTTTGAAGTAACCTTTCGAGGTTAAGGTAAAGTTTTAATACTTAGAACTCACCAGCGTAAGCTGACTTTTTAAAGCATGTATATTAGGTGAGGTTAAAGATCCAAGCATCAAGGGAAAGGCTCATGTTTGAGCGGAGTGGATGGGCAAGCTATTAGGAGAAGGCTATACGGGCATGCTGGCTTAAGTAATGTAGATAGATGCATATCTATTAATCGTTGTCTTTTATAGTTATCGTTAATCGTTGTAGAACTTTTATCTTACTTGTACTTGGCTTATAAATAAATAAAAAGTTTTAATTTCCGCTGCTTTTGTTATCTCTGTTATACCTTGCGTTCATGAGTAAATCCGACACGTGACCCCTCCTGGAGCCAAGTCTGGGAGTGGGCGTCACAAGAAATTACCACATTCCAACCAGGCAGCGTAAAAAAACAGGTATGCTTGATCATCACCTAAACCCCGAATTATGCGGTCCAAAACTGTTGGTGTAACCTTTTATGCTTACGAGGTAACATCTTCTATTATCAAAAGTTAGAACTGCACCATAAAGAGTATATACATCTCTCTCTTTAATTCAGTTATGGGGTCACAAATTAGTTGTTTTTTTTTTCCTTCCACTTTTTGGTTAATTGGTTACAAGTTTTGACCAACCTTTTTTGGGCTATGGCCCAACAGTGGGCAAACTGGTTGTTTCAGCCCAACAGTGAGCAAACGGTTGTTTCAGCCCAACAGTGGGCTACTTGAATTTTTTAGCCCTTTTCATTTTTTCATTTTACTATTACTAAGTTTTAATCACGTTACTATTTTTTTACGTACACATTAAAAAAGTCCTAAAGCAGCGGGTGACAACGCTTGTGTAGGTTTTGCATTTTAAAATAATTCATGTATAATTATTAGTAGATTGAATTATTTTAATAGTTCATGTCTGATATCAATTGGATAATTCATAGAGATTACAATTGCTAGTATGCAAAAATCAATTATTTATTTATTTTTAAATTTTTTTTTATAATTTTATTTATAAGGATTTTTTGTTTTGAGCACGTATCCAGATTTGACCAAAGATCGTGTATATATTAAAGAAACAACACAAAGAGTTGTTACAACTATTCATAACATGATGACGGATTGCTATGATCACCTTAAAGGAAGTTGCCTTTCATATTAGAACTTCACCACTAGGGGTAGATTTGTTTTTCATAGCAGACAAAATAGCAGCAGGTTTTATAAAAGTTTTATGGCTAGAATCAAAAGATTATATTGTTGTCATATTCACTAACAGTTTATTAGTGCATGACGTGTATACGGTGTGTATAAAAATATGATAATTATGGGTCAATAAACATCACTTTTGTGCAAGTTTTAACTTTATAAAATACTATGACGAACAATCACCATACACCACACGTTCGGACAAGTGCATCATTGTAGATATAGTATAGCGAAAGTAAGATACCGAGGTCATCCAAAGATACATGTGAGCTCTTGATAATCAATCTTCGTTAACGTCTAACCAGATCTAAAAGTTGGTTTAAGAAATATAATAAACTAAAGATAAAAAAAAATAAAGTAAGTTTTAGTTATAATCAAAAGATAATGTTATTTAGGAAGACTTGCCAATAGTTAGTTGGTAACCTTTATATATAACTCTTTAAATTAATGGTCGGATTAGAAAACCAGATGATTTTTTATTATTTTTTTAAAGTAATGGTCGTCGACGCACCCGACAACGGTGTTAGACGACCGTTATAGGAATCTTGGAGACGAAAATTGTCGGCGGTCGTTTGACGGAAAACGACGGTCACCGGCGACCTTTTTCAGGTATTAACGACTGGGGATGACACATGTCGCACCGTGGTTGGTCATGGGAACGGTCGTTTTGGGTTTAAACGGATGTCGTTAGCGACCGTTAAGGTAGGGCTAAAAGCTGGATAAAAAAATTTATGGGGCTATTTTCGTCCAAAACTTGGTCAAAGTGCTATTTTTGTTTTTTTCCCTTTAATTATATATAATTAAAAAAGTAAGAGAGGGAAATAGTAGAGTTTAAAGAGAAATAGATAAAAGAAAGAAATAGTCGAGTGTAAGGATAAGATACCAGATACCACATTGACTTTAAAAATATACGGCTTGTAAAGAGTGATAATGGTATAGTCGCATCGTCACGCACGACAAGTCCATACATTGGCGAAGCTTTTTGAGGCCCCAGTACTTGTCGTTTTTCGCTGCATAGTGCTAGCTTTTATCTAATTCATTCGAAAACCTTTTATATACTGAATCCGGTCCCCCATATACTTTATTAATTATAAGCTCCGAGTCCATGAAATTCACATGAAATTCAAGATGCACAAAAGTTATTATATATTTTTTTGAACTGTATTTAGAATTACTCTCAAATCTCCAATATCCGAATAAATCTTTTTTAGACGAGATTAAAATCGTCTATAATGAATTTGACATTTCACATTTTGATCACTCAAAAACATAATAAAGAAGAAAATCACCACTTAAAAAAAAACTCACTTTGAGTTAAAATAAAAAAAAACTCACTTTGAGTTAAAAACTCAACAATATAATTTGTAACATTTATTGGTCTTAAGTTTTTTTTTTAATAGTATTTGTGTTGGGTAGAGAGGTGAAAGGACCTGAGTATACCTGAAAGGTGGACGTACTGATGATGGAGATATCCTGGCAAGTTTTATTTCTTCGAAGTGGGAGACAAGAGAGGGCAAATTTGTAATTCTAACTGAAGGTACTGTCAATCAATACAAAAGGTTGATTGGTGCATATGGAAACAAAATAATATTATATATCCTTTTTTTTCTTTCAATATATCCTTATTAATTGTTTAAAACCAATTACTAGTTCAACAAATTGTCATATTCAAAGCTATGAATGATGGATGATACATTATTGTTGATTAAGTTTAATTTCTTCTTCAATAAGATAACTTTTCCCGACTTAAATGCGTGACATAATAAAATTCTTTGATTTATAATTTATGATGGTTAAAATAGATGATTAAAAATTTTTAGGGGTTTAAAATTAATTACTTACATATAAAATAACTATTAGAAACTTTTGGATTCAAGATTTATTATTAATATTATTATTATTATTATTATTATTATTATTATTATTATTATTATTATTATTATCTATCAAGAGAGTGCTTGATAATGGTTCGTGGACAATCATGATCCTTCAAACATACGTAAACTGAATCATCACAATGATTCTTGAGTATGTAACCACCAATTGAAACATTGCCACACGACTTAACCGGATAATCAACATGTGAATCAAATTGAAACATCACTTTCAACCAGTGCATGATTATGAATGGGTGCTATTGATGAATCGAAATTGTTAGAAACCAGTTATGTTATGTGAACTAGATTTTGTTACCCTCCATGCCCAACATATTTCCGCTTCTACGATGTGATTGAACCGAACAGATGCGACCAAGCTTGGCCTCTAAATCAAATCGACTATATTTACGGCTTAAGTAAGTGCATGTGATGCCTTCAGGGACATGTTTAGATATACGGATATGAGGTCCCAACAAGACAATGTTTTTTTACATCCATGTAGAGCTACATGTATGGGTTTTTGGAGTGACGCCATTATTTTCTCCTATGGTGAATAGATATGTATAATTTGGATGAATGTAAACAATAAAGACTTTTGTCTCAATGGTTAAGGCTTTGTTGGTGCATTTCTTTGGAACTTCTCTAGCCAAGTTCGAATCTCATGGTTCATATGTTTTTGCTTGTCTGTTTTAATTGATCACTTCAAGGAATCAACGCTCGAACCCTTGCCCAATTCATCATTTCATTTAAGCTAAACTAATTGTTTCTCAATGAGGATTGATTCTTGATTGTTTAAAAAATCTCAATTGTCATCTTCATCAAATCTGAAATCTTGATTGTTTGTGGTATTCAATTCTTCAAGGTTAGTCTTTAAATCCTTTTTTTTTTTTTTAAATTTTTGCTTGTTGAGTTGTTTCAATTTCATGTCTTCAGATATGCAATGGATAATTAGTTTGATTGTTGATGTGTGATTTGCTTATATATGCTTTATTAGTTTAGGAGAGTGATGGATACATGAACGATTCTTGCATTTATTACATTTAGAAGGTTTTTTCAAGAAGTTTTTATCGAAGATGTAATGCAACATTTTCAAAAGATGAAAACTTGTAGGGGAACAACTATATGATGTTTTTTAATTTGTAATGACTATCATATCTATATTATGTGTTTTTAAATTCTAATGACTCTGTTTCATATTTTATTTTATTACTATGTCTAATTTGTATTATGTGACCGACCCGTCCAACCCGGATTGAGTTTTATTATGTATATTTCTATGAAACTGGAAAATCTCAAACTAGTGATTATATTGGAAAAAAATCCTAGATCTGCCGTTGGAACTAACCAACATGAATCATCTTTGATTTAACCAAGCTTGACCCCTTCGAACGCCACTTGACACCAACAAACCTTAGCCATGAGATTGATCCATCGCGAAACGGTTTATAACCCATATGTACATTTCAGAACAATCATTTAAACCATTTAAACCCTCAATGCTTACACTGAGTCTTATAATTACTTTTGAAAATAAATATTAACTTTCAAAAGACGTAACGTTACAGATGTGCACCCGTGTTATTACAACACAAGTATTTACTATTGTAAAATCTACAAAGAATCATTCTGTCACTAACAGCCTACATAATCACATTTGATTTTCTTATAAAACTTCTTAAATTATAGATCGTTTTGATTTTCTAGATAGAAATTAACTACGCATCTTAATTGCCAACTATTGAATTAAGTTATACAAATTATTATCTTAAAGATGGATTAAAATATTAAAATGAAAACATATGATAAATCCAATAATAATAAAAGTTTAAAGGAAATATACCATATGATCAATTAATGGTAATTTAGACCTACAAGTCTACTTCTTTTTCAACCACACCATCCATATATCATCCATCATCTCCAAACGTACTGTCAACCTTTTCTCATTTCCACAAAAGCCCTAATCTCAAAACCTTTTTTTGACAATTCCACCATCACTTATCCTTATTCTCCCTGCTTCTCTCTCAACTATTTCCAGTTGCATACCCTTTTCTAGGTAAAAAAAGATTGGAAGTTAACTCTTCATTTCCATCAATCTACTTGAATCACAAAACTTGCAAAAGCAAACAGATGTTTTTTTAGCTTTTTTTCATGCTTAAAGATCCACCCATCACAAATCTTGAAATCTTGATCTACACCCACATGTCATCTCCTTCATCTTCACCTTCTACCACTTCAAGAATCTTGAAGAAACCCTAGAAAAAAAGAGTCAACACTCTGAATCAGGGTTTGTTGTTTTATGAACATTTACTGTTTTCACTGAATTAGATCTACCTTATTTGTACTTGGGTCTTCATCAAGATGGATAAATATCACTCTTTTACCATGGATATTGTTCCCCAAGTACAAGAAGTTGACTCATCAATCACTACAAATCTCACCACAAACATGATGACGTCAGCCTCCTCTTCCTCCTCTTCCACTTCTTTTCCGGCCACCACTCTCAGCCGCTACGAGAACCAGAAACGCCGTGACTGGAACACCTTCGGCCAGTACCTCCGCAACCACCGGCCGCCGTTAAATCTCTCCCGGTGCAGCGGCGCACATGTTCTTGAATTCCTCAGGTATCTTGACCAGTTTGGAAAAACAAAAGTTCACACACAACTTTGTCCGTTTTTCGGCCACCCTAACCCGCCGGCGCTCTGCCCGTGCCCGCTCCGGCAGGCGTGGGGCAGCCTTGACGCCCTCATCGGCCGTCTCCGGGCAGCCTATGAGGAGAACGGAGGGAAGCCGGAGACTAACCCGTTTGGAGCCCGGGCTGTGAGACTTTATTTACGTGAAGTTAGGGACTCTCAGGCGAAAGCAAGAGGGATCAGCTACGAAAAAAAGAAGAGAAAACGGCCACCGCAGCTGCCGCCGCCGTCGCAAACGTCGCCGCCACCGCCTCCTCCGCCACTTTCTTGATCAAGTTAGCTGCTTTCTAGTGAAATTAAATACCCATTTTAAAATTATTTAATGGGTATGTTTAAAAGGTGAAAACCATCTTAACTTTATTTGAATTCTCAGTTTCTTGAAATGGATTCTCTTAATTATTACTATTAATTAGCTTGTTGCTGTTGTTTTGTTATTATGATGGTTCAAATAATTGATCACTGTTGATGACAGAAAAAGGAAGAAAATGGAAAGAAGTGATATGATATTTTCAGTGGTAGTTTACTGGTTCTAAAGTAGCCTCCAAGACAATATATATCTGTGTGATTTTGTTAGTTTTCGATGATCTTACGTTTGTAGTGTCTAGCAGTAACATATAGTAATTAATTAAACTGCAACTTTGTGATTTTTAAGATTTTTCTCCTGAAGTTTGTGGTTTTTCTTTGTATAGGCACCAGTAATTCTGTGTATGACACCCCTAGCTAGCAGGAAAAATACTAAATATAATTAATGTAAAAATATTTGTTATCCCAAGTGTTAAGCTGCACTAGAATCAAAAGTTGGGTTAGTAAACAGGTTTTATTAGTATTACTATTTAGTAATATAGGATATAAGTTTATAAAGTTTTCTTGAAATCATATGATCATATGATATGAGTATATGACATTAGAATTTGATTGGTTATTGGGTTGCAATGTTGCATGCATAATTTCTCATAAAACAATATTACTATCTGTGTTTCAATTCATGTATTTGTACATGACACTTAAGTAGATAGTAGATGATATCAATAGATTTAGTCTAGCAACATCAAACTGACAGTAATTATAAACCATATCGTAAACCTAATTTAAAATTTCAAAAATTTAAACTGCGGTTGAGACAAAAATGAAAAGAAAAAAAGTCAATTGAGATATCCAAATATCAATAACGAAATTTGCAGATAAAGATAAAAAATTTTGAAATTTAAAAAGCAATAATAATATTGCAAATATTTTTAATTTGGCATCATCACATGATTTCTTCTGATTTTGTCTTCCGATTTTCCATTCTAAAGATTGTTTATCAACATGACAAATTCAAAAAAAAATTATAGTCACTAGATAATAAAGATGTGTAAAGAAATTATAGAATATATTCAAATTGCATCCATTAAATATACAAGATGTCATATTCTTTTGTGTTTATATGCTTGTTGCAACAGTGATCACTTTATATATGCTTGAGGGGTCGGCTCATAAAAAGAGCATGATTATGATTTTATTTGTGAACATAGTTTGAAAAAGTTTAACCACTCTTTTCTATAGAAGAAAAGAACTTATTATAAAAAGTAAATAGAGTGGTTTTTTTGGTAAGTAATCTAAGTTTTTGAAATGTTTTATTAAAATCTCTTTTTTTTTAACGGCCAACAAAAATTTATTAACATACTACCAAGATGGTAGAAAAAAGTTTACACCACATGAACAAAAGAGCAAAACCAATTACATCAAGTAATGTTAAGACTACACCAATCCGCTCACTCCACAATTTTCCTTGATCGATTTTTGAACTTGTTTTATTTTTATATGATTTTCTTTTATAAATGTTAGCAATTAAGGCATAAATATTGGTCAACTATTTAGAAATTATTTTTTTAATTTAACATAAATTAAACAATTTTGAGACTCAATTAATATTTTTTAATGAATTTGTTTTCTTTAGTGTTACTTTATATTTCAAGTTAATTTAGAAAAAAAATCTTCATATTATAACTAA
>JBCNJP010000014.1:11951057-12009108 GCA_039602395.1 Deinandra increscens subsp. villosa
GTATAAAAGATACTCATTTAAATAGTTTTGATGTGTAGTATGTCATAGAGTAAATGAGCTTAAGTTGTGTGCTTAAGTTGAGTCCAAGCCATATGAAAAATTAAGTGTTATAGTTATTTATTCTTATAACTTGTTATGGGTTATTTATTTTGGGATTAGTGACTATTTTAAATATCCATTTAAATCTACATTTGTGAGTTTGAATTAGATGGATACAGAACATGACAATTAAAGTGTAAATAATCTTTATGGGTACATGGAATCGGATCGCATGTGCATATGCACGTGAGCTTCATAAAAATGGTTAAAGATCATTAATAAAAATGATGTGAGCATAGGTGGTGGACTTAATATTTTGTAGGCTTGAAGATCCACTAAAAGGAAAAACGTGAGGTGACATTCAAGTGGGCCCAGGAATTAATTAGAAAAGGGTTGGGGGAGTTCGACAGTTTGGGATTCGGACAAAGGAACAACCGCAGGGCTGTTGGACGACAGTAGGAAGGGAAAAGGAGGCTCTCCTCTATTTTAACGTTCGACATTTATGTTTAGGATGAAATCACTTCAGCCGTTTTTGGGACCAAGTTACGAATGTTGGTTTCTTTCATCTTTTTCATGTTTATGATTAATACGATGTGCTAATTCGCTTGTAATCACTTCGGTGAACAGTTTGTTTGTTTATTATTTGACCTTAGTTTTTTACTGTTAATTTTCGGTTTTCCTTGTAATTGTCGAGCATCACATGCCCAACTCATTAGATTAACTAGTCATTTAGTCTGGTTGTAGTAAACTGTCATATTTCAGGTTTTCCTTGCGACATGAATTAAGCAGCCTCCATAAGGGTTAGGTCGTTAGGTTGACTAGGTAATAGGAGACGAATATTAAATTCAGGTATAGATAGCAAACCGGGATCCTAAAGTGGTTGCTCTTAGTTAACATAAGGTTTCGTCTTAGATAATTGGTAATTTAGTTTTAGCAGTCAATTTTTTTCAGCAATCAATTTTTTTCACAACCCAATTCAACAGCCAAGAAGCATTTTAATTAATTCATTAGGTTACTTTTAGGATAAGTTAGCATAACTTAGGATAGTGACAGTATTCTAGGTTCATAAATTAGGTCAATTTAGTTAATTACTAGAATCACAATCAACCACTCAACTCTCATGGATTGACATCCTAGCTTACTCTTGCTATAGGTTAAATTAACTATTTGAACGGTTGGACGACAAGCCGTTATCACCCACATCAGTTACCCATACAACCAACTCATACCTTGCAATGGGTTGATCCGTAACATAATCAATCCCCTCGTCGGTGGCTCGCTATTGCTTAATTACACTATAAAAACCCTAATGTTGTGTTCTCAAGTTTTATTAATAGGGGAAAAGAAATAGAAGATAAAATTTCTTGTCATTTCTTTTCCTTCCCATTATTTTATTGAAGAGAAACAATTATTGGAGAGAAAGTGGAAAGAAAGGGAGGAAAAGTTTTCTTCCCTTTCCTTTGGAAAATTGGCGTCATTTAATCACATGTTTTTACTATTGGCAAATAATAATCCATATTTTCACTTTGGCAAGTGGCGGTCCCATGTTGTCGTGTATTTTTTTCTAATGGTTACTCCGTTAAAAAAAACTAACACCGTTAGTTTTTGATGATATGACTGGTGATGTGGCATTTTTTTTATTTTTCTTTTTTTAGTTTATCCAGTCACCATCCTAATCACCACCTACCACCAACAGCCACCACATGTCGTCTTCTCCGGCCACCACTACCACCACCGCCTCCATCTCCGACCACCACCATCATCATCTCCACCACCGCCTCCATCTTCGGCCACCACCGTCATCATCTCCGGCCACCATTACCACCACCGCCTCCATCTCCGGTGAACACCATCATCTTCTCCGACTTACGTTTCTCTGATGAAGCGGTAATCCATCAACCCCGCCGCCGGGCACTCGCCTGACTGGTGACTAAATCCACTGTCCCACGGAATTTCTATTCTCTGCCTATAACCTCCAATTCACCACCATGTTCCTCATTATTACGATTATGATGATGCGGAATCAAGGTCTCCGATTCATGATAATCATTGCTTGACCTAGGTCGTAGAAAACCAAAGTATTCCAATAAAGTAGTTACCGACACTTGTAAAACGACATCGTCGTCCGGGATGAAGTATTCAAATTCGTCGTGGCAACACCGACACCCGATGTTTCCATCAATTGAATTGATGTAACAGAAAACCTAACCTTTAAATTCTTTGTTTCTTCTTGCATACGTTAATCGGCGATCTACGAACACTACAAATTGATCGAAGCAGGGGTGATTTTGTGTGATTATGATCATCACGATACAAAAGGAATTTTAGGATTCTTTGTTGGGATTAAGATGAAGAAATGGAAATTTACAGAGAGATAGAAGAAAAGGTCGATGAATTAATTCAATTTTACGAGAAAAATGAGGATTTAATGTTGAAATAGTGAAGCTGACGATGGCGAAGACAAGACAGTACTATGATAGTCAAAGTGAAAATATGGATTATTATTTACCATTAGTAAAAACATGGGATTAAATGACACCAATTTTCCCTTTTTCCACTCTGTTCTTTTCTCTCTCAAGTCTCTAAAGTGAACTCTGAAACGGGGTGTAAATTTACCAATTTTATTATCAAATGGGTGCACAGCAATCCAAGGACGAGCTTTCGTATCAACGTTTAAGTGATGGCACCATTGAAGGCGTCAAAAAGCTTCGCAGCGAAGGTGCTGGCCTCGAGGTATTTACAAGACTTGATTCGTTTCACAGAATTCGGGTTTTGCGGTTAAAATTGGCGAACTAATTTGGTTCTTCTTTTTCAAAAAAAAAATGATTTTTTTTTCTTTTTTATGTAGAATTCGATTCTTGTAGTTTACGAGTTGGCGGATTAAATTGTACCGAGTCCAGTTTTTGTAACGCAAGTTGATGATCGGAAATGGTTTTAATCGGATTTAAGTCGTCTGCTTCACATGGATCCCTTTTTTAGGTTTACGGTTCACTCCTTGCGTTATAATCATAATTGTCAAACATGTAAGGCGTACCTTAAACGGAGTATTAATCTAGGGTACTTGTTGCAAATTAGGATAAGTAACTATTTTTGTAATTGTAGCCACACATGAGTCTAAATTAGGGTACTGTCTTGGAATGGCTAACATTTTGGTTCCAAATGGCTAAATTGTAGTTCTGGATTGCTTATTAATTGTGTTTTGATGCAGCGATAAGCTGCTTTAAGAGTGTTTAATTTTAAATTGTTTATTAAACTGCCTATTCATTAATGAAAGTACTTCTGGATTGCTTATTAATTGTGTCTAGTGCACCGATCTTCTCACAGGGTGAGGTTGATGGTCTCAAGAAGTCGAATGCCCTTTTGAACCAAGAAGTGTCAAGATTGCAAAAGCAAGTAGGAGCTCTTGCTTTATAACTGATGCATCATTTTTTTTTGTTTCTTAATGATTTACCTCTCTCTATAAAGATAGTTTACATTTTATTTGTTAAATGGTAGGTGAAACGATGGAAGCAAAAGAGCGATAAGCAAGATTCAGATATTAGAAAACTGCAGAACGCTGCTAAACAAGCCGAGTCGTTAGCTTCAAACAAAGATGCCAAATCTAAGATTGCTGTCGATGTGTTCAAATGCATCCTATCTCAGGTACTGCCAAATTTGTATCTATGTCCACTTTTTCTTCTATAAAAAATCCTGAAAGTTGGAATAACTGGATCTAGCAAACAACAATAGAACCCACAAATTTTTTTGTAAACCCACAATACTAATTAGACTCAACAAAGAAATCTATAAACTAGGAAACTAAATCTTGATCGTAAAGACTCGATACAGTCTGTTGACTTGATTAATACACTAAATAATAATGTGTGTTACTTATCTCAAACCTTTTGACGTGTGAACTGGTTAAGATTAATCCATCACTGAATATATATTGATATCAAGATACTATAAAGAATCCATATTGGATTTTTATGTAACAAAAGATCTCATTTACTCTTGAAGTCAAATATTTCTACATTTTAATAAGTAAAAAAAGTTAAACAAGGTAGTGCTGCAGTATGCAAAGATGATGTGGTAATTAACTAGTCATTTTTACTGGTTGTATCAGTTAAATGAATTGACCGAAAAACTGCCTCCCGGAATCTCCAATGATGAAACCTTCAAGGACTTGACTGATAAAGTCAACTACTACATCACCACCCATGGAAGTGATGCATCTTCTAGTAATATCTCAGAAGCTGAAAACCAAAAACCCATAGAAGTGACTGAACAATTTGAGCCTGGTGTTTATTTAACTGCTATCCGGCTTTCAGATGGTACCAAAGAATTGAAGCGCGTTACGATTCAGGTACTTTAACATGAAAATTCTCACCCACTAGCTCTCCTTACATGCTCCATGAAAAACCAGAAACCCATAAAAGTCATAACTTTGATGCTCTTATTTATCATCATAATCTATTTATAACCTAAGCAATATGGATCTAGTTTTGTTCGGTTTTTTGTTACGAGTTCATAACAATTTATGAAATTGAATTTTCATCAAGATTCGAAGAAGTTATGGTGGATCAAAGATTGGGGTTGAAAAAAACGGATGATAAAGTTAATGGAGTTAACTTTTTTAACGGAGGGACCAGTGAAAACAAATAAGTGTAAATGTGGGACTGGTAGTTGCCAAGGTTAAAAGACGGATTATTATTTGCCAATAGGCAAAAGATGGGATTATTTAAATCCAATTTTCTTTCATTTTATATATAATTTGGTTTTCCTGTAATAACTTGTAATATTTAACTTTTTTTTTAAAATCTAAACACGTAATTTTATGTAATTTTTTTTATCAATGTTCCTTTATAAATTTTATTCAAAACTGATAGCTTTCAAAATAAATTAATTTTTCGATCTTGTCAATTTTAAAAATATTTTATTTTGAAAATAACTTGATATTCAATCAAATATATATTGGAACACCAACAAAATTTTTAGACAAAACTATATATGTATTTAGATTTTAAGAAGACATTTAAATATTACAAGTTGTTAGAGAAAAATAAATTATATGAAAAACAGACTATATGTAAATTCAATATGTTTTAGGTTGACTCCTCTCCTAATTATATATATAACAATGTAAATTGGTACATAAATAGTATACTTTTTACCTTTTAAAGTTTGGCCACAACACTTTGTTATTTTGACGTTTTCTACCCCTAAACTTTTACAATTTGTTTTTTTTTCTTTATAACGAAATAGTAAACATTTTGTTTTTATAGTTGGGTCATATATGTTTCATACTCTTACGTTTTGTACAGTTTTCAAGTTTTTTTTTTATTTTAGATTTTGTTGTCTTCTATTTTTGTCACGAAACTTTTAACTTTTTTACTTCCGTTTTTAGTATATTTTTATAATTTTATACTTTCACTACAAGACTTTAAAACCTTTACATTTTATACTCTTAACTTTTTTACCCTATAATTTTTAATTTTTTTTTTAAGTTTTGTTGTTTTCTACTTTGGCCACCAAACTTTTAACTTTTCTACTTCCGTTTTTAGTATACTTTTATAGTTTTATACTTTCAGCACGAGACTTTTAGACTTTTTACGTTTTGTACCACTTAGCTTAGTATATTTTTATAGTTTTATATATACTTTCACCACAAGACTTTTAGACTTTTACGTTTTATACTCAATTTTTTTAACCCTCTAACTTTTAAAGTTTTTTTTTTTGTTTTAAGTTTTTTTGTCTTCTACTTTGACAATGAAACTTTTAACTTTTCTACTTTCACTTTTAGTATACTTCTGTAGTTTTATAATTTCACCACGAGACTTTTAAACTTTTACATTTTATACCACTTAATTTTTTTTACTTTCGTTTAGTATACAAATTCAACCCCGCAGCAACGCACGGGAGGGTAAACATCTCGTTACCCTTTTATTCAAAATTTCAGTTAATATAATAATAGTTTTTTTTTTAAATAAAAGGATCTTTTGGCATTATCCGGCCAACAAACTTCACAAAACTGGCCATTTCAAGTTTTATAAATTAAAGATAACAAAATAAATGAAGTCTAGTGTTTATAGTTTAGTGAGTTTTCCCCCACCAAAATCATGCTTTAAGACCATTGTATATTATGCATTAAAAACTTGTATTTTGGGTACATATGCAATTTTTTTCCAAAGTAGGGGGATATATGCAAATTTTCCAAAAGATTAAAATTGGCAAAATGAAGGTGGATAAACATTTGAATACGCGTAGGCATTCAAAGTCACTACAAATGTTTCATCCAAAAAACGCTCTAATTTGTTATGTCATAGGAATCTAATTTAGCACTAATTATTTCTCCAATTTTCTGTGCAGCAAAAAAAGGTTTAATCCACCGCAGGCAGAACAATGGTGGAAGGAAAACAGAGAGAAGCTGTTTAAAATTCATAATTATGTAATTAAAGTTTGATCAACTTTAGAATTCGTTTATGTTAGTTGGTTCATGCCATTTCTTCTGGGTGGTTACCAACCAACTATTGTGATGGTTAGATACTAATTAGATGCGTGGGAAATTAGATAAATTCAAGATGCATATATTTATATATCCTAAAAACTTTGTTGTGAGTTCAATAACCTTAGAATTAAAGAAACATAAACTCTTAGAAGAACTTTCTGTAATGAATCCATTATGATTGAATGGGGAGAAGCTAGAAGAAAGAAGTTAGTGGAGAAGCAGTTTAACTTGAAAAATTCGAGTATATATAGTCATAATCGCTAACTTGAAAAAAAAAAATCTGATAGTAAAATTCTTGAGTCTTGGTTATGAATTACTTACCTAATGATGCTGGTGAGCTCTAATCTTGAAGACATGTTTCAATGTTGTTGCTTATTCCTTTAATTTTTCTGCATTCTTGCCCATTATGCAGTTACACGAACTCGCAAATTTGTGATTTCTTCTTCCGAATTGTTCCCCACAAACTTCATTAATTTTCTATTTGATTTTTGGATGAGATGAAGCTTACATAATGTAAGTGAAGGCATATATAGATAAGTGGAGGTTAACATGTGGAGAAAAGGCTTTGAAACATATTTAACATGTTCGAGAGGTGTCTCTTGTGCTATTGCATTGTAAACAACCATTCAACTTTCTTCTTCCCGCTAAAACGCTTGCTTAGGGTCGTGTGTCACAACAAGCATCACAATGTTCCAATTGGTGGTTAGCAGTTGGTGGTTATAACTAACGAAAGTTAGATAATAGCAATCGGTTGAGAATTCGTCATTAGAAACTTCTTACAACACTAACTTAGTTACTGATGATTACCGGTTGTCACTAACTATATCGCTGATGAAAGTTACCACTTAAGATGATTCACCACTTATTACCATGTTCTACTAGTCATTTACTCCATCGTATTTGCCACTAATGGCTAAATTGCTCTTGACCATAGTGGTAAGTGATGATTAATAGCAGTTTACCCTAACTAATCAGTTCCTATTGATGATTATTGTTAGGTGTGAAGACCTTTTGGCCAGTTCATCATTTAGGGGCCCGTTTTGGTTCTAACCCAAATCCCGTTTATAACAAATATCTTATCATGTAATTGTAATCTTTGCGTTTTACCTAATAAAATAACCTAGTTGTAGCACGTGGACGTAGGTCCCCCACTAGAACCGAACCACGTGAAATTCTTGTGTCGTGATTGTTTTTTTGTTTAACACGTGTTTGCCATTGGTGCATTATGTGTTTGTGATTCCACTGTATCGCTTGAGACTTAAGAATCATTTCCATGCAACTTTAATCGGTTACGGAAACTCGAGACAACTTTCAATAAGATGACACAAAAAAAAGTTTCTCTGAGGACCTTAGTCACTAACTAGACAACCACCCCATAATCAGAAGCTCTAGCCTTAAACACCACAAAGTGACATTAATAGAATCATATTTAAAACCTATTTTCATAGCCTCAACAAATAACCAATTGATGGAGACTAAACATTGATAATCCATAAAGACACATCTAACATCTTCTCAACAACTTGATATTAAAAAAACATTGTGAAATTGTGAAATTGTGAAATTGTGAAATTGTGAAATTGTGAAGTAATCATAGAATAGAATAATAATAATACATTTGATATATCAATTATCAGAAACCAAAACGTCTTGACCAAATCGTTATCGGTTACGCGGAAGATCAAGACTATTCGCCGCCAAGAAAATAACGCCCATTTCTACACAATTTCCCCAAATAATTCTCCTAGAAAAGTAGAATGCATATCTCCTAGGGAACTCCAAAGATCAATCCCCTCATCGGTGGATCGCCATTGATTAATTACACTACGAAAAACCCTAAATTTATCAATTTTCTTATCAAATGGGTGCACATCAATCCAAGGACGAGCTTTTGTATCAACAAGTCAGTCATGGCACCATTGAAGGCGTCAAAAAGCTTCGCGGCGAAGGTGCTGGCCTTGAGGTATTTATAACACTTGATTCGTTTCATAGAATTCGAGTTTTGCAGTTAAAATTGGCGAACTAATTTGGTTCTTCTTTAAAAAAATGTTTTTTTTAATAGAATTCGATTCCTGTAGTTTAAAATTGGCGGATTAATTTATAGCAGGTCCAGTTTTTGAAGGCAGTTTGATGATTGGCAATGGTTTTAATCAGATTTAAGTAGTTGTCTGCTTCACATGGATCCCTTATTTTAGGTTTACGGTTCACTCCTTGTGTTATGATCATAGTTGTCAAACTTGTAAGGCGTACTTTAAATGGATATTGATATGGGTCTTGTTGCAAATTAGGATTGGTACTGTTTTTATAATTGTAATACTCATTTAGGGGACTTTCTTGAAAAGTAACATTCTGATTTCCAAATAGCTAAATTGTTGTTTGGAATAGCTACTTGGTTAAGGAAAGTAGTTTTGGATTGCTTATTAAGTGTGTTTTGATGCAGTGATATGGGTGTTTTAAATTGGTTATGAAGCTGCTTATTCATTATAAGTAGTTTTAATAAGCAATCCCAAACACCCTTACTGTTGAAGTTATGTGTTTAGCCATGTTTAAACTGTTGTTTCTGGTGCAGTGGATGGATAAGGAAGGAAAGACTCCTCTAATGTTGGCCTGTATGAACACACAATTATATGATGTTGGAAAAACATTGATAGTAATGGGTGCAAATGTAAATGCCTATCGTCCAGGTGAGCTGCTTGGTGCCCTGTGGAATCTATATATAATTGCTCAAGTACTTATTTTCTACATGATACATGTATACAATAATGATGTCATGAATTAAGTATATGATTCTATTAACTGAACCTGGTCTAATTGTGTTGTATTTGAGTTGTTATGAATGTTTTTCCTTATCTCACTTTTTAAAGCATTTTTTCAGGTCGTCAGGCTGGGACTCCTTTGCATCATGCTGCAAGAAGTGGCCTAGGGGAGATGGTTAATCTACTGCTTTCACATGGTGGTGGGTGATTATTAGTCAAATTATGCTATGTTGACATTGATTGCTTTTGTTACAGGTCTCTTGATCGTTTGTTATTACTTAATACACCATTTCCTATCATAAATTTCAGCTAATGCGTTGACTTTGAATGATGACTGTCAAACCGCACTTGATGTTGCAAGAGTCAAAGGATATAGTAATATTGTCCGTGCAATCGAGGTACATTGATATTATATTTTACAAGTGATTATGGCATACACAGAACCCCTTTGTTTTGGTTTTCCTTAAACAGTTTCAGTTTTTCATATACGATGGTGTAATGATTGTATGTTGGGTTTATATTGCATTTCTTTTAGAAACATATCTGCTTATTCTCTGGTTGGATGCAAGAGCTATATGGGCCAGGCTTCCTTGAACATCTTGCTCCTCACCTACTATCTAAAAAAGTGTAAGTGTTGCATTTTATCTGCACTATTGTAACATTATCATTTTATAGTGGACTACTAAGTGGTCAAATCAATATAAGATTCATGAATTGTGTGGTTCTATATGCCCTATGTATGGGTGATTTCTTGAATAACCTGAGTTAACAATGTTGTTTACTCAATATTATCCAATCCAGATTCTTCATGTTTTGAGCTTATTAGATGGTGATACATGGTGGGATAGTGCATGGTCTGGTTGGTCAGAATTAGAGGTGGCGGTTTCGATCCATTTATGGATTAATGTGTCACTGTGGGTTGTCTTTTTCTCTGAGTCAAATGGCTAAACTTAGAAAACTCTGCTAAAATGCGAATGGTTCACACATATTGAACGGTTGAACAGGCTTGAAGTCGCTCAAAGTATACTCAATGTGTGCAAAACCTCATAAATGGTTTTATAGAATAAAGTAGATATTAGTACATTACTATAATATTTGAGTTTTTGTAGTGATGTTTACACAATAAAAGAAAAGACAAAAAAAAAGATGTGGGTTAGCCCAACATGACCCAACATGACCCAACCTGTTCCAAGTTCCAACCAATACTTAAATTTGAACTGTTCTGTACTGTAGTTGTTAACCCCGTTACCCAATCTGCCTGACCCGCCCATTTGACCCGCCCATTTTGTCGCCTCTAATTGATAAGTATTTGGAATATTATTCTACTTCAGTATATCAATTTTTTTGATGGCCTGCACTACTTGCAGGTGGGTTGTTGTAGTACCATGTGGAGCTCGTAAACCTACAAAGTCTTTGCAGTTGGAACTTGCTATATATTCTGGTTTAAAGGTGTGCTTAGTTTCAGCTACCAATAATCAAAAATCAAGGATGGCTTGACTTGCTTATCTTCTAACTTTTGAATATTTTTGACTAATTTTATCATACAAAGGACAACTACTTAATGAAACTCCTGATAGATACATCATACATCTAAGAAACATGCAATTTCCTCCCTTTTTGTTGTTGGTAGTTGTCAATTGTAAACCTGTAAATGATGTGGTTTTCAGTTGGAATCGGTATCTAATTTTGCTCTGTTTCTTTTTGAGTAAACAGGATGCCAAACCACGCACAATTATTGCACTATGGAAGGCTAAAATGGATGAATCAAATCTTAACCAGCCCAATCCTACACTGTTCATTTCCAGTTCCAAGAGTAATTTCTAAACACATTTAAATTAGATAGACTTGCTCATGTAATCTAGTATTTATTCTGTTGCATTATCTTTTTCTTTCTTCTACATGTATAGTGCCCAGACGATGGCGACGGAAAAGAAGCATTTTGAAATCCCAAGTTAAGCGTAAGTATATTTAGTTGAAGTTAGCCTAAACTTCCCACACACAAAGAAAAATCCTTTCTAGTTAAGAGGTCAAATTAATTTATCTGCATGTTATATGATTAAATTCCTCGTAAACCTGAAACTGAGTTTATTTTTCAAATACAGAGTCGCGCATCAAACTTGAACCGGTTAACGAAAGGGAAAAGCAGCAATTAAAGCAGTTTTGCAATGCTTGCAAAGGAATTTCTCAGGTATAATCATCTTCTTGATCAATTCCTAGCCTTTTTTGAATTTTTTCTTTGAGTGTTCAATTTATTTTTTGGCTTCTACGAGGCATTTATACTTGCGTTTGGGTTTGCATTTTGGAACTGATAATATAATGATTCTGACTTGAAGATGCAATAATCAGTTTTCAACATTTACATAAACTGATTTTGCTTTTGACTATCTTATAAAATAGAATTTAAATGATCAGTTTTGGATGATTTACTTCATATATACACACAATGCTTAAATAAATGTGTGTTTTGCACATTACAGGTTATGCATCCTGCATTTCTAATTAACAACCAAGGCTCTAATGTTGGACTACCTGCCCAAACAACACCAGAGGACCCTGAGTTAGCTTTGCCTATTAATGACTCCTTCCAATCTGGTTCACAATTGGGCCCCACAGCTCCAAACACCTACCTCGCCTCTGGCTCAACCACCTCTCCTGGTGTCGATAATAAAAAGACCCAATGGGAAATCCATGATGTAGGAACAAGTAGCACCCCTATCAGTTATCATCCTTATTCAGATACCAATACCTATTCTCAAATTGTCCCCACCGCACCTATTAATGTCGGTGCACCGCCTTTGGTGCCATCAGCACCACTATTGCCGGTGGATGATGGTCCGGTTCACTACCCATCAGTTGACTCTGCTCCTCCTATGGATATATCTGAGGATAGAGCTGGTGAGGAGAAAAATAATAATGATTCTTCATCATGTGTTATATGTTTGGATGCACCGGTTGAGGGAGCTTGCATTCCCTGTGGTCACATGGCTGGATGCATGTCATGTTTGAATGAGATCCAAGGCAAGAATTGGGGCTGCCCTGTTTGTCGAACCAAGATTGAACAAGTTGTACGCCTTTATGCGGTTTAAGGTTAAACCTGGATCTGATCTACAGGACTGTAAGTTTTCTTTTCGGTTCAAAAAAAGTTCCAACCCATCTTGTGGTTCATGGTTGTGGACGTTGAACCAAAACAAACGGAACTAAACTGAGAAACCGTTTGTATGCATGAGTTTTAACTTTTAATAGATTACTCTTGTATAGAGGTGGCATGGTGAACAGGTTGGGTCAAAATGGGTTCAAGTTGAAACGTGTCATATTTTAGTACGAGTCAAACCAAACATGTGTAGGTCGGGCTAGTTCGCTTAATACATTTTCTATTACTTTAAATAATGAATGCGTTACATCCTTAATAAACTAATTTTGGAGGTTGTGAGTAGACTTTGGCCATCTTAAGACCCGTTCATCGTGTTGACTCTTTCCCTCTTTAGCTACATTTGTTTATCAACACAACACGAAACGAATTGACCAATTCTTTATCCAAAACTGCCAGCTATATTCTTGCAGTACAATCAAATTATTTACTTAAATAATCTACTTTGTTACAATAACATGCAACTCCAGTTCATTGATTATATATTATAACTGTTTATAGCTTGTTTCTAATGCTTTATAAGAATCCACTTCACTTTCATTTTTTTTTGTACTAAAATTTATTTAAATTATGGGGTAGAAGTGATCCGAACCAAAATTTATTGGCCCAGTTCCTTTTAAAGGCGCGATCAGTTCATCGGTTGGTTTCAAAAGTTGTAAGTTGTAACCCTGGTTTTTTTTCTCATTGGTATGCAGTGTATGTGCATATCTAGGAGCTGGTAAAAGTAATATATGCCTGCTATGGAAGAAGTGGAAAGTTTTGAAGCTGATCAACTTTTCTACAACTTCAACAGGCATGTTGTTAATGAAGTAAGCTCCCTGTTATCTTTCTGTTTTCAGATTATTGAGAAGTGTGTGCTTACTTTTTGGAGGATATCCTTTACTGCTTCTTGCCTTATAATCAGTAAATATATATTGTAAATTTAGTATGTGGATATGAATTCAATATCTAATTATATTGTGTATTAATGTCAACATGGTCTTTGAGGTTGTACTACATGATTTATATGTTCTAAGTTTGTGAAGTGAAATATAGTTCTGTAGTTTGACAAGTTTAATGCACTTGATTATATTGTCATCACCCCCACCCTCAACTGGATTACTATTTGACAAACTAAACATAATTATTTTATCAACCACGTGCATAAATTCATATTCTTTTAACATTTTTATTTCTTTTAAATTCTAATTTGGTTTACAAAATTAGATTTCATATTTAATTTCTTTATTTTGAATATTTTAATAGAGTTGCAAATTTGTGAAGACAACATCAAACATAACATAGGATGTAATTAAACATGACTTCAGGAACATGATAACTTTTAGAAATTTATCTTTGTTTTGTTTATGTATGTGAAGTTCACAATTCAAATTCACTTTTAATTAATGACGTTCTTTTTCGAACCAAAACATTATGGAAAACTGAAACAACTGCATGATAAGGTTAACAATAACTATAAAATTAAAGAAAAGTACTTTATTTATTAGGACCTCTTATTCAGACACTCAATACACCCCGTATTGGGCTATACGGGGCATATAGGAAAAGACAAACCAACCTGACATAAAATTCAGTGTTATACAGGGGTGTATAACCCAGTACACCCCCGTATTGGAGGGCAATACACCCTCGTATTGAGGTTTGTCTTTTTCCCAATATGGGCGTATTGGTCAATACACCCCGTATTGAGGTTTGTCTTTTTTCTAATATACCTTGTATAGCCCATACGGGGTGTATTAGGGTGTCAAACTAGAGATTCAGGGTGTCCAGTTAGTGGCCCTGTATTTATTTCTTTTTTTCATTTGTTTGATTTTATCTTCTCTCCCTTGAACTTCTTAAAGAAAAGTGTAAAAATCGTACAGATACATCTTTTATCTTTTATTTTAATAAAGCGCTAAAGTGGTGTCCACATGTCTTCTTCCTAGGGCCTCCACATAATCATCCACATCAACATTTCACTTGTTAACACCACAATGAATATAAAAAATTTATTACTACATTTCAAAAATACAATTCAACATTATATTTAATACAAAATCTTTTCAAATATACAATTCAAATTACATTTAATACACAATTAAATACTTTATTTCATGATAACAAGTTAAAGGAAAATTGGAATTAAATAATCCAAGTTATTGGGTATTGGCGGATAATAATCCGAGTTCCAATATTAGCCTACAATAATCCCAATTATTTGGGTCTTGGAATTCATTGGGCCGTCGTTAATTTTCACTAACTCCGCTAATACTTGCTGACGTGGTAAATGATGTGGCATCATATTTGCTGACATGGCAGGTGATGTGGCATCATACTTGCTGACGTGACATGTGCCACGTCAGCACACAACTAACGGAGTTAGTGGAAAATTAACGGCGGCCCAATGAATTCCAAGACCCAAATAATTGGGATTATTGTATGCCAATATTGGAACTCGGATTATTATCCGCCAATACCCAATAACTTGGATTATTTAATTCCAATTTTCCTAATATTTATACAACATAAAAAAAAATATCCTTCGTGTGAACAATAATCGTTGTAAACAATTTAAATTTTGAATATTGTTGTGTTGCTTCATTTTATTTTGATTAGATTTTCTTGATGTCTTTAAAATGTTCTTTTTGCTTTTTAAATTTATATACAAATTTACTATTCCATTTGATATGCATTATGATTAATATTTTCATTATCTAAGAAAGTTGTCATTATTACAGCTCCTAATGTTGTGTGTTAGTTTATTCTATTTAAAAATATTCTTTATTATTCACTATACAAATAGTTATTCTAACCGTCAACAAATCCTTCATTTTAGTTAGCAACTATAAGATAACTATTTGATACGCTTTAACAATTAAAATCATCGTGTTGGTGGCCCTGCTGTTTTATAAAGCCATATTTGAAACATGGCAACACTAGTCGGTAAAATGTCGACTATCTAACCTAAAATACAACATAAAATATAAAATATTAGATCGGTCAAACATGATTACTTTTACTGGATCTATTACTTGATAAATAAAATTCATATTGTCATAGTTCTTAAATTTGGACAAACTCAACTCAGGCTTAACAACCAAAATTGATAACGAATTATGTCATTCATAAGTTTCAAACATCTTAATCATTTTTTTTATTGATCTCAACTTATGAACCTAATATTCAACTCGTGTATTACATGGGTTACTAACCTAGTAGTGTATATTTAGATTTAGTTATGGTTAAGTTATTCTAATACCTTTATTTAATTTGTTAAGAAGAAAGTGTGTCACTATAGTTGTTATTAAGATCTAATCAATGGTTATGAGATTAAATTGTTAGAGAAAAAAATGATGAGGGATATTTTAGTTTTAGTCACTTTTGTTTACTTTTTATCAAGTTCTTAATTTATTTTTTTTCAAACGTTCATAGCTTTTATATACTAGATTATTGTTTTTTTTAATACACCATAAAAACGTACGCTTTTTATCTTTAAAACGAGTATAGTGTTGCTATATACAATTTTTTGTTTTTTGTTTTTCAGCTATAGTGCGTCATTATCTCTTTTTGCTCGGCATTGTGTATTGTGCTCGTTATTATGTCTTTTTCCTTGTCATTGTGTCTCTTTGTTGGTTATTGCGTTTTTCTAAAATTATTTGTTCTGAACAAGATAATTGTAAAATATCATCATGATTTACTTCTAATATGTAAAACACAATAATAAAATAATTATAAATTAATCTAATATATAAAAAACAATAAAACACAAAAATGAATAATATATATATATATTATATAATAACCTGAAATATAAGATACAATAATCCAAACATAAAGACGTAATGATCTGTACGTAAAACACAATAACCAAAATATTTTTTTAAAAATAATAATAAGACTTCTTAGACTTATTAGATTTAAAATACTTTTTATTTAAACTTAATTTTATTTGGATATATGTATATAGACAAAAGACTATAAATAAAATATATTTTTTAAATAAAAGCTTAAAACTACATGTGTTCTAGGAAAACTTATATAACAAATATAACATGAAATCAGACGGTTCTTATAGTTCTTAAGAATTAATTCTTAATAGGACATGATTCTATATGTACCCTTAATCATATTTAAATTGTTATTTAGACGTCTAATTTTGATTATACAATCTTAATTCTAATAAATCACTAAAATTTATGTCACTTGTTTCATTTATAAAGGGTCCACATCACAACCGCCACATGTAAGTTCATAATCAATTACCAATTTAGTAAATCATCAATTAAGATTAATTACCAATTTTGTCAAAACTAAATTTTTATTTAAATGGTTTGATAAAATTAATGTAGATTTGATTAATTTACTCAATAATTTCAGTCTTTTTGTGGAAAGTAATCAACAACGTGTCAAACATAATATACTTCTTAAATGTATTAATTATTATTTAATATATAATAAAAATTTTATATCAATCATAATTTTCAAATTTCTTGATCATTATCTTTTTCTTTTGTATTTATCTAATAATAAAATCGTAACCCCTTAATTCTTTGCCGATATACATTTGACAACTACCTTTTTTTTCTATCATGTGCTCTGAAGTGAATTGATGAATCTGCTCTCCTTTATTTTTTTTTTCTTTCCTACGCCACTAAATAAGGTTTTTTTTTTCCTTGTTCTTCTAATTTTTTAATACATTAAGTTTAGTAAATAAGTTTGTAGTGTAACGGATATAGTCGTGTAATATAACTTTTAAGTCATAAACTTAACACTTTGAACGTTCAGTCCTCGCTGTAGTGAGGGTTGAAAATCTTGTTACTTATAAACATTAAAGGCATAAAAGTAATATTAACTTAAACCAACTTATTTGAGTCATTTCACTATAAGTTTTACCATAACTTTTTACCAACATGCTTGACTCGGTTCTTTTGACATCCTAGCTATTTTGTTAAAAGTAAAAAGTTATAATTGATTTAGAGAAAAGAAAATAATGAAACTGCTCATTCTTTTGGGTGTGTTATGATACTATGGTTATCACTTATCAGACAAAAATGATCACATATATAGCCATGATAAAGGAGACATAACATATTGTCCCCGCATCAATCTCCGGCTAAAAATACTTGGCTATCTTTAGTTACAATATTGTTCGTCATTGCCTTTTACATGGAATCAGTGATGTACGTTTGATATTTTGAGTGTTGAGTATAACGATGTAATATCGGTATCCTGTGTATTTTTCGGTTCTACCTCCTCAGTAGACTGTTGTGTAATATGTTGATAAAATTTTCGTTGACCATTAGAAAAATATTAAATCCAATTATATCCTCGATTAAATAAGACATTATAAATACTTTTAATTTATAAATGAGAAAAAATAGCAACCAATATGCCAGATGTACAAAATTATAACAAAAATTTTCTGATATGTTACAAAAATAATAAATATAAATATTAATTTTAATGTCGGTTTGATTAACTTGGTGTTCATATCCAATAGTCTAATGTTACGAATTAAAAACCATTACAAGTAATGGAATTTGAGTAAGTGACGTGTTGTTTGTAAACCAAATGAACTTTCTCGCTACCCTAACTTTACCCCGACGTGCAATTTTTTTTTTTAATAGGTTTTCGGTTTTTCGCGACCCCTGAAACAAATTTTTCGCGACCCCTGGAAGAAATTTTATGGCTTTTACTTAATAATATGATCAAAAGCCCCTTAAAAATATGATTAAAAGCCCGTTAACTACCTAAAAAAAATTTTCGGGGCGCTGCCCCCGAACCCCCGTTAGTCCCCGCTACCCCTGGTATTCTTTCCTGGATCCGCCACTGCTCACAAATAAGGCTATGTATAATGGTATGAGTTTTAAGCTCCTTTCAAGTCTCTTTTAAGCCCCTCCTTATATGGTGTAGTGGTAAAAACAATTACAAGCCCCATTCAAGCCTCAATTCAAACGTGAAAAATATCACGCCCCTCAACCATTTTTCACTTTTCAAACCCTTTTCACGTCCCACCGTAGTGGGCTAAGGGGCGTGAAATGGCAATTTGAAATCTCTTTCAAACTTACTACGGATAGCCTTAGACCAAACTTTTAAAATATTGTTTAACGATAAATTTGTATCGTTTGAGATCTCACAGGTTATATGTTGAAAAACCTAAATTAACTTATGGTAAAAGTATAAATATCAATAATTAAGTCAAACTTTACTATAAAAATACATTATTCTCTAGAAAAATTGCTAATTTGGTGACTAAGGTAAATGGAGTTTGCCGAGTGGGTTTTGCCGACCCACTCCCCCCACCCTAATGGATTTAAGTGAGAAGTGTGATTTGGGTTTGAAGTAAAGAACATAAGTTTTAGGAAAAATGAGGTGAGATACTGATCGAGATGAAATGATTGATGAAGCAGAGAAGTGTCTTATCATATAATGGGGAAAATTTGAAATTCTTTCCTGTGTGTTTCAACATATTTGTACAATCTCCTACTATGTTCCTTCCTTTTCTTGGAGACATGACCACTCCCTGCAACACCCCCCACCTCCATTTGGATTCATTTGCTTATTAAATACACATTACGTACGTATGTATATACATGAGCTCATGCATTTCCTGCATTTTAATTCCTTTTTCTTATTTTTAAATACCTTCATTTGCTTATTAAATACTCAAGACACCGCAATAAATTAGCCAGATATCAGCCTATACGACCTGTATAGTGTGAAACGTGGTGTATAACCTATACGTCGTGGATAGGCCTATCCAACTCGTATCGGACCGGTGTACGAATTTCTGGGGGGGGGGGGGGGAAATGTTTTCGGAATAAGTGTCAAGATATTTTTGAGGCATATATGACGTGGATAGCTCTATCCACCCCGTATATACGCCTTATCATCTGTACATGCGATTCACACTTACACGTCACATTTCATTTTTATGTTGTATAATACCAAACGACACGGAAAGACCCAAGATAAACGCCTTGTATGACCCTATCTGCCCCGTATAGCCTCCCCTGTATCACAAATCTTGTTTTGTATTGCCCTATCCACCCCGTATATAGGATTATAGGCCTTATCCAAGCGTTTTCGTGCGTATACTTTTACATACATGTTTTCATACATACAAACACACACACATATATATATACAAATTCATACAAAAGAAAATTATACATACAGATAACATACATATACTCATATAGATACAATCATATATAAAAACATTGGGCTATATATGAAAATAAAATATAGAAAACCACGTTAAAGCTTCATATTAGCTACTAATATGTAATTATCATTTGTACAAATCGAATCTGAAAAACTAAAGGGATAACCATATTAGCCTGGTGATACATATGGGCCCGGATAGGGATAACGGGTTCTTAACCGAATAACTCGGTTTTTTGTCTGTATATGCATGTATATTTGTGTTTGTATGTATGAAAACATGTATATGCATGTATATTTGTGTTTATATGTATGAAAACATGTATATGCATGTATGTATAAGTATATGCATGAAAACGCTAGCTTAAAACGCACGGTTTAGAAGGGTAAAATGTAAAAATTTAGATGCAATATTGTGTAAAGAAAACAATAATATCTAACGTTTTTGGAGAATCATTGTACGCGTGAGAGCGAGAAATACACTAGCTAATCATGCAAAATACAGACCAAAAACCGGGTTATTCGGTTAAGAACCCATTATCTGTATCCAAGCCCAATGGCCCATATGTATTAGCGGTTATCACTTAGTTTTTCAGATTCTATATGTACAAATCATAATTACATATCGGTAGCTAATACATAGCTTTAATGTAGTTTTCTTGATTTTATGTTCACATATAGTTCAATGTGTTGCTATATATGATTGTATCTATATGAGTATATGTATGTATATATGTATGTATAATAATTTTTTGTATGAATTTGTATATGTATATATGTGTGTGTTGTATGTATGAAAACATGTTTATGCATGTATGTATAAGTATACACACAAAAACGCTTGAAATGTAGTAAGGATAAGGCCTATATACGGGGTGGATAGGGCAATACAAGAAAAGTTTTGGAATACAGGGGAGGCTATACGGGGTGGATAGGGCCATACAAGGCATTTATCTTGGGTCTTTCTGTGTTGTTTGGTATTATACCGCAAAAAAAATGAAACGTGGCATGTAAGTGTGAATTGTACGTATAGATGATAAGGCCTATATACGGGGTGGATATGACTATCCACCGTATAGGCCTAAAGAATATCTTGACACTTATCCTGAAAACATTCTGCCCAGAAATTCATAAACCGGGCCAATACGGGTTGGATAGGCCTATCCACGATGCATAGGCCCCAATACACTATGTATCACACTGTACAAGTCGTATAGGCTGATGTCTGGCTAATATATTGAGGTGTCTTTAGCAGGATCCTTATCTAATTCTTATGGGTCATTATTTTTACATTTATATAAATTGGGAAACTATCGTATTAGAACTCTCTTGTTTTATAAAATCGTAAAAATCGAATGTACTCAAACAAACTCCGTGAGTTCTTTTAGGTTTTCACTTTTAGGGTTAAACTTTACGGATTAGTTTTTATGGTTTATCTTTTAAGGTTGAGATTTTGGGTCTAAGAACCGGTTCCTAAAGGAGTTAATCATAATTTGGTGGAAATATTTTATGAGGAAAATCAAGATAAATCAAGAAAATATTTGAAGATAATTATTAGGGATTGTTTAATTAATGTACTGATTTTATTTTATTTGGTTTTCCAGCTTAAGTGTAATTATGTTTATTGTTTTTCATGTTGTAGTTTTAGTAAATAGAGATATAGGGCTATGATTTTTTTGTGGTCTTGTTGATAATAATATTCTCAGAGTTGAGACGAGAAGTCTCTAATTTTTTGATGTGTTCTTGTGATGTGATATAAGATTCTAGTCCAACAATTGGTATCAGAGCGTTACGCTCGTATCGTGGTTTTTGAGATCAAGAAAAAAACACAATTTAGTGATGACGGAAAGTTTGCGACAATATAATGGTTTAACGACGAAACTAAATATAAGCGACGTGGGTTAAGATCAGCAGCCTGTATTTGCAAATTAGCAACCAGGATTTTTCAGCAACCAAATTTATTCTACGAAGAAGATCAACATGTATGAGTCAAATGTTGTTGATCAAGACCTGAGGAGAGGAAGATCAAGGATCAAGTAACAACCGAAGAAGTGAATTGAAGAACAAAGCCACCCGATTAGATTTGGGGAAGATTTGATCGTTTAAGAGAAGTGAAGAAAGATCGTGTGAGACGAATAAAGAAGAAAAAACAATCGAGACATGCTTGAAAACTTGCTTGTTATTTCTTCTTGGTTGATGATATTGTAATCACAACTAAAGTTATATGTGCACTTGTGAGGGGTGTGATGTCTAAGGTGATTGATCAAATAAAACTGCTTTTCGCTTAATCAGATGACCAAAACACAACCAACGGACTGGTGTTGCGGGTTATGACGATCAACGGAATGACCGAGGACAAGGTTGCAGGAATGGTTGAACTAAGGGATACCGAAACAACGCATTCAATGATCACGAAGTGATTCCGGGTAAGAAACACAGGCCGATGTGGTCCGAGTTTCTGGGTAGGAAACAAAGGTGATGAAACGATACAAAATTAGTTTTTGACAGGTAGATCAGAGACGGGTATTACATGGAATCAAAGATCTCGAATGTCCAAATTAGGATTAAGGTGGAGAATGAAAGAGTTAATCCTAATTTGGTGAATAATCAAGATAATCAAGAAAATATTTGAAGATAATTATTAGGGATTACTTAATCATATTCCTTGTGTTCAAGCCAATAAAAATGAATATAAACATGTCATATACAGAAATACGTTAAAATAATCAATTTCACGTAGCACGTTTTGCCACACGTATTAGTTTTTTATTGGTCACCAATGTTTTGAGACTCAACTTTGTGTGTGATGTTTTGTGTTGTGTTTTAATAATGTTAGACTCCTCTAATACTCTAATCGACACGCTACGTCTATATACATGATTTTTCGATTTGTTGGTTTAAATTGTTGTGGGTCCCACACGACATGTTAGATTGTCACACTCCTCACCCAACCTAAAACTCTTTTCTTTATTATCACAAAGAAGACTTGAACCCATTTAATAACTATTCTCGCCTCCCTCAGCCATATAATAAATACATTCTCCTATGTAAATATTGAAAAATTTTCATGGAAAGGTTCGTGCTAGAATGATTTAAAAACATTAATGTATATTCAAATCTACCTATCTATTAAACAAAACATATCAAGTGTATTTGGCACTCAATAAGGTTGTCCACATGTACACTTGATGAGGTGTCACTCTCTCACAACTAAAAAAGCTGATGTGTCATTTTTATGTTTTTTTAAAAAAATAAATTCAGGAAAAATAGTAAAAAACTCGCGGGTTCAAGTCAGACCCGTATTTTTTTGACCCGCATATTTAAAGTTATACCAAACTCACTCCCTTGTATCAAGCAAAATCTAGGGTTTTCTCTCCCTCTCTCTCGGTCCGCCGATCCACCGCCGCTCAATTCATCTTCGCCGAATCAACCTTCAATCCAGTGAGTTGTGTTCTTCAAGTTAAGTTACGATCTCAAGTTTCTCTCTCGATATGGCTCATGATTCGTATCGTTGTCGATTAGGGTTTTAGAACCGGTTTCCACATGTTTGTCATTAGGTTTCAGTCTATTGTATCATGTGATCTATGTGTCCTTAATTGTCGGTTAATTCTGATCAGAGATCTATTGTTATAGGTTTTGTATGAAGTTGATGTTAATTCCAATTTTTAGATCAAAATATAGATATTCCGATTTAGACGAGATTTTTACCGTATGGAAGTTGTTTGTTGATTAAATTCAAAAGTGTAAATCTATCTTCTTAAATTTGTAATTATTATTGAATTTTTTTATATTATTATTGAATATTGTTTTACCGATAAGAATTTTTTGGATAGTATATATATCTATATTATTTTTTTACGTTTTAGACCCGGGTATTTACCCGGGTAAGTGGCTAGTTAATCATATATAAACATTAAAAATGAAATAAATATAATATTTTGTATTCTAGGGATTCACATAAGTACAAACATAGAGTAGAGACTGTCAACTTGTTCAGGAAGAAAAGAAGTAGCACAATATGAGCACGTGAAGGGTTGTTCGAAGTGCAATGAATTACGTACGATAGTCAAAGTATTTGCTTTGGTACAATAGTTATGTGAACGGGCCTTTAATGGACATTGTAAGGTTTAATATATTTTCATAATAATATCATACATCTTTATATACGAAATTAATTTATTACTTTTAAATTTCATAGAATTTATTGGACTCTTATATTTAACCACCTATCATTTGTTTTTGTTTTTCTATATTTATTCAGTTACGAATATTCAAATATCGTATAATAACTAGATTGTAATAATTAAAAATAACGTATATAATAATTCAAAAATCCGAAAGGTGTAATAAATCAACAATAATATATAATAGCGAAATTTCAAGCAAATGGACATTTTATTTTAATATACTTATATAATAATTCGAAAAATTGCGACGATGTTATGATCTGTCAAATATATTATCTAGGCCGGATTATATATGGGAAAATTCATGTAAAACATTGTTACATGACATACTTTACCAACGTCAACATAGGTCTAAATTTCCCTGTAACATTCTTTCATTTTATTTTGTTTGTTAACAAGATGTTTCGATCGGCGCTCCGCGCCCGATGTGGTTGGATGGCAAGTCGTTGGAGCACCGCTCGCGCATTGCGGCGGATGCTGTTCGATTCTATGTTTTGAAATCCCAGATATGTCATGTGTTGCATTGTCGATCATGACATCTTTGACATAAATAATCATTAACTACATTCGCAATCAAAAGTTCACCATTATTATAACAAACAATTACAAATACCTTCATTTGAAACCAAGTGATAATCAAATGCATAGCGATACGACGATACTTTTGAATATTTGTAGCCTTCACTCTACACCCTACAACTTGACTTTTGAAAGTCAAAATGGCCAATTTTCTATCCGAAAAATGCATAACACCCGATAGTTTCACTTTTGGTTGTCAAAACAGCCAAATTGGAACACCAAAGAATTGACTTTCGAAAGTCAAAATAGCTAGAAAGAACAAAACAAAAAACAACGCACAACTTAACAGTAAAAAATATAACTACAAACAACAGAGGTGGTGAGGGGGGTGAACTGTACCTTTAACGATCTTGCAATTACATCCATTAGTAACTTGGATACTACTCGCAAAAACGAAGCATAGGGCAGAAGACTAAATCACAACAGAAAACTAAAATTACTAAATCACTATAGGAAATAAACAAATAACATAAAGATATAATTATAGAAGTAGTATCGCTGCAGGAAATAAATATGATAACGAATATAAGAACAAATCATATGTAGAAAATCAATATGAGAAAGAATCATATGGCAAAAACCTTAAAAGCAACTATATATATCAGCAACCTGTTTCAGAAAAGGTGGTTAGACATTTAATAGCTTGGGTTGGGTCTTAGTATCATCAACCTGTTCACAAATACCTTTTAGCATGCAAAACAAACTAAAAAATGCCATGCACTTTCATAAAATCTATGTTTTGATGCAAATGAAAAGTATATAGCATAACTTTACCATCCAGATAAATACTAAGCACAATTTATGTAATCATATTACCTCATATGCATATTACAATACAATTTATGTAATCGTATTGTTTCCTTGATTTTTTCAAGCCTCCTTAAAATCTTCAAAAAAGACGGCCTCAGGTTTATATCCCCTGCGCAGCAGCTCTCTATCAGCCTAACAATGGAATTTCAAACACATCAGAATCTCATCAATATTCCTCATATGATAGATCTACAAATCCCTAAAAACAGAACGCATAAATTCAAAACCATTAAATTAAAATTAAGGAACACAAATTCTACACTCACATTATGCACATAATAATAAAAGATTAGTAGTCCACACACTATCATACAGAATTGCCGTAGCTGAAATTAAAAAAGGATGAAATTAACAACAAAATCAACAATTGTTGGCACAAATAAATGCATACCCCAACTAAAAAAATTGTTTGATTTTTTACTTGGCTCCTACCAAGTCATTAAACTCGTGGCCCCAAAAAAAGGAATTAGATCAACAATTGAGTTGGTAAAAATTAGCTGTCTTTTTCTTTGCACCTGATCGGTATTTTCTGCCCCTTTTCTTCTACTTGCACACCTCCAAACAACCGACAGCGAGAACTGGAGGCGACTAAAAACAAAGACGGAGAACTGCTGAAATCGACAATAGCTCCCAGCAGAAGTAAAAAGAACATGAGATTCACAACAAATGCCGTGGACAATCTAAAAGAAAACCGAACATGAAATGGCCCCAAATTACACTAACACTAATGGTAAAAAGCCCTAAAAACAAATCGAAATGAAACGCAAGGTAAGTAACTCGATTTCATTTGCGTACCTGAAAGAGGAGGGAGACGACGGTGGAAAAACCGCGAACAAAGGCAGATCGTCTCTGTCTGCCGCCGTATCGAACCACAACCACATCGCCGTTCCCAAATCTATCGTCTTCGGTTAGGGTTTCGGTGAAGCTAACAAAATTAAGAGATGGTGGTGGTATTGGGTCGAGACGGCGATAGAGAGATGATCTTTGGCAAGACGGCGGCACAATAGTCGGTGGGAAGGTGCACTGCCATGCCATTTGAGATAAATCAATGAGTGAGTAGGTTTCTTTCTTGGTTTTACACGGCAAGTCTCACAGCCACATATCTCACACAGACGCATTAACACTTGTACATTGTGCTTCATTAATAAAACACATTAAACTAATGAATATAATATTACATTATAATACATTTGAATATAATATTGAGTAATAATAGATTTATCAATTGTATTTTGTTTAGGTTTTATAATAATTATTTATTATACTTAATAATCATTTATTATACTAATAATAATAATTTATTATACTAAACTAAAATCTCATATCGGTTAAGAATTCTTTTATTACTCTTAATTCATTCAAACTATTATTACTTGCATGAATAAATTATATTTTTTTTTGGAACGGCGATGTTTGGTCACGATGGGTTAGGACATCGCGCACCTATCCTACCTCCGTAGAGGAGGAGATGAGGGTCCACCCCACAGACAGCCAGACATGAGTGTCCTAACCGTGCCTCAGCTGGGGTCGTGTGGGGCATATGGACGTTCCCCGGGAAAACCATGCGACTGTCTAGCAGGCCCACATGAGACCTTCGTTAAGACCCGTAGGTTTCAACCCAAGCTTAGACAGTTGCAAGACTCCACAATACCTGCGTGCTGGGTAAAACCGGTCGGCATCATGACTCGAACCAAGGTTGCCCTTGGTCATCAATCATTTGCCAACAGTGAGGTTTGAACCTGGGTTTCCCCAAAGTCCAAACAACACCGGTACCATTGAGACAATGCTACAATGGTAATTTTATAAATCTAATTTATCAATTTCATTTTTGTAGGCTTACTAATTCTTAATTATCAATTAAAGAATCTTACTTTGCTCGAAATAGAAAGGATTTTATTACATAACAATTCCAGTGTACATAATTTTACATTCATGTTTTTTTACCAATGCTTTTATAATTTGACACATAATCTTCTAATCAACAAGGAACTTGCATATGACAATGAAAGTATGAATAACGAGTTTCACAACCTTTTAGTCAAGTTCTATCTTCGATGATATCATGGGTGCACTTGAGAATAACAATGGGGTTGTGTTCTTTGTATATGGATATGTAGAACATGCAAGACATCACGTGGAACACATTATATGTTGGAATGTGTTTGTGTTATAATATATACAAGTGGGTCGACCCGCGCTTCGCCGCGGAGCCGAACCGTTTTAGAAAGTCGGTTAGTGAAACCATATCAGCCCACGGCATTTTAAAAATCTTATTCATAGCCATGTAATTGTTTTAGACATATCAGCCCCTTCATCATCCGTTTTAAAAACCTTGTCCATGACTTAGTTTTAGACATAGAACCAATCAATTGCACTAAAGTAAAAGGCATGTAATTGCAAACCCATGCACCTTCACTGGAGGATATTTTGAGAAAGTAGCATGACCATGAGCAAGCTCCAGAGCTGTTATGTCAAAGGACCAGATATCAGTCCTACATAAATTGTCAGTTAATATATATTAACGTTTTCACTATTTTGGCATTGTTGAATTGATGAAATAAAAATAAAATTACTGACTTGAAGTCATAGCCATGTAATTGTTCCATAACCTCAGGTGCCATCCTGTAAAAATGTAACACCACTGTAAGTTAAATTCAGACAAAGAGATATACACTGCCCTCTGTTACTAAACAAAAATAAGCATGCATTTTCTATCAATCTTGAAGTAACTGTATTTACAGTAATTTTGATTAGTTTGGTTAATCAATTCTTTTCAATCTGGGGATTTATTTGTGTTCAATATGCTTATATATTTCTCATGTTCGCGCTTCTCGACGGAGTCTGACCGTTTTCAAAAAGCCGATTAGCCACACCATTTGATATTCTAGCCATGTGATTGTTGTGAATATAGGTGCACACTAATAGGACTCCTTAACATAAATGGTACCCCCTGAATCTAATATTATAATGTATATTCATAATGATTCAAAACCAAACAGGGTGCACATTGATTCATTTCAAACACATACCTTACCAACTATCCATCCTTTGCTCCCTGCCTTATCAGCCATAACCCAAGTGCAGAATCAATCATTATGTAAACCTACATCTAAGTGATCACCCTAAAAAAATAAAACAGGGTAATATAACAATTATAATTCGTAATATGATAATAAAAAAATGATTAAGGAACCTGATTTCTCCTTTTCTTTCAAACAATATAGCAACAGCATACCAGAAGGAGCTCATCTGCCTGGTGCACCTGAATCCGACAACTGCACACTTTGTATTGAACGCACGGATGTGTCAAGCTGCATATATTAAAGCGTTCAGGAAGTAATAGAGATAGCTTTTTGGAGTTGGAAGATTTTGGTTTGGCTTTGGATGGCATGTATTGGCTCTGGTATTTTCATGGGGTATGAATAGCCGCACTTCACGTACGATCATTTCAAGACAACTCCAATCATTACTGATGTTGCCTGATCAAATATGGTAATCGTGACTGATCTTGTGTAGCCTCTATCGTACCTGTGACACTATACATGTTTCAAAAGAGTTATTTTAGCATGTGTTGTAAACATGTAATATGCTCAAATCAAAGGCTGAAATCAATTAATCCCGATATTCCTTTCATTTTAAAAGGTAACTAATTCCAACCTGTAATAACATGACAGAGATGTGTATATTTTGTTGGCAACTCTTTTTTTGTTTAGACGAAGTGAGCTTGCGAGACGAAACAATGGAGATCCAACAGAAGATAGAAACATTCAGAATTATCAAAGAAGACAACGGTGCATACACATACATCTCCAACTGATCTAGGGGCCATATTTATTAAAATACTAAGAAACAAAACTACTAATACTAAAGATGATATATAATAACAGAAAATAAAACAAATAAACTTACAAATATCAACAGGAGCAATGATCCGTTTGTATACCTGAAATATATTAAGAGGAACAAACAGAAACTTCAATGTGTGTCTGTGTGAATATTAGCAGCCCACTACCATTTTTTTACACAATTTTAAAGCTTCTTGAAAACCAATCATGTAATGAAGAATCTTGGAAAATGACTGTACAAAACCACACACATATTAGACACCACACATGGTGAAGAGACATTAGCTATCCAACTTGTTAGCAACACCAAATTAGTCATACTTGCAACTTCTAGCTGTGTGTTTGATAGCTATAAAATAAGCAACTAAATAACATTATAAGTTCACAGTTGCTATGAAATTGCTACCTAAATTTATCTAAATTTGATACCATTGAAGTGCAAAAGTTATATAAAGCTACTTTCCGTAGAACCAAGAATTCTTACTTGAGATTTAGTGCAGTAGTGTGAGTTTTAGGTGGCTCTGGTTGAGCCATGATGCCATTATATGATTCCATTTCTAGTGAAGGGAAAAATGGCATACCCCGGGGCTGTCAAAAGCCTGAAGACATAATAATATTTACTAAACAATAACCAAATGAACCCAAGAACCCATATCACATAGTTTTAAGTTCTAATAGAAGCACATACCTTTGCAAAATCGACTTGCTTGCAACCCCCCTTTATAAACAGTATCTACAACCTCATCAGAGAGTAGAGTTCCGAGATGGCAAGTGAGAGATCTGTGAGTCCTCATATAGGCAATCAGGTATAGGCAAACTTTGTTAGTTAATCATATAGGCAATCGGGTAAACACGATAAATACACCGCTCCAAACAGAGAAACTGAAAACCAAAGTGGATTGTATATTAGCACGCGTGTAGCTTGAAAATTTAACACAAAATCAACAGATGGATAACAACTCAAATGGAAATTGAGTACTGTGAATTCAAATAGAGACCATACCTTGTGATAACCAATCTCAATCAAAACACCCAACCAAAGATGTACTGTAAATTCAGATCACTTACTTTTGAAAGATAAAAGATGCATAAAGATGCAGCTAAAAAAATCAAGAAACGAAACCCAAATGGTTACTGTTGGTAATTTCGACGAATAAATAATCCAAATCGGAGCTTCAATATATAGTGGATTTGATAGTAGCTAATCATATATTAACTGCTTATTTGAAAGAAAGTATGCCCCATAATTTGTATATAAAAATATGCAAGGGTTATACGTACATAAACCTACACATATAAACCATTTGTTCGTGTGAAGTATAAGTCCATCGCCCGTCAACAACATATCGATAATGGTAAAAGCCAACATTTAGCAACTTAACGACCGAGAAATCACCGCCCGAACTCACTAATAACTACCTGATCAAAGACAAAGTTCAAAAAATGTGATCAAGAAAACACAAAAACTATAACAGGAAAACATAAAATGCTATACTAAGTTACTAACAAACCTTCTCCTCCATTATCCCATGATCTCTCAATTGCAACTTCTATGCCACCATGAATCCATCTGATCACTCTGGGGATCATCTTTTCTTGATTTACAAATTCATAGTTATCCCTTTGAACCTGCAGAATCCAACAACTGCAGTACAAAAGTAATTTATTTTTTGATTATACCAAGATTTTACTTTTTACCACCATAGACATTGAATTTTGATTGATGATGCTAATGTAAGCCCCTACCCACCATATATATATATACATGTTACATGTAATAGTTTAAGTTACCTGAGGACTGATAACACAGGGAATTAAGAAGCCATATGGTGGGAAAGCATATGTGCATAGCATTCAACAACTTTACACCATTCAACAACTTTACATGTATTAAAAACAGATGGAAATTTTACAAAAATCACATCGGGTCCTCAATTAGTACAGCAGGCAACAAAAAACCAAAGATTTAACATGCATCAGATATTAGATGCCCAATTCATAGACGGAGAGAAATCCCTCAACCCAATTAATACAGACACCAACAAATCGAGCAGCAGGGAACAACAGAAGAAAACCCTAAAATTGAACAAACATTACCTTAACTTGATGAAGGATACATATCAATGAACTACAATTCTTTATGCGATCCTATCCACCTGAAATTGAGTAGATTTAATTACTTTTAAGTTTTCTACAGTGAATCACAACAGATATTTCTTGAACGAATAGTTTGTTTGTGTTATCACAAATCTAAGAGTAAAATACACAATAATAGTGAAAAATTTCAATTACAGATGAAACATCGAACGCCTTACAAAATTGTATACCAAAGAGATCAATTCACCTTCGTAACCAAAAACCCTAAAAATCAGAAGAGATACAGAAGGAAAACGTAAATTAGGCAGAGATAGGAAAAAAGGAGATACCAGTGTAAAATTGGGGCGCAAGGAAACGATTGTATGAGGAATCCGACAGAGCTGGCGCCATTTCACTACATAGCCGTCAGTCCCTTCCTCCGATTGCACCCATGTTGCCGTCGCCCGCCGCCCACCACAACATCCTTCATAGACGATCGCCATCCATGGTTGTAGCCGCTGAACGGTTAACATATCTAACCACAGCCAGAGAAGAAGAAGAAGAGATGATTGCGAAGATAGATGGGAGAAATGAAAGAGGTATGGTGCAACATTTGATCACCTGCTTAATTGAAAACCTTATGGAGGACTGGAGGTAGCGTGATAAAGGCATACGTTTGCCGGAAAATCTGGTTTTTGACGTGATTCAAAGATTTAGGTGGGCCCAAAGGAGAAAAAGAAGACCAAGTGGGCCACCACAAAACGTGCATTGGGTTTATTTTGGTTGCGCAGCTTTGAGTTGTACAACATGTATCAAAACTGGTATCATGTGTGCAATAATAACTTGTACTTCATGTTTTAAAAATGGTACCATAAGTTGTGTTTTGTTATTATAGGATAATTTATATGGCTAGACACACATGAGCCTATGGAGTCACACACATATACACAGGAATACCAAAAAGATATATGTATAATACATTTAATTGTATTTGTATTATGTATACAAATGCCTAAGATCACGAGGTTATTTAACGGACCTTGATCATTGAGTTAGACTTAATGACTTATCTTAGATGTTAAATAATTAGTTAGCCTAATTAGTTTAAGTATCATAGTTGGTCCTTTTACAAAGAGTAAAGGTTTTGTTTAAGTGTAAGTTCTCACTAATTAAGGATGCTATATAATTAATATCCTTATAAACCAAAACCCTAATTCTCCTCTCCCTCTCTCAAACTATCCGACAGAAACCCCATCCTTTGGGTGTTTTCGGTTTTGTGATTTTACCAAGGCAAGGACTAACACCTATTGGTGATCGAGGACGTGTAGTGTGCGAATTGAATCTCCTAGAGAATTTCTTGGATTAGAACCTGGTTTCATCATCTACACTCAAGCATTTATCTAAGGTAATCCTTGTAGTTTGATTTATCTGTTCATCATCTATTCAATATGTTGGTCTTGGTGTAAGTTTTTTTTAATTATCCGCTACGTAGTTTTCTATAACCCTAAAGGCACTAACATTATATGCATCGATAAGATCAATATGTGTATTAAACATTGCTTCGAGTGGAATTGCACCTTTGTTATTACCCGGAAGTAGAACGACGCACTCTAGATTTCGTATCCCGTTCAATATCAACGAGGATTCTATGTGTCATCTGAAGCTTCGATGATAAATAAACATGCTTTTGAAAGTTATTGATAGAAGTCTGAATTATATATTATCTACTGAAAATGGATCAACCAATGAATATTTATTTGGAGCAAGTGGTCGTTTTTACGGAGATTTTAGACACATATACTCCATGTTGTTCCACGTGGAAACAATCAAGACATTGCAATGCTTCCTAAGTTCCTCATATATATGCAAATTTATAATTTTAACCAAAAAAAAGTGCTTGACTCAAGAAAATCAATCTGTTGTTCAAAATATTAGGTTATTTGCTAAATGGCTTCTGAATGTGGGAGAAGGAGATCTTGGCAACGACAATGATGGCGATGCACTTATACATATTCCAAATGATCTACTAATTTTTATTCAAGTGATCCTCTTGAAGATATGATTGAATTTGTATTTTCGTATATTCTTCAAAATTTCAAAGATCCAATTTATTGGAAGGAAATAGTGATACTTGCACCTACAAATGAGATCGTTCATGAGATTAATGATCGCTTGCTATCACTTTTTCTTGGTGATCAAACGGAGTACCTAAGTGCCGATTCTTTATGTCAGACAGTTGATTTTCATGATAGTCTTGATGAAAGTTTGTAATCATCTGACTTTCTTAGTGTACTATAACTATCAGATTTGCCAAGCCACATATAGTGTGTTAAAGGTCGGTGTTCCTGTCATGCCACTAAGAAATATTGATTAGAAAAATGGCCAATATAACGGGACTCAGTATTTTTAAATTTGTAACTTTTTAACATTTTTCTTTATTTTATAGTAGATATTCACAAACACAATCTCAACTATTTCTTGATTTCAAAATTTAAACTTAGAATATCCTGATAACATGTTCATTAGCTAATTGTTCTTTAACCACCGAAAGCAAAACAATATACTTAGCTTAGTAACAAATATGTATTTCTATTATAGATTAGTGTTGGGTTCGAGCTAACCTTCAAGTATGAAGTAGATTTAGAATGGAGTAAAGTAGGATTATCTTTATTAGAAGAAGATATTTTATATAGCCAGAGAACTCATACAATACCAATGAAAACACGTTACGCATTCGGAAAAAGATTATGAAAAATTCACTTTATGAATATAGAGATATTAAAGATGACGTTATAAAAGACTACACCGAGAAGGAAAAGGACCTCATCGTAATATAAGAGATAAGTAGTATATTATATCCCTTAACATTTTATCTATACTATATTATAATACATATAAGAAAGAAAAACTTGTCATTTACTTAAAAAAATTAAGAGATAAGGGGGCAAAATAGCCTTTGTCCATTATGTTATAATACAAAAAAGGTAACCAAATAAACAATTAGTGATGAACTTAAAGATGAAATTATGGAACAATGTTTAAGTAGTATTTTGAAAATCAATTATATTTTATATACATGTAAACTTTCATTAAATCTTTATTTATATACGGGACTTCACCAAGTAATTGTTCAAGCCTTTTACCAGTGTGTATTAGTGTGTTGTGTTCCACATAACATTAGACGTGCACCCCACTAGTATATATAACTCATATCTTATTTTGTATACTTTCTTTTGTATATCTAATTGTTTGTTTAAATAAACATTAGCAATATGATTCGATTCAACTTTGATTTGTCCCAAATGTGAAAATATTTGGTTACATGACATTGACTATTTTAGGTGTGTTGATTTTGAAAGTGATATGGTAATCAAATTAAGGTGTGTGGTTTATTTTATTTACTTTGAAGAGATGCAATTCACTAATCTTTTTATACTTGTTAGTTATATTTTTTTCATGTCTACCCGTATAATATACGGGTATTAAAAGCTAGTATAATATTAAATAAAAAATATACAATGATGAACTTTTAGTACAAAAAAAATAGTTTTTTATTTCATTTTTTTATCATACATAAAATCTTTTAGTTTACTTCCAAAATAAACAAAAAATATTCCTACTTTCATTACCACAAATAAACAAGCAATAAAATGTTGCAGAAAATTGATATGACCTTTTGTGATGTCAATCAACCTTTCTATTACTTACTTTTTTTTCCTTTTTATTAACCTTACATTTTTTGTTATTTTCGAAAATCAAGTAAAATCATAATCATTCATCATTCACCAATTTGCCACTTACTAATTAAAAATGAAAACATATATAAATAATATAACAGGACAGAAAAGTGGATATGCAAATCTAGTTATTCATGTTTTAAAAATATATCGAAGTGAATGACAATACGTGTTTTGTATTTGGCCATTGGTGGTGGTCAAAATTATTAAATGATTTTAACACACACATATATATATATACACACGTGAACGCTTGCATACCCATAGAGAGAAATGATAAAATAAAACCCATTTTTTTAACGACCAACAAACATAGAATTGTCCAGGTATTCTGTCCGGGACGATTTAATGGTAAAAGGTCACCACTAGCTGACCCAACCCAATCGCACGAAGCTTTTAAGCACGCCCAAGTTATCTCCAGTTTCGAAGAAAACTCACCCGCCCGAAGACCCACTGGTGGTAAAACTAGGTCGCTCTCGGGATCGAACCAGAGACAACAACATCTTGGTCTTCTTTCATAGAGCCCCCATGTTTCAGAATAATATTGCTGAGAGCAAAGATAGAACCTGAGTCACTTGTACACCAGGTGATCACCTTAACCACTCCAACAACATATTATTGGCAAAATTAAAAACCCACTTAATGTTTGAAAAACTCTCGAAACTATTTATAACAGAGTCAAAAATTCACCTTTTTCTAACATTTTTATGGTGGTTCTCTATAATGTATTTATCCTCTTGATTTAAAAAATAAAATAAAAACGCCGATTTGTATTTTTTTTAATATTCAAAATCCAAAGTTTTGCACGACAAATTTTAATCAGTAAAAAACGGTGTCAAAAATTTTGTTTTTAATATGTTTTTTTATAGATTTTACATTCATTTTAACACTTTTTGTGATAAAAAAAGCGCCAAGTGATTTATTTTTAATAAAAATTTGTTAAATGTTTTGTTACATATGTAATAAACGCATTTTACATATGTAACAAATAAAAAACGGGTAAAATTTGAAATTTCGTAATTTAAAAAAAAACTACTCTGTGCTTTTTTATTTATTTTTTCACCAGGGGGATCAATACAATGCATAAAACCACCATTAAAAATAAAGAAAAAAAGATTTTTTAACCTCGTTTTTGCATAGTTTCGAGAATTTTTTAAACTCGAACGGGGTTCATAAAAATATCCTTCCCTATATATATAAAAGGGTTGGATGAAACACGAAGTTGATTTTTCCTAAGAAGAATAGTTACCACTGATCTTTGACATGTGACACAATTAAGAAGTAAGATTAAGAACATTTTAGTCATAAAACAGAACAACACATATCATGTTTTCTTAACATAAAAAAATACAGTTTATAAATTCCACTATATATTTTTTTAAACTTATGACATTTTTTAAGCAACCCAGCACAATGTTCTGTGCTGTTTTATTTTTAAAAAACACAAAATGCGTTGTTCTAATCCAAAACAACAAAAATAGTTGTTTTGATGCAAAACATAATGTACGTTGTAAAACGTTATATATAATATTGTTTGAACATAAAACAGTACAATTTTATAAATTTAGTACATTTTTTTTTAAAACTGGTACAATTTTCACAAACTTGTACAATTTTTTAAAGAAAAAATAGCGTTAGTTTTTTATATATCAATAGTATACTCAAATTAAAGAGAAAATAAGTGTTCGATTTTATGGTGTAATCTTTATAAAAAAAATATATTATCTGAAAAAGTTATGAACATTCTAAAAAGTAGGGGATACTTAAAAAAACAACAAAAAATGCTCTACCAAAAATACTATTTCACCTCTTATTTTTCTCTTGTTTTATTTTACCCGAATCTCAACTATTTAGCCAGTTTAGAGCATTCACACAACTTCTCCACCATCATCCTCATAATTTAGCTAAAAAAACAAACTTATTTCTAAAATTTAAAGATTTTATAAAAATATTTCACATCTTATTGTCATTCCTATCTCTATATGCATATTTTTCTTTAAGTTCTCTATTAATGCACTATGTTAGTAACCCGTGTACTACACGGGTTGAATTTAGGTTCATAATATTAGCTAAATAGAAAAAAAAAACGATTAAGAAATTTAAAATTATTAATGACATAATTCACTATAAAATATCAATTGATAATTTAATACATTAAAGATGACAATTCTTGAATAGCTTCCTTATAGGCTCAAATTATTGAGTAATTTATCAAATCTACATTAAGTTTGTCAATTTTTTTAAAATGAAAATTTAATTTAGATAAAATTGGTAATTAGTCTTAATTGGTAATTTACTAAATTGATAATTGAATGTGGTTTTGACATGTGCAAGTAATGATGTGGACACCTTAAAAAGAAGACATGTGAAAACCATTTTAGTGCTTTATTAGGATTAAAATATATTTTCTTTAGATTCTCTAGAATTCATATTTTCTTTAGCATCAAATTAAAAACATTCTGTATATACTTTTCCAAATTATAAAGATGGAGCATGTATGCTATCCTCCTGCAATGCTCTTATAGTTAAATGACAATGACATATATCCTGCTGTGCATAAAAAGATAGCTTAACATTGTATTAGGTCCTTTATCGTGGCTGGTTAAGGATTTATTTTATCAATGGAAACAAAAAATAAACGTGTTAAATAATACATAATTTAATCAACAAAATACTAAAATAACCTCAACTACACCCAAAACATATATTTGATTTGCTAAAACAATTAATAGGTGACAAAAGGGTATTTGATTTGTTAATTTGTAGGCTCGTGTGAAGGGTGATTAAGGCCTCATGTAATATAATTCATTTGAAGTTACTCTCATTGTCTCAAACTAGAGATTTGAAAATCTACAATTGATGGAGGTGATCTATGATATTACAAATATAATAAGTGTATGATATTTTAGTATAATTTAAGATTGTATATGCCATTTAAATATATAAGAGTGCACGTTTGCTTGAATATCATCGAGACTAACATGTGATCTAAGAGGGTAGCGCCTCAGAGAAAAGCAGGGTCCAAGAGGCAGAGCCCCTAGCTAGGGTCGAGCTTAATGAGGGACTAAATATGTACATTCGTTCAAAATTCGAATAGATTTTTTATTTTGAACAACAAACATCCGGTTACCCGGAGGTCTCATCATGACAAACGGTGTTACCCACGACACGCTGCGACAATAGTCCGTGCGAGTAACCAGGACCCTTAGTGTTGCACGTCAATCTAGAGGAAACCCACTGCCCAAAGGCCTACTGTGGTAAAACATCTAATCCACCTCTATAATATTTTACATTTTTTTTACGTCAGGTGGGATTTGAACCCTTGACCTCCACATTGAAAGGTAAAGGGTATCCACCCTACCAAATGGTGGGGGATCAAAATTCAAATAGATAACTGCTTTGCAGTTATCTATATGATCCTCCCCCATCTTTTACGTATTCTGATTTTTTATTTCATCAATGAATTCTTTGTAACACACATCACTCAAAATAGATATATATTCTTGAATCAAATCTGATTTTATCTGAGTGAATATTGGTATCCACTCCAATTATTTGAACTGAAAGTGTATCACAACTTTAGATTTATCTAGTGTTTTGCTCAACAATTTTCGAATTTTTCCAACAAAGATTAAATAATATATGTGATGATGACGAGTGGTGATGAATCTGCAAGGGATATGATATGACGTCCAAATTCGCTAAGTTGGACAAGTTTAAGGGTTAAAATTTTCAAAGTTGGCGGAAGAAGATGCACTTACTACTCACTATGTTGAGAGTGGTGTATGTTCTAATTACCCCCATGCCTAAAGAAGTTCCTGGTGAGACCCTTGAAAACAAGCTAGGAAGCGCAGAAAGCGGTGAAACGATGACTACACATGTAGTGGGTATTTATTTAATGGTACGAGTTGATGACCCGTCCGCGCGTTGCGGCGGAAGACCGTGGTTACATTGTTAATTCAACTTTTACGGAAAGTGACATGCAACGATGTTTGTGTTTATTTAAGATGCAATAGTTTTTACCACTCGTCAGGGTAAAATGAAAGTCATATTAATAGTTTGGGCCTCATTTGTGTCCATAGTCGGGTAGCTCGCTTTGTTTGTTTTATGCTTCTGCATGAGGCCCGATTATATGTTTATCATTAGGTTGTTTCATTTCCGCTTTCTTATTATTTATTTTGTGTTAAAAACTGTTGAAAAGGTGTTAAAAGATTTCCACCTCATGGGAAGGTTTTTGTGTACGTTTGAGAGGGGGGGGGGACGTGATTTGAGAGAAAGGGGGGGGGGGACAGAGAGCAGGTAAAAGGTTGGAAGATTTTACAATCTTTCTACGTTTTCATTTTCAGTGCCTACCAAATAACCTCCAACTTTAACAATATTACAAACATGCCATTACCTACCAAATAACCTCCAACTTTAATAATATTACAAACATGACATGAACGAATGCATTTGACCAAGCTTTATAAGTTGCAAATTTATGCTTTGACCTTGTACATACTACTATTAAAAACTGGTTTTATATATATATATAATAATTGTAAAAAACCCAATTTTTTTAATTTAAAATGTACAAAACCAAGAAAATAAACAAACAACATGCCACATGTGAAATTTCAGATGTTGACGTCTGTCAATCTTCTGCCTCCTCTCCATGCCCTATACTCTTTCAATTTTATTTTCTTTCAATAAAAAGGTAGAACAAACCTTTCAATGAAAAAATGGAACAAACGAAAAAAAATGTCTGTTTGATAGTTTTTTTAAATTCTTTGTGTTTCAAGTTTGTAAAATTAATAAAAGACCGAAGGAGAAAGAAATTGTTGAAAACTCTACAAAAAAATTGAAAACGAAGGCTCAGATTAGGGTTTACAGGTTATGTAAACCCTAATGTAAATAATCATCGCCACTGTCACCAGATCTGAAAAAATGGGCTCAAACCAGAGTCATCATCGCCGCCGTGTCAAACCCGAAACCCACAATAGAAACCGTTCAGGCACCAGAACAGAACAGATTTCAAAAAGGAGCATTTGCCATTGTCTCAAACCGCATAAACAGGGGCATCACCAACCGCTAGGAGCGGTGACGTCACCAGCCTGTCATAAACGGCGGTGTCACCAGCCGGTGAACGGCGGCGTCATCATACCTGTAAGACCAGTAGCCACCAAAAATATGGCAGTCATATAACTTCCAATTTAAACCAAACCATCAACAATAACAACAGATCTAAGATAAACAATGACTCAAAAGTACATAGCCCTAAGCCATCATAAACGGCAGCACCCCAGCGACGACTGCAATAAGTGTCACGCTGCCACCGGAGAAACCATCGCGAAGCCAAATCGGCAAAAAGAAACCAAACAAAACACCCCAAATCGCTCATAAACGGTGACGGCTGCGTTAAACGCCGCGCCGTCACCGGAAATATCATCCAAAACACCCCAAATCGCTCATAACCGGTGACGGCTTCATTAGACGCCGCGCCGTCACCGGAAATATCATCGCGAGAGTGAAACATAGATAAAAACGTTGTTGACAGGTGCGAAACAACAAACCGGTGTCGGAAACGGAAAATCAACCCAACAAACGGCCATCGCATCTATGGCGGTTCACCGGGGTTCATAAACCCGGTTGCTCTGTGTACAGATCGGAGGCAAGAGACAGAAGCCAGTGGTTGTTGTAGAGAGAGAATCATGGTTTTGTAGAGAGAGACAGAGAATGTTGAATAGAGAGAGATACTTCCTCTCTTCAAAATTGAAAAAATGACAATACATAAAGCAAAGAGAGAGATACAGACATAATATAAAGTGGGTAAAGTAGGTATGGACGTATGGTCTCCGCACGCTATCCCATTTCATTGGATATGGGCTTATGAATAGTCCATTTTGTGTGTAACCTACTCAATGCCTTTTGTATTATATAATAATGTGAGACTTTTTTTTTATATTTATTAATGCATCGAATCTGCAAATGAATTATGGGAATTACTAGAGGCTAAATGTATGCAGAAGATTCATCTAGTAATTAAGAAGTTTCTAGTAAGTGATTTTTGAATTATAAAATGGTTGATGGTAGACACGTTATGGAACAATATAATGAATGCCTTAGGATTCTGGGTCAATTTGCTCAACACGGTTTGAAAATGGATGAAGAAATTTATGTTTCAAGTATTATTGATAAATTGTCTCCCTCTTGGAAAGATTATAAACATAATCTGAAACATAAGAAGGAGGATTTGAGTCTTGTTGAACTCGGTAACAGTTTACGGATTGAAGAGTCTTTAAGGGCTATGGAAAATGTTTGGGTGAAAGAAAAAGGCATAGGAGGGTCATCATCTATTAACATGGTGGAAGAAAGTGGTCCTGCTTTAAAAAAGTCTAACAAGGGAAACACCAAAAGAAAGTTCCAAGATGGGTATAATAACAAGAACAAGTGTGAAACATGCAAAACAGACCAAAGATCAAACTTGTTGGAAGTGTGAAGAACTAGGGCACTTCAAGAGAGATTATCGTATCGGTAAATGAAAGAATGAGGCTGGCTCGAGTGGATCCAATAAGGATCCAAAGCAACAAGGTCAGAAATTGAATTTTAATTAGGAACATTGGAATAGAATAATCCCAATTTTTGGGTATTGACCTATAGTAATCCCACTTTTCAATATAACCCACAACGGTCCCAACTTTCATCTAATTTTTTTTCAGTGGACCCGCAGTTAACTTTTTTTAACACCGTTAAGTGTATCCTTATGTGGCATGCTGACGTGTCTTTTTTTTAATTTTTTAAAAATGTTTATTTCATGTCATTTCCATGTCATAATAACCTTTTATTATTAATTAAAAAAATTAAGTTTTATCCAGTCACTTAAAAGAACCGTGAAAAGGTTTTCTTCCCCTTGTTTCTGAACCCTAATCGCCCACAAAGTGACGGAGGTTTAGCAGTGAAGACAGCGCTTGAAGACTCCAGCCGATCCTCCGACGAACTCGATGAAACCACCGGATTAGACACCGATACATCCCCTGCTTCGTCAACAAATCCAGACCGCACTTCACCAGCAACCGCCGCCGCTGCCGCACCTGCACCTATCTCCGGCAACGACGCGGAGGAACCGACGGCGTCAGATCCAATCCGATCCAAAACCGGCAGCAGAGGATTGAAATTCCATCCGAAATCGTTTAGCACGACGGTTTCTCTACCATCGGTTCCAAAAAAGCTGTAATCGCCGGTGAACGTCCACGTGGAGTCGGAGGAGAATCCGCCGGCGATCGGATCAACCTTATCGTTATCATCCATACACCAATCTCCTTGTGGACGATTAGGGTTCAGAAAACCTTTCACGGTTCTTGTAAATGACATGGATAAAACTTAGAATTTTTTAATTAATAATAAAAGTTTATTATAACATGGAAATGACATGGAATAAAGATTTAAAAAAATTAAAAAAAGACATGTCAGCATGCCACGTAAGGATACACTTAACGGTGTTAAAAAAAGTTAACTGCGGGTCCACTGAAAAAAAATTAGATGAAAGTTGGGACCGTTGTGGGTTATATTGAAAAGTGGGATTATTATAGGCCAATACCCAAAAGTTGGGATTATTCTATTCCAATTTTCCTTTTAATTATAATTCAGATTTGAATTATGTGTCACTAATTTTTGAAGCATGTTATGTGCAAGATGATTGTGTTGCGTGGTAGTTTGATTCAGGAGCAACAAGCCACGTGTGTAAGGATCGAAGATGGTTCAAAGACCTTACACAAACTGAAGCTAGATCTCTTTTAAAGGTGGGCGACGTTGCTACCGAACCAATCCTAGGAATTGGAAATGTGGAACTAGTATTTACGTCTAGAAAAACTTTATTTTTAGGTAATGTTTTGTTTGTACCTGGCATATGGAAAAACTTATTATCCGGTATCGTATTAAATAATTGCGGGTTAAAATGTGACAAGTATATCTTGTCAAGACATGGTTCCTTTGTCGGATTTGGTTGTTTGTGTAATAGAAGGATTATGTTAAATTTGGATGTGTCTATTAGTGATAATTCTGTTTGCATGCTTGATTCTACATCTAGTGTAAATTTGTCTAAATCAGAATTACGACTTGCTAGATTATAATTAGGGCATGTTCACCATAAAAGAATAAAAGAAATGTCCAAAATGAGCATGATTCCTTCGTTTGAATTGAACAATGATATATGTAAGACTTGTATGCTAACTAAGATCACTAGAAATCCATTTAAAGATCCAAAATGTGAATGTAAGGTTTTAGATCTTATTTATAGTGATTTATGTGATTTGCTTGGAACACCATCTTTAGGTAATAAGAAATATGTTATGACATTTATAGATGATTCCACTCAATATTGCTATGTTTATTTGTTATACGTTATAGATATATTAGTCATCTCTACTATTATATAGGGGTATATATTGTACTTTCTAGATCTATATATAAGGGCTACTGTATACATTATGGGATGATCAAAATAAAGAATATAATGACGGTCGAAATTATCAACGAAGGTGAAAAGGCAAGATACCTTGATCTAGAAATAGTCTAGAAATAGTGGGAGGATCCCCCATGATACAATTTAGAAACTAAATTTGTATTGATGATGATGAAATGAACATGTAAGCTTATAATGGAAATCAAATCTGAAAGAAGGAAACAGTGGGCAACCGATCCAGGGAATAATCCCTTTCTCTTCCTCACAATGAGGTAAGAGCCAATCCTAACAAACTAACCAACTCCACACCCATATGAGGTCCCCCCACCCTTTATTTATAACAAACTCATAACAATCCTTTAGCCACTTTTACTATCAGCCCCTCCCTTGTTTACAATTTCTGCTAAGTCCTTGATGTTTGTAGCTTTAACATTTTCATTCTCTATCAATGCCGCCTCCTTAAAAAACGTCTTGTCCTCAAGACGTGCGTGAGGGAAGCGAGACATGATCCATAGGGCAGGTTCCCAAGTGGAATCCTCACATGATTGATTACCCCAACGGATGAGCCATTGACGAACCGGTGTAGCTTCACACAAAACCCACCTAGCGGCGATAATCTCCGCGGGTTCCATCGGAGGAGGATCCGTATCCGACAAAGGGAGGCCGCGGAGACGAACCAACATGCCCTCGGCCATAAACTGGAGCCAGTAGTGTTGCCAATCATGAACCACCTCTCCCAAACCCGCGAGCCATGGCATGCCGAGAACGAAATCTCGTGGAAGATCATCACAAACCAATGCATCTAAAGTGAAATCGTGTGCATCCAAGCGAAAGGTGAGCGATAGACATTGGTTGGAGATAGTGCAGGTCTTCCCGTTGCCCATCGTAAATGTAGTAGGGGAAATCGGAGATACCGATAAACCCAAGGTATCAACCCAGAACTTGGACACTAGATTGTGAGTCGAACCGCTATCCACCAAGAAACGCAACACTTGACCCTTGAGAATTCCCCCAATCTCCATTAACGCTGCGCCGCCCGATTGATCGACCCCTGAATTGGACTCGAACAGTGACAGTTCGCCGAAGGTCGGCCGAATAGGACCGTCGGAATCGACCTCGTCATCACCCAAAACCAAAATGCGGAGAGCACCTTCGGGGCATTTGTGAGCCGGGCTGTAGAGTTGCCCGCAACGGAAACACAAACCTTTTTTCCGGCGTTCATCATACTCAGCTCGAGACAGATTCCGAGTACCACGGTCTCTGGGTGAAACAACCCCAGCTGAGTTTACATTGGCTGCTAACGACGTAGTGGAGCCAGGAGGCCCAAAAACAGAAAGCCCATTAGCAGTAGACTTATCTTTTGCTGAAGAAGGAGACTGGCCCAATAAGAAAGAATGGCCCAATGAGGAATGGGTCATCCCTGAAAGACCCAGTTGAGGGTTACCATATGCGAGCGCCGACGGCAAAGAGGAATAACGAAATCTCGCAGCAGAGCCGGTAACGGCGTCGGGATGGAGGAGGTGCATGACATCGCGAGCGAGGTTCATGGCGTCGATCCGCGTGACCGGTCGATGCAATCGAACCCAACGACGCACATCGTCGCGTAAACCGGCAATGAAGTATCCGATGGCTTGAGTTTCCGGCAACTGTGGAACCAACGAAAGCAAATATTCAAACTCATCGATATAATCCAGAATCGAGTCACCTTGTTTGAGAACGGCGAGCTGTTCGTATGGGTTTTGGATCTCCAACCCACTGAAACGGCGGAGCATTTCCGATTGGAACTCCGGCCAGGTCAAGCTTGGTCGAGATTGCGTGATGATAGTGAACCAGTGCTGGGCGACGCCGGTCATGCTGAGCTCGGCCAATCGGAGACGCAATTCCGGTGACGTTTTATTAACGTCGAAATACAGATTCGCCTTGTGGATCCACCCTTGGGGATCAAAACCAGCAAATTCAGGAAGGGTTACCTTCTTAGCAGCCCAAGGAATGATCGATTGATTGGGATCGGACGTCCCGCCACCCGCACCACCGCCGGAATGCACCACCACCGGCGGAGATACCTGTTTCTTCAACAAATCGGCCAGCAGATTGCGCAGTTCCGTCACTACTAGAAAAATGGATATTTCCCACAAAATTTTCCTACAAAATTCTAACAAAATATTTTTTCTACGAATTAGAGACGAATTTCCTTCTTAAAAAAACAAAAATAAAATTTTAAAATTTTCCTACTAACTTTTGACAAGATAGCTACAAAAATATGAATTGTCTCTAATTTGTCGGTATATCAAAAACTTTTCCTACAACTTGCCTACAAAACATCCTATAGTATAAATACATATATGAAGATGAAAAACAAATAATATTATATTTACATTTTGTCGAAAAATCGTAGGAAATGTAAAAGTTTTCTTACAAATTAGCCACAAAAGGAAAATATTATTTATTTTATATTTTTATCTTTAATTGATGAAAAGAAAAAATACGAACTTATTTATTTTTGTAGAAAGTTTGTAGGAATTATTAGTACGGTAAACATGTGGTCATTTTAAAAATCAAGAATTATTTTCATTAATAACATAATGTGATTTTTTTTGAGTTTGTGTAAAATTTGTAGGAAACAGTTGAAGTTTGGAACAAATTTCCTACAAAATACGTTCTAAAAAATTGAAATCATTATCCCTAAAAAAAAGAAGACATATATACCCGCCTTTATTTTTTAGTCCCGCCCAGTTTTCCCTCCTCCCAATTATCCCTCCCAATTAGTACCATTATCCTCCCAATCATCCCTAAAAACCCTAGAGCGCCGGTGTCGATTGACCGAAGAACACCAGCCTCAAATCGTTTCAGAAGAGCACCAAAATCGTGGAGACCACCGATTCTTGACCACCGATTCTCGATTTCAGAAGAGCACTCACCTAGACCAGCCTCAAATCGTTTGACAGAAGAGCACTGGGCGCCTCAAATCCTTCACCAGACCACCGATTCTCGATGATCATCTGCGATTTTTTGGTATTTTCGATCTGAAATCTCGTTTTTATGCACCTGCGTTTTCTTCTTTTGAAATCTGGTTTTGAAGCGACGCCTAATCTTCAAGTATGTATGCATCTGAAATTAGCGATTCAGTAGATTAGCGATTCAGTTGATTATTGTAGTAATCTGAAATCTCGTTTTTGAATAGACTAGATTCACTACTAATTTTTTGTTCTTTCTGATTCAGCTTATAAGCCTCTTTGGATTTGTTATTGTAATTTCTGATTCAGGTGGCTATATTTCTGATCCAGAGAAACCGACATGCTTTAGTTGGTAAATATTTCACTAGATTATATTTTTAACACAAACAGAAAGTACTATGACTAGGTTACACTCAACTAACTTTCTGTTGCAGGTTGTAGATTTTGTATATGATTGCAAAATGAGGTGAGTGGGCCTGGTTTCTTTAGCTTTAAAGCAGAAACAGGTAACAAAAAAATGAAGAATTTTGGCTGTCTTTTATTTTTGCAATTATGTTTTTTGGTTTTGTACTTAAAATTTCCTACTGATGTAGATTTAAACGGGCTATTGATTATCTATTTGGTTTTGTTTTGTAGGTGTTGAGGGTTTGCTCTTGTGTAATATTCCATAGAGGTAAAAAGCACTTGTTCTTCTTCCTGGGTTCTTTAATTTTGGTGTTCTATATGTGCTTTGTGTAATGGTTCTGTTTGAGTTCCCTTAATTATGTGTTTTGCTTTAAAATAGTGTTTTTAGTTTTTATTTTGATCTTTTATGAACTATAGAATTAGCCAAGTATCAATAGCCTTCCAACATCATTTTGCATCAATAACCTAAAGCCTATTACTAGAGTTCATCAAGATAATCTCCATGGTGATGTATTTAGATCTTAAAATCGCTTTATATTTAAATGCCAAAACATGGAAAATAGAAAGACTAAGCAAAAATGGATAGGGTATATCTTTATTTTAATAATGTGTTATATGTTCAATTTAATCATGATTTTTTTTAATGATAGAATATAAAGATTGTTTATATTGTCATATTTATGTGTTCTGTAGGTTTATAGGTTTATGGAATTTAAGTTATAGTTTGATAAAAATGTCGTCAAATCGAGAATGGATGTATACGATGAGAACCAATGGAGATGGTACCCTCAATCTACAATTTCAACAAGTGGTCTTTTATTTCTTGGATTTTGCATATAAAAACGCAACTAACATTGAAACACAAACTATAAACGGGTTCCAGAAGTTACTGATAAGATGTCCGTGTAGTAAATGTAAGAATCGTTATTACAACACAAGAGAGGAAGTCGATAGCCATTTAATGGCCCGTGGATTCATGAAAGATTATCAATTATGGTATGCACATGGTGAAAGCTATTGTGATGAAGCTATAGATGTGGGCCAATGTTCAAACACTATGCCGACTCACCATGTGGGTCAAGATGAAGATGCTGATGAAGATCTTGGTGAATATACTGAGTACGATCAAATGGTTCTGGACGGCATGCACCAAACTCATGATCCTTATTATCAACAAGGACCACAAGATCCAAACCAAAGAGCAGAGGCATTCTATAATATGTTGAATCAAGCCAATGAGCCTTTATGGGAGGGGGCTAAAAATGCTAGCATACTCTCTATCACCACTAGGTTATTAAATTGGAAATCGGAGTGTAATGTTTCTGACTCAACATTTGATAAACTACTTCCAATTATCAAAGAAATTCTACCTGATGGTGATAAACTACCTAGAAACTTTTATGAGACTAAGAAGATGTTGAAGTCATTAGAGTTGCCATCACAACGAATTCATGCATGCCAAAACCATTGCATGTTATTCTATGGACAATATGCTGATCTAGAACGTTGTAGAGTATGCAAAGAAGATAGATACAAGGAAAAAGGGAAGAAGGTGCCTAGGTTTGTGATGACCTACATGCCTATTGGACCCAGGCTTCAAAGATTGTTCTATTCAAAAAAGACGGCACAACATTTGACTTGGCATGGAAATCGTAAGCCATCGGAAAAATTGAGTCATCCTAGTGAAGGTCGTGCTTGGCATCATTTTAACACCGTCTTTCCTGATTTTGCAAAAGAGACGCGTAATGTTCGCCTCGGGTTGTGTACTGACGGGTTTAGTCCAAATAATTCAAACGCGAACCCTTATTCATGTTGGCCCGTGTTTGTCACTGTTTACAACCTACCTCCTTGGTTGGCCTTGAAAGAGCAATACGTACAAATTCCTTTGATCATTCCTGGTCCTAAGAACCCTGGACAAAATCTTGATGTTTTTCTACAGCCTTTAGTAAATGAGTTGAAACTGTTGTTCAATCACGGCATTGAAACTTATGATGCCCATCAACGTAGTAATTTTTATTTGAGGGCTGTACTACTATGGACGGTTAGTGACTTCCCTGCTTATGCGATGCTATCTGGATGGAGCACACATGGTAAGTTAGCTTGCCCATATTGCTCTAATGAATCTGGATCATTTCAGCTTCATTTTGGAGGGAAAGCAAGTTGGTTTGATTGCCATAGACAACATCTTCCTGCCAAACATTGTTTTCTAAAAGATAAGATAAACTTTCGAAAAAACAAAACAGTTTCGGCTGTAAGGCATATTCCCGAGCCAACAGGGGATGAAATATGGCAAATTGTAAAAGATTTACTCGTTGTTTACAATGGTGAACCTCATGGTAGTGCAAAATATAGAAAACCACCTGGTTTTGGGATTACACATAATTGGGTAAAGAAAAGCATCTTTTGGGAGCTTCCATATTGGGGAAAGTTGTTGATTCGACACAACCTTGACGTGATGCATGTTGAGAAAAATGTATTTGACAATCTGTTTCACACAATTATGGGTACTCATAAAAAAACCAAAGACAATATGAAGGCAAGGCAAGATATTGAGCAAATTTGTGATCGTCCTCTTTTAAACCCTATCTATGACAACAATGGGAAGATGAGAGTACTAAGGGGAGATTACACTCTGAAAAAAGATGACTTAAGAAAAGTATGTGCTTGGATGAAAAAGCTTAAGTTTCCAGACGGGTATGCTTCAAACATAGGAAGTTTAGTAAAAATCAAAGACAACACTTTTCATAGTTTCAAAAGCCATGATTGTCACGTGTTTATGCAACGATTGCTTCCACTTGCTATTAGAGGTTTTGTCTCAAAAGAGACATATGAGGCTGTAACAGAGTTGTGCATGTTCTTTCGGGTTTTATGCTCAAAAACGTTGCATGTAGATGACTTGGTTAACATGAAGAGCACTATTGTTGTAACTATATGCAAGTTGGAGAAAATATTCCCTCCTGGTTTCTTCAATTCAATGGAGCACCTTGTCATACATCTAGCCGATGAAGCTCTTCTTGGTGGTCCTGTGCAATATAGATGGATGTATCAATACGAGAGGTAATTACATTATTTTGCAATCTTACGAGTTGTCTTCTTTTAAATCCATTCAACATTCTTAACACATTCTCAATGACTTCCTCCAATGACTTTTAAATCTAGGAAGCTTGGCCTGATCAAAAGAAGAATTAGAAACAAATCAAGGGTTGAGGGTTCAATTGCGAGGGAACACCTAGTGAATGAAATCGCCACATACTGTTCATTATATTTTGACTCGACGATTGAGACACGCCATAATCGAGAGCCAAGAAATTTTGCACCGCATCATCCTAGCACTTCGAGTAGAGAGTCTCAACTAAGTGTGTTTGTCGTCCCATCGAGGCGATTACATCAAAAGAGTGGAAAGCGGAGACACATGAGTTTTGAAGAACTTAAAAAGGCCCACACATATGTTCTTCTAAATTGTGTAGAAGTTTATCCCTACATCGACGAGTTTGATGGTGTGGCGCCAGAAGTTTATCCAGATGAGTCAATTGAGTTTCTTAGAGAAAACCACTTTGCTGAGTGGTTTGAAAAACGTGTAAGTAAATCAAATCAAATCGAATCAAATCATAATGATTGATATTAGTGCCTTATTAACCAACATGTTGCATGTGTGTTCCTTTTTATAAATAGGTAATGATTGGCTTAATTGATGGAAGCACTCGACATTTGGAGATTCTAGCAAGAAAACCATCGATTTTCGCCAAATCTCACAATGGGTACTTCGTAAATGGTTATAAGTTCCACACACAGAAGTATGGTAAAGGACTTGTTACCTCAAACTGTGGTGTATGCGTGAGAGGGGAGACATACAACGCTGAAGAGTCGGACTACTATGGCTTGTTAGATGAGGTATTAGAGCTTCAGTATGATTGCAACGGGCCTCACACTGTTGTACTATTTAAATGTACTTGGTTTGATAATAAAAATGGTGTCGTCGTTCATAAGAATAAGCTAGTTGATGTAAAGCCTAAGTCTCGGCTTCAGAGCGATGACCCATTTATCTTGGCATCACAGGCAGAACAAGTGTTTTACACATCATACCCTGCCATGACAAGTGATACAAAAGATATATGGGCGGTTGTCAAGACAAAAGCTCGACACATTTATGAATTCACCGCACATGAAACTGAAGCCTCAAATGATGGAAACACGGAAGCACATGCATTCTTTCAAATTAATGAACGATATGAGCTACCGGATGAAGTAGCTAGAAGTGAAAGAGTGGACCTGGTTACAGATACCAATACAACAATGCAATTGACCGACGAGGAGAAATCAATTGAAGATGATGATGATGATGATGATGATGATGATTATGACGATGATGATGTTATTAATGTTGTTGATGATGATGATGATGATGATGATGATGATTGTTAGGAGCATAAATTATTTGTTGTCATGTGCTTATTATTTTTTTAGATTTGTCGTATGGTATGCATAGTTACTATGTATTTTTTTTCAATCATAGGGTTTGTCAATTTTATATCATCTATCTGACCATTATTGTTATATTAATGCAGGGTGTATACATTCTGGATCAATTTGGTTATATCATATATATAAGAAAAGAAGTACCTATGATGCTAGTTGCTGCTTCTCAACAGCTTCAATTCTACTATTTTCAATCTTTCATCTTTTGATCAGGTTTCTGGTAATGTTATAATCTTTTAGGCTGCTGATATAAATTATAATTTTAATTAGGATGCTGTCAATTTGCTCAATTGCTGTCATATATATTTATGATCATCTTTAATTTGTTATATAATATATATTTACATTAGGGTGTTGTATATTTTCCGCTATATGTTTCTGCTCATCATTAATCTAAACAATTCACATCAGGTGCTGTTGTTAGAGTTTATTTTTTTGTTTTTTGCTATAGCATAACCTTTAAGGCTATGGTTAAGTGCATGTGTGCTTGTATCATTTTGATTTGAGGTAAAGTTCTTGTTTGAAAGTTTCTAACAATTAACAAACTTAGTTTTGATGAAATTTTATGTAGACATCGTTCATCATTTTGCGGGTCTAGCTTTTACGGTGATGTCTGATAATCGCAGGAGGTACGTACAGTCTCACTTGAAACTATGTCTTATTGGAATAAAGTATTTCAGTCTCACTTGAATTAGGCATGTCTAATATTGTCACTTGAAACATAAGTGTGAGGCTTTTTCTTTTTTACATTGCAATATGTTATGTTAGTGATGCTAAGAGGCAATGGCTTTTGGTTTAAATTAGATGGAACCACAAAGATATATAAATGTGTGGTATGTAAATATCAAACTCAAAACCAACTTTTTGGAAGAAATATCATATTTGCTGCTGCATATGTAAAATGGTACAAATATTCGTTTAGCTGCACAATCTTGATAAACCAACAACACCAATCTGTATCCTTTATTTGCTGCACAACTTGATAAACCAACAGCACCAATTCTTCTTTTGATAAATTTTACCTAAAATTGTACATTCTAGAATTTGTATCACCAGTACCAATCCTTTACTGGTGATAATTTTTTGGTTAATTATACATCTTTTATAAAAATTGGAGCAAATGTATGTGATTGTATGTAAATATTTATTAATTATACATCTTTTAATAGAGTTTCAAGAAGTTCGGTCGCAATTAAAAAAGGAACAAGTAGCTTAAAAAAAACTTGGAAGCTTGCTTGAAACAGTGGAAAGTGAACGGGAACAAGAACGAGCTGAACGAGAACAAGAGCAGAAGGAAATAGGAAGCCTAAAAAGAAAAATTGATGAAATTATAAAAAGTTTAGCTGAAAAATAACTTTCTTGTTTCTTTTTGTATTTTGAAATGTATGTGGACACATGTTGCCTAGTTATTGTAATCGTTGAATGGTTATTATATATAATATTAAATAGGTCTTTTTTTTTTTACTTTTTTTGGGTTTTTAGTATATATTTTTTTACAAAATCTGAAATTTTGAATGTAATAATTCCTTAAAGAAGAATTATACTTGTTGGACATTTGTAGGAAAATACAAAAGGGAAAAATAGTTTGTCAAAATCTTGTCGGTAAATAAATACAAATACATATAAAAATTAAGCTTCGTCATAAATTTGTATGAAAATGCAAAAAAGAAAAACATTTTGTGTGAATGTTGTGGGCAAGTAATAAATAAAAAATCATATAAAATTATAAATTGTGGGAAAGTTGTAGGAAAAAGAAAAAAAAAAAATCTTTTGTCCGAACTTTGTGAGTAAATAATAAATAGAAAATCAAATAAAATTATAATTTGTCGTTACTTTGTAGGGAAGTTAAAAAATTAATTAATAATAAAACAAATATTTTGTCGGAAATTTGTCGGAGCATACAATACTTAATACGAGTATTTTGTAATTAGTAATACCACCAAGTATAAAAATTAATATCTAGTATTAATAAGAAATAATGAGAAAAACTATTTTTGTAGGAATTTTGTGTATACTTTGTATCTAATAGTTAAAGTTTAGTTTGTGTGTACTTTGTAGGAAATTACCTACAAATGGATTTTGTCAATAATTTGTGGGAAACTTTGTAAGTATTTCGTCATTAGCAATTTTTCCACGAGGTTTTTTCCTGCAAATCATTTTTGTGGAAAGTTTGTAGCTATTCCATGTTTCTTACAAATTTCCTACAAATAATTTGTAGGTAAAAAGTTTTTTTTTTGGTAGTGCGTCATATCGGCAGACATGGAAACCTTCAACGCTTCAAATTCACCCAACAATTGCTGTTGTTGGCCTTCGACGATGTCCAGACGCGAAGTTTGATTGACCATGATGATTCTCAGAGATGAAATTCGAAGGCAAGGGGAATGAAGGAGGCAAGGAACTCGAACAGAAATTTGGAATCGGAAAAGGAAATTGGACGGAAATTGGAGGAGGAGAGCAGAGGATAAAAAAGGCAGGTCGGACCAATGATACAATTTAGAAACTAAATTTGTATTGATGATGATGAAATGAACATGTAAGCTTATAATGGAAATCAAATCTGAAAGAAGGAAACAGTGGGCAACCGATCCAGGAAATAATCCCTTTCTCTTCCTCACAATGAGGTAAGAGCCAATCCTAACAAACTAACCAACTCCACACCCATATGAGGTCCCCCCACCCTTTATTTATAACAAACTCATAACAATCCTTTAGCCACTTTTACTATCAGCCCCTCCCTTGTTTACAATTTCTGCTAAGTCCTTGATGTTTGTAGCTTTAACATTTTCATTCTCTATCACCCCACATATCACAAAGCACAATAGGTAAAGATGCAATATAATGAAATGGCAATCCGGTGGACTTAGAAATGTTATTTGAATAACATTTTCATATAAAGATTTATGTAGCAAGTTTAGAAAACAGATAGGGTTTAATAATGAATTAGATGGATATCCTGAAAGATAAGGTTAATTGCATCTCTCAAGAAGCTGAAGAAATGGTGAGTACTGAATATAGATGATTATGAGGAAGCATGTGAAGGAGGACTTCTCTAGCAAATTAAAGTCTGGATATATAAACCAAAGGGAGAGAAAATGACAGCAATAAGGTGATTTGATTTATGACAAATTGAGTAATAGACAATAGAGTTTAAAGCTAAACTAGGAAGCCAGGAAGAAAGAGAAGGTTTCTAATTACCTTCTTCGAACTGTGTTACGGAAGATGAAGATAAATTACCATGGAGGCGTCAGAATTCATATGAGTAAATAGTACATCTCTCGAGACCTTCATGAACCCGATGAATTCGTTTCATCTTCCACGAGCTAAATCGAATAGTGTGTTTGTAGATTTCATGAGATTTGGTGTTTCTTCTTCTTCCGCAATAGGAATTTTCCTAACTTGTATTTGAGTTGCAGTAAATTTGATGTGTTTTGTTGATTGCTCGTTCTTCGGTTTGAATTTGGTAGAGAGATATAATGCATGTCTATTTTTCAATCTTTGTTAGTTTTCTTTTTCCTTGTTATTCCTGTTGAGGCTAATCAATAAACTTGAAAACATATATAAAGATTAGTTATAATTAGTTATAATATGAAGATTTTTTTTTTAAATTAACTTGAAATATAAGGTAACACTAAAGAAAACAAATCCATTAAAAATATTAATTGAGTCTCAAAATTGTTTAATTTATGTTAAATTAAAAAAAAATTAAATAGTTGACCAATATTTATGCCTTAATTGCTAACATTTATAAAAGAAAATCATATAAAAATAAAACAAGTTCAAAAATCGATCAAGGAAAAATGTGGAGTGGGCGGATTGGTGCAGTCTTAACATTACTTGATGTAACTGGTTTTGCTCTTTTGTTCATGTCGTGTAAACTTTTTTCTACCATATTAATAGTGTGTTAATAAATTTTTGTTGGCCGTTAAAAAGAATGTGATTTTAATAAAACATTTCAAAAACTTGATTACTTACCCAAAAAACCACTCTATTTACTTTTTTTAATAAGTTCTTTTGTTCTATAGAAAAGAGTGGTTAAACTTTTTCAAACTATGTTCACAAATATAATCATAATCATGCTCTTTTTATGAGCCGACCCCTCAAGCATATATAAAGTGATCACTGTTGCAACAAGCATATAAACACAAAAGAATATGACGTCTTGTATATTTAATGGATGCAATTTGAATATATTCTATAATTTCTTTACACATCTTTATTATCTAGTGACTATAATTTTTTTTTGAATTTGTCATGTTGATAAACAATCTTTAGAATGGAAAATCGGAAGACAAAATCAGAAGAAATCATGTGATGATGCCAAATTAAAAATATTTGCAATATTATTATTGCTTTTTAAATTTCAAATTTTTTTATCTTTATTTGCAAATTTCGTTATTGATATTTGGATATCTCAATTGACTTTTTTTCTTTTCATTTTTGTCTCAACCGCAGTTTAAATTTTTAAAATTTTAAATTAGGTTTACGATATGGTTTATAATTACTGTCAGTTTGATGTTGCTAGACTAAATCTATTGATATCATCTAGTATCTACTTAAGTGTCATGTACAAATACATGAATTGAAACACAGATAGTAATATTGTTTTATGAGAAATTATGCATGCAACATTGCAACCCAATAACCAATCAAATTCTAATGTCATATACTCATATCATATATATGATATGATTTCAAGAAAACTTTATAAACTTATATCCTATATTACTAAATAGTAATACTAATAAAACCTGTTTACTAACCCAACTTTTGATTCTAGTGCAGCTTAACACTTGGGATAACAAATATTTTTACATTAATTATATTTAGTATTTTTCCTGCTAGCTAGGGGTGTCATACACAGAATTACTGGTGCCTATACAAAGAAAAACCACAAACTTCAGGAGAAAAATCTTAAAAATCACAAAGTTGCAGTTTAATTAATTACTATATGTTACTGCTAGACACTACAAACGTAAGATCATCGAAAACTAACAAAATCACACAGATATATATTGTCTTGGAGGCTACTTTAGAACCAGTAAACTACCACTGAAAATATCATATCACTTCTTTCCATTTTCTTCCTTTTTCTGTCATCAACAGTGATCAATTATTTGAACCATCATAATAACAAAACAACAGCAACAAGCTAATTAATAGTAATAATTAAGAGAATCCATTTCAAGAAACTGAGAATTCAAATAAAGTTAAGATGGTTTTCACCTTTTAAACATACCCATTAAATAATTTTAAAATGGGTATTTAATTTCACTAGAAAGCAGCTAACTTGATCAAGAAAGTGGCGGAGGAGGCGGTGGCGGCGACGTTTGCGACGGCGTCGGCAGCTGCGGTGGCCGTTTTCTCTTCTTTTTTTCGTAGCTGATCCCTCTTGCTTTCGCCTGAGAGTCCCTAACTTCACGTAAATAAAGTCTCACAGCCCGGGCTCCAAACGGGTTAGTCTCCGGCTTCCCTCCGTTCTCCTCATAGGCTGCCCGGAGACGGCCGATGAGGGCGTCAAGGCTGCCCCACGCCTGCCGGAGCGGGCACGGGCAGAGCGCCGGCGGGTTAGGGTGGCCGAAAAACGGACAAAGTTGTGTGTGAACTTTTGTTTTTCCAAACTGGTCAAGATACCTGAGGAATTCAAGAACATGTGCGCCGCTGCACCGGGAGAGATTTAACGGCGGCCGGTGGTTGCGGAGGTACTGCCCGAAGGTGTTCCAGTCACGGCGTTTCTGGTTCTCGTAGCGGCTGAGAGTGGTGGCCGGAAAAGAAGTGGAAGAGGAGGAAGAGGAGGCTGACGTCATCATGTTTGTGGTGAGATTTGTAGTGATTGATGAGTCAACTTCTTGTACTTGGGGAACAATATCCATGGTAAAAGAGTGATATTTATCCATCTTGATGAAGACCCAAGTACAAATAAGGTAGATCTAATTCAGTGAAAACAGTAAATGTTCATAAAACAACAAACCCTGATTCAGAGTGTTGACTCTTTTTTTCTAGGGTTTTTTCAAGGTTCTTGAAGTGGTAGAAGGTGAAGATGAAGGAGATGACATGTGGGTGTAGAACAAGTTTTCAAGATTTGTGATGGGTGGATCTTTAAGCATGAAAAAAAGCTAAAAAAACATCTGTTTGCTTTTGCAAGTTTTGTGATTCAAGTAGATTGATGGAAATGAAGAGCTAATTTCCAATCTTTTTTTACCTAGAAAAGGGTATGCAACTGGAAATAGTTGAGAGAGAAGCAGGGAGAATAAGGATAAGTGATGGTGGAATTGTCAAAAAAAGGTTTTGAGATTAGGGCTTTTGTGGAAATGAGAAAAGGTTGACAGTACGTTTGGAGATGATGGATGATATATGGATGGTGTGGTTGAAAAAGAAGTAGACTTGTAGGTCTAAATTACCATTAATTGATCATATGGTATATTTCCTTTAAACTTTTATTATTATTGGATTTATCATATGTTTTCATTTTAATATTTTAATCCATCTTTAAGATAATAATTTGTATAACTTAATTCAATAGTTGGCAATTAAGATGCGTAGTTAATTTCTATCTAGAAAATCAAAACGATCTATAATTTAAGAAGTTTTATAAGAAAATCAAATGTGATTATGTAGGCTGTTAGTGACAGAATGATTCTTTGTAGATTTTACAATAGTAAATACTTGTGTTGTAATAACACGGGTGCACATCTGTAACGTTACGTCTTTTAAAAGTTAATATTTATTTTCAAAAGTAATTATAAGACTCAATCAATCAAATGGCTAAGGTTTGTTGGTGTCAAGTGGCGTTCGAAGGGGTCACGTTTGGTCAAATCAAGATGATTCATGTTCGTTAGTTCCAATGGCAAATCTATGAATTTTTTCCAATGTAGTCAGTAGTTTGAGATTTTCCAGTTTCATAGAAACATACATAAAAAAAACTCAATCCGGGTTGGACAGGTCGATCACATAATACAAATTAGACAC
>JBCNJP010000014.1:12009608-12098638 GCA_039602395.1 Deinandra increscens subsp. villosa
TGCCTACGCGTATTCAAATGTTTATCCACCTTCATTTTGCCAATTTTAATCTTTTGAAAAAATTGCATATATCCTCCTACTTTGGGAAAAAATTGCATATATACCCAAAATACAAGTTTTTAATGCATAATATACAATGGTCTTAAAGCATGATTTGGGTGGGGGAAAACTCACTAAACTATAAACACTAGACTTCATTTATTTTGTATCTTTAATTTATAAAACTTGAAATGGCCAGTTTTGTGAATTTTGTTGGCCGGATAATGCCAAAAGATCCTTTTATTTAAAAAAAACTATTATTATATTAACTGAAATTTTGAATAAAAGGGTAATTAGGTGAGGAGTCAACCTAAAACATATTGAATTTACATATAGTCTGTTTTTCATATAATTTATTTTTCTCTAACAACTTGTAATATTTAAATGTCTTCTTAAAATCTAAATACATATATAGTTTTGTCTAAAAATTTTGTTGGTGTTCCAATATATATTTTATTGAATATCAAGTTATTTTCAAAATAAAATATTTTTAAAATTGACAAGATCGAAAAATTAATTTATTTTGAAAGCTATCAGTTTTGAATAAAATTTATAAAGGAACATTGATAAAAAAAATTACATAAAATTACGTGTTTAGATTTTAAAAAAAAAGTTAAATATTACAAGTTATTACAGGAAAACCAAATTATATATAAAATGAAAGAAAATTGGATTTAAATAATCCCATTTTTTGCCTATTGGCAAATAATAATCCGTCTTTTAACCTTGGCAATTACCAGTCCCACAATTACACTTATTTGTTTTCACTGGTCCCTCCGTTAAAAAAGTTAACTCCATTAACTTTATCATCCGTTTTTTTCAACCCCAATCTTTGATCCACCATAACTTCTTCGAATCTTGATGAAAATTCAATTTCATAAATTGTTATGAACTTGTAACAGAAAACCGAACAAAACTATATCCATATTGCTTAGGTTTTAAATAGATTATGATGATGAACAAGAGCATCAAAGTTATGACTTTTATGGGTTTCTGGTTTTTCATGGAGCATGTAAGGAGAGCTAGTGCGTGAGAATTTTCATGTTGAAGTACCTGAATCTATACGCGCTTCAATTCTTTGGTACCATCTGAAAGCCGGATACGCAGTTAAATAAACACCAGGCTCAAATTGTTCAGTCACTTCTATGGGTTTTTGGTTTTCAGCTTCTGAGATATTACTAGAAGATGCATCACTTCCATGGGTGGTGATGTAGTAGTTGACTTTATCAGTCAAGTCCTTGAAGGTTTCATCATTGGAGATTCCGGGAGGCAGTTTTTCGGTCAATTCATTTAACTGATACAACCAGTAAAAATGACTAGTTAATTACCACATCATCTTTGCATACTGCACTCACCTTGTTTAACTTTTTTTACTTATTAAAATGTAGAAATATTTGACTTCAAGAGTAAATGAGATCTTTTGTTACATAAAAATCCAATTTGGATTCTTTATAGTATCTTGATATCAATATATATTCAGTGATGGATTAATCTTAACCAGTTCACACGTCAAAAGGTTTGAGATAAGTAACACATTATTTAGTTTATTAATCAAGTCAACAGACTGTATCGAGTCTTTACGATCAAGATTTAGTTTCCTAGTTTATAGATTTCTTTGTTGAGTCTAATTAGTATTGTGGGTTTACAAAAAATTTTGTGGGTTCTATTGTTGTTTGCTAGATCCAGTTATTCCAACTTTCAGAATTTTTTATAGAAGAAAAAGTGGACATAGATACAATTTTGGCAGTACCTGAGATAGGATGCATTTGAACACATCGACAGCAATCTTAGATTTGGCATCTTTGTTTGAAGCTAACGACTCGGCTTGTTTAGCAGCGTTCTGCAGTTTTCTAATATCTGAATCTTGCTTATCGCTCTTTTGCTTCCATCGTTTCACCTACCAGTTAACAAATAAAATGTAAACTATCTTTATATAGAGAGGTAAATCATTAAGAAACAAAAAAAAATGATGCATCAGTTATAAAGCAAGAGCTCCTACTTGCTTTTGCAATCTTGACACTTCTTGGTTCAAAAGGGCATTCGACTTCTTGAGACCATCAACCTCACCCTGTGAGAAGATCAGTGCACTAGACACAATTAAAACACCCTTAAAGCAGCTTATCGCTGCATCAAAACACAATTAATAAGCAATCCAGAACAACAATTTAGCTATTTGGAAATCAAAATGTTACTTTCCAAGAAAGTACCCTAAATTAAACTCAGGAGTAACTACAATTACAAAAACAGTACCAATCCTAATTTGCAACAAGACCCATATCAATATCCATTTAAAGTACGCCTTACATGTTTGACAACTATGATTATAACACAAGAAGTGAACTGTAAACCTAAAAAGGGATCCATGTGAAGCAGACTACTTAAATCCGATTAAAACCATTTCCGATCATCAACTTGCCTTAAAAAAACTGGACTCGGCACAATTTAATCCGCCAACTTTAAACTAGAAGAATCGAATTCTATATAAAAAAGAAAAAAAAATCATTTTTTTTTTGAAAAGAAGAACCAAATTAGTTCGCCAAATTTAACTGCAAAACTCGAATCCTATGAAACGCATCAAGTGTTATAAATACCTCAAGGCCAGCACCTTCGCTGTGAAGCTTTTCGACGCCTTCAATGGTGCAATCACTTAATCGTTGATACGAAAGCACGTCCTTGGATTGCTGTGCACCCATTTGATAATAAAAATGGTAAATTTACACCACGAGTTCGAGTTCAAAAGAAAATGGTGGAAAGGAAAGGGGATAAAACTTTTTCTACCTTTCTTTCCACTTTCTCTCCAATAATCGTTTCTCTTCAGTCCAATAATTAAAAAGAAAAAGAAAAAATCACAAGAAATTAGTGTATCTTTCTCTTCCCTTTCTTTTCCTACATTTAGTAAACTCGGGAACCAACATTAGGGTTTTTGTAGTGTAATTAAGCAATAGCGAGCCACCCACGAAAGGATTGATTATGTTACGGACTGAACCCATAGTAAGGTATGGGTTGGTTGTATGGGTTACTAATGTGGGTAATAACGGCTTGTCATCCAACCATTCAAATAGCTAATTTAACATATAGCAATGGTAAGATATGGTGTTGATTCAAGGGAGTTAAGTGGTTGATTGTGATTTTAGTAATTAACTAAATTGACCTAATTTATGAACTTAGAATACTGTCACTATCCTAAGTTATGCTAACAAACTAACTTATCCTAAAAGTAACCTAATGAATTAATTAAAATACTTCTTGGCTGTTGAATTGGTTTATGAAAAAAATTGATTGCTAAAACTAAATTACTAATTATCTAAGACGAAACCTTATGTTAACTAAGATCAACCACTTTAGGATCCCGGTTTGCTTTCGATACCTGAATTTAATATTCCGATTGTCAATACTATATATTACCTAATCAACCTAATAACCTAACCCTTATGGAGGCTGCTTAATTCCTGGCGTAAGAAAAGCCTGAAATATGACAGTTTACTACAACCAGACTAAGTGACTAGTTGTGTACAAGAAGGTCTTTGTCAATTCCTATCAACATGGTGCACCTCAGAGGGCGTGAAAGGGCCGTGGAGACTTTGACCGAATGGACCCTCCCCACAATGATGGCTCTGTTGTCTTAGGGAGGGTTGAAACTTGCTTCTTCTCCAGAATCTTCTTTGTCATCAATACGACCTGTCCTTAATAGAACCGATCTGATTCTCTGAACTTTACTTGGGAATAGAGAGGGGAAACATAGCATGTCACAAGAGCGCAGTGAGGTTTGGAACTCTACTGCAAGAGGGACGCCTCGCGCGCTGGGCTTTTAGAGATGAGGCCTTTTGGCGAAGCCAAGTCAATTTCGGGTGTTGCATTTAGTAGCGCGGAAAGCGAAATAGGGGAGAAGACTACACGGGACGGCCATCGGTGCCACTGTAGCTTACAAGGACTGATTTTCGAGCTAAAGAAGGCATGGGTGCTCGACAATTGCAAGAAAAACCGGAACAATTAACAGTCAAAAAAACTAAGGTCAAATAATAAATAAACGAACCGTTCACCGAAATCAGTTACAAGCGAATTAGCCCAACATCATACTAATCACAAACATAAAAAAGATAAAGAAAAGCATCAAAATTCGTAACTTGGTCCCCAAAACGGCTGGGAGTGATGTCATCCTAAAAATAAATGTCGAACATTATAGAGGAGAGCCTCCTTTTTCCTTCCTACCGTCGTCCAACAGCCCTGCGGCTGATCCTTTGTTGCCGTCCGAATCCTAAACGGTCGAACTCCCCCAACCCTTTGATGTCCTCCTTTTCTAATTAATCTCTGGGCCCATTTGAATGTCACCTCACGTTTTTCCTTTTAGTGGATCTTCAAGCCCACAAAATATTAAGTCCACCACCTATGCTCACATCATTTTTATTAATGATGTTTAACTAGGCCTGTGCAACCGGGAAAAACCGGACCGGACCGGCCCGAACCGGACCGTAAAATGTACCGCGAAATCACTTATTTAATGCCCGAGACCGGCCCGCTAAATTATCGGGCGGTTCCGGGTTTTTTTCGGCCGGTTTCCGGTATTTGGGTGTGCCCGTCAAAGTTGCCCGCCAAACTATTTGAATGATACCTAAACATGAAAAACAGCTCTAAACCATGCAAACATACAAGTTCTAAACCAACTAAAATCAAAATACTCAAAATTCAACCATTAAAAAACATTCCCAACATTCAAAAACATTAAAAACACCATTCAAAAACAATCCGACCATCCCAAAACATAAAAAACACCATTCCGACTTCCGAGCATTCCGAACATCAAATCTTCATTCCAATCTCATTGCCTCTATCTTCTCATTCACATCTAAAATCATTAAACGATTAGTAAAATATAAAACAATATTAAAATATTGAACATAAGTAAAAAACACAACACACTACCTTTGTCAATATCATCATATTTATCCAATTCATCCGGGTTTTCGTTACTTTCTTGTTTTTCTTTTCTTTCCCTTCTAATCCAATCCTGTGAACAAATCGATGCCTCCACAATTTGAGGAGATAAGGAGCTTCTACATGGCTCTATGACACGTCCGCCTGTTGAAAAAGCTGACTCGGAAGCCACGCTTGAAATCGGAATCGCCAATATATCTAAACTTTGAAAAATCATATAAAATCACACAAAAATCGTTAGAAGGTGTATCTTATATGCTTGGAAAGCCCTCTAAGTCTACTACATGAATCAATGAAAATGAGGGACTGATTCGGATTATAAGACAAAAGTGATATAAGACAAAAGTGATATAAAACAAAAGTTATATAAAACAAAAGTTGAATGATAAATTGATAAGCATAAGTTAAATGAATAATGATAAACATATACATAATATAATGGCTGGCGCTAAACATCGCTAAATCCTAATAAACACTTCTGATTCACGATTTCACATTTTCACGCAACATAAAAATACTCTGCTAAACATGCTAAACATCGCTAAACATCACTAACCTTTTCTAAATCTTTTTCGGATCCCATGTGCATATGCACGTGAGCTTCATAAAAATGATTTTTATGAAGCTCACGTGCATATGCACATGGGATCCGATTCCTATGTTTTTTTTTTTGAACGGCGAAAGAATTAAATTAGAAAGCCTAGCCAGAAGCTAGCCAAAACAAGTTACAAAGTGAAAGAGAAATTACACCAACTATTCCAATCGATTAACGCACATTTACCCCTATTTTTGACCCAAGTGAATGACCACAATTTGATGTCACCAATGGTTTCATCCGAACGAGAAGCCCGATTTTTAAAATGTTTATCATTCCTTGTCTTTCAAATGATCCACATTGTTGTGAGGAGAATACAGTGCATAACCCGTTTAAGCTTGTTGGAGATCCCCCACACGTTGTGCATCGAGATGACTTCATTAACCGAAGAGGGAAGATCCGGGGGAGCCTTACACCATTGAAGAACAATGGCCCAAATGGTTTTCACCCTTGGGCAACGAAACAAAAGATGTTCCACGGACTCCGGAAAACCTCTACAACTCTCGCAAGAAGTGTCCAAAAGAATGCCACGAAGAGCGAGGTTCGTCTTTGAAGCAATTCTATCCAACGCCGAGCGCCACACAAAAGCATTGACCTTTAAGGGGATCCAATTACTCCAAGGAAAAGTCATAGCCGAAGTCCCAAGGACGATAGACTCGGCAGCCATACGAACCGTTTTAACGGAGAAGTCATTTCGTGTCCCATTCCCATCGTCCCAGCCCCAAAATTCGATCCCACTGTTGCGATGAAAAGGTAACATGGACAGTTCACAGTCCAGCAGCAAAGGCCCAGCAAAAAGAGGCAAGTTAGGCCCAATCCAATCCCAAGTGTATCGGGACAAGGAGGAACCCATAAGATTATTTGCACTTTAATTGTCATGCTCTCCGTCCATCTCATTCAAACTCACAAATTTATAGTATGTAAAATGCTTGCTACACCTGTGATTTAAATGCAAATTTAAAATAGTCACTAATCCCAAAATAAATAACCCATAACAAGTTATAGAAATAAACAACTATAACACTTAATTTTTCAGATGGCTTAGACTCAACTTTTTTTTTTTTTTTTTTTTTTTGTTGATAATTTTTTTAAGTTCTAATTATAAACACAACAAATTACAAATAGGTGGCGGGTAAGCGGGCAACAAGCTGCGCCGCTAGGCCCTTTTGAATAGCAAACCCAATTCTACTAAACACAAAGTTATGAGCCTTAGGGGATGTCGAATTGCCGTGCACGACCCGCTGAACCCGTCGTAAGAAATCAACTGCCTCCGGCGCAAGGCAACCCAAAAGTATCAAAGGCAAAGGGGATAAACACGTGTTGATTTTCGAGACAAGCTCTCTCGTGTTTAGCGACTTTGCCCGCCTCAGCCTTCTGCGCAGCCTGCCCCGCGACGAACCCGTTGTCCCTAAGCCCAACAAGAGGAGACACACCAGTAAGGTCAACACAAGCGTGTTCCCCCCCCCCCCCCCCCCCCCCCCCCCCCGCCCACCCAGCCACATAATTTAGGCTCATTTACTCTGTGACATACAACACAGTACACACCAAAACTATTTAAATGAGTATCTTTTATACCCAACGTGGTGTGTTTAGGGGCTGATTAATATAAAATAAAAATGGATTTTTTAACTGCTCATCGGTAGGGTTTATAGGCCATATGGCTCTCTCACCCATTAGACTAGTCTTTTGAGTTGAGTTCTCTTGTATTGTTACAATGGTTATTCGACAGATACCTCTCGAACAATTAATATACGTATCAAAGCCTTTTCTCCACATGTTAACCCTCCACTTATCTATATATGCCTTCACTTACATTCTGTAAGCTTCATCTCATCCACAAAATCAAATTACAAGAAAATTAATCAAGTGTGTGGTGGGGAACAATTTGGAAGAAGAAATCACAAATTTGCGAGTTCATGTAAATGTTTAATGGGCAAGAACGCGGAAAAACAAAAGCAATAAGCAACAGCCCTTGGAACATGTCTTCAAGATAATTGGAGCTCATCAGCATCATTAGGTAAGTAATTCATAACCAAGACTCAAGACTATGACCATATATATAGTCGAATTTTCAAGTTAAACTCCTTCTCCACAACCTTCTTTCTTATAGGTTCTCCCCATTCAATCATAATGGATTCATCATTCATTACAGAAAATTCTACTAAGAGTTTATGTTTCTTTAATTCTAAGGTTATTGAAGTCACAGCAAAGTGTTTAGGATATATAAATATTATTGTATCTTGAACTTATCTATTTTCCCACACATCTAATTATCTAACCATCACAATAGTTCGTTGGTAACGGCCAGAAATGGCATGTTGTACACCAACACATCGATCCCTTCGAATTGTATCGAGCCATGAACCAACTAACATAAACGAATTCTAAAGTTTATCAAACTTTTACATAATTACAAGTGCCCGCGACTGAGAACAAAACTGAGCTAAGTAGATGGTGGTGGTTCCTCATTATTTTCCTGAGCAGGTGGCGGTGCATGTGCCGGAATATAGATTTTAAACAGCCTCTCATTGTTTTCCTTCCACCATTGTTCTGCCTGCTGTGGATTGAACCTTCTTTTGCTGCACAGAAAATTGGAGAAAACATTTAATTAGTACTAAATTAGATTCCTATGACAGAACTAATTAGAGCTTTTTTAGGATGAAACATATGTGAATCCCTACGCTTGTGGATTATAGGTCAGGTAATCAAATGTTTATCCACCTTTATTTTGCCCATTTTAATCTTTTTACATGACAAAGGTACGTGGGGAAAACTCACTAAACTATAAACACTAGACTTCATTTATTTTTTATCTTTAATTTATAAAAGTTAATGAAATAGCCAGTTTTATGAAGTTTGGTAATGGTGGCAAGATAATGCCAAAAGATCCTTTTATGATAAAGAAATTTATTATTATATTAATTGGAATGTTTGAATAAAATGGTATTTAGAAGGAGAGGAGGACTTAACCTAAAAACATATTGAATTTATTTTTCTTTTTCTCTTCAATTGATTCGTTTTACATATAATTTGTTTCTCTAACAACTTGTAATATTTAAATGTTTTCTTAAAATCTAAATACATAGTTTTGTCTAACTTTTGTCGGTGTTTCGATAAATTTTATTGAATATCAAGTTGTTTTCAAAATAAAATATTTTTTTAAAAATTGACGAGATAAAGAAATTACTATATTTCGAAAGCAAAGCGGTTAAATAAAATTTATAAAGGAACATCGACAATATAAAATTACGTGTTTGGATTTTAAGAAAAAGTTAAATATTACAAGTAAGTTGAAAGAAAAAAAACACATTATATATAAAATGAATTATTTGAAAATAAAAATGAAAAATAAATAATTTTTTTCCTCAGAGTCCGCTCCTCCAACTAGCGGACTTGGTGAGTTTGCTTCCCCACCAGTAAACTCCCTAAAAGCCAAATATGTTTTAAAAAACTACTAAAAACTTATATTGATTTCTTAAGTCCCCTACAAATTAAAAAAAACTAAAAAAAAAAACCATTTACTTAATATCTTAATTATAACTCAACTCGACCCACAACCAAAATCAACATATTACTAACTAACTAAATGGGTGAAAATTGTAACCTCTTGCAATACATGGAGCATGTAAGGAGAGCTATTGGGTGAGAATTTTCATGTTGAAGTACCTGAATCTACAGTGCTTGTATTCTTTGGTACCATCTGAAAGCCGGAGCGCAGTTACATAAACACCAGGCTCAAATTGTTCAGTCACTTCTATGGGTTTCTGGTTTTCAGCTTCTGAGATATTACTAGAAGAAGATTCATTGTTCTCCTGATCCTGTGTTGACTTGTTGATCTCATCTTCACTTTCATCAACTTTATGATTCTTTTTTCTTTTGAATTCACTAGAACTTTCTCCGGGTTGATCTGATTTCAACGAAGGATGACTTGAAGATGCATCACTTCCATGGGTGGTGATGTAGTAGCTGACTTTATCAGTCAAGTCCTTGAAGGTTTCATCATTGGAGATTTCGGGAGGCAGTTTTTCGGTCAATTCATTTAACTGATACAACCAGTAAAATGACTAGTTAACTGCCACATCATTTATTGTATACTGCACCACCTTGTTTAACTTTTTTTACTTATTAAAATGTAGAAATATTTGACTTCAAGAGTAAATGAGCTCTTTTGTTACATAAAAATCTAATATGGATTCTTTATAGTATCTTGATATCTGTATATGTTCAGTGATGGATTAATCTTAACCGGTTCACATGTGAAAAGGCTTGAGATAAGTAACACATTATTTAGTTTATTAATATTAATCAAGTCAACAGATTGTATCAACTCTTTATGATCAAGATTTAGTTTCCTAGTTTATAGATTGTATCTAGTCTTTATGATCAAGATTTGGTTTACACAAAATTGTGGGTGCTATTGTTGTTTGCTCGATCCAATTATTCCAACTTTCATGATTTTTTATAACTTTACTAACAAAATAGAGAAAAAATTATCGAAGAAAAAGTGGACATGGATACATTATTGGCAGTACCTGAGATATGATGCATTTGAACACATCGACAGCAATCGTACATTTAGCATCTTTGTCTGAAGCTAACGACTCGGCTTGTTTAGCAGCGTTCTGCAGTTTTCTAATATCTGAATCTTGCTTATCACTCTTTTGCTTCCATTGTTTCATCTACCAATTAACAAATAAAATTTAAACTATCTTTATATAGAGAGGTAAAATCATTACAATCTCATTCAAGTGTAAGAAACAAAAAATAAAAATAAATGATGCATCAGTTATAAAGCAAGCGCTCCTACTTGCTTTTGCAATCTTGACACTTCTTGGTTCAAAAGAGCATTTGACTTCTTGAGATCATCAACCTCACCCTGTGAGAAGATCGGTGCACTAGACGATGGAGTATTAGGTCTTCTTGAGTAAGGCGAAGCAGGTATCCGAGGCTGATGTGGTGGTAACTGACGAGTCACTTTACCAGGTTTTGGAGCATTTTGAAGAGCATTTACTGAACATGGAAATGCAACATCTTTTAAGTTCTGAGAAGAGGGAACTTGAGAATTTCTTACTATTAAACGAGAATCAGATTTAGATCCATATTTTCCTGGTTTCACTTCATGGTACTTGACCGGTTCCATTGTCGGGGCAATCAAAGGCCTTGACGTCCTCCCATATCTTTCTAACTTACCACTAAGTTTCCTTCTGAGACCCGAAAAATTATTAGTGCTATTATTAGTGGTGATACTATTATTATTATTGCCAGTTTCCGCAGCTTTCTTAAGTTTTACATAACAGGAGTCGCAAACACGGTGGGGTTTTTCCGGGGTTGGAGCCAGTGCTGCTTTCATAGCCTTCCGGGAACTGCAACCATGACAGTGCACAAGTCCGCAGTTGTAACAGTTACGCCTTTTTCTTGTAAAACCGAATGCTTGTTTACAACCATGACAAACTGATTGATCTACACTAGATGCCCATTTATGAATGCATATACTAGCTGTAAAATTTGCACCACAAGATAAACTTTTAACAGTTCTCTCTTTAAAAAATTCAACCAGAGTTGGGGTGTTTCGATCTTCTGTGTCTCCATGTCCTAATCTCCCATTTGCACCTTTTCCCCAAGTGAATACTTCACTTCTTGATGTCAAAACAGCAACATGGTATGCTCCACACGCGATTTCTTCAACAAATTCACCTACTAATTTATCTTGAACCAAACAAGGCGATTTACCATCGGCTTGTGGGTTACCAAGTTGACCATATGCAGAACTACCCATAGTGAAGACATGACCAGATGTTGTAAGGCCAACTGTCAAACTATGTCCACATGCTAATTGATGGAAGTTATGATCAATTAGAGATGCTATACATGTTGGTTCTGTGTAAGTTTCTTTGTTTCCATGACCCAAACGGTACTTATCTCCGTCTCCCCATGTGAATAGTTTTTTTGATCTAGAGTGTTTAGTCTGATGATTTATGATCTCTACAATTGCTGCAGTGTGCCAAACGCCACACGCAACTTTAAGAGTTTTAAGTCCAGTTAAAGATGCAACCTCTTTTGGAAATTTTACACTCTCTCGATCACCATGTCCTAGAGCACCGTAAGTCCCGTCACCAAACGTAAATAACCTTTTGTCTTCAGTTACCAATGCTGAATGCCAATTACCACAAGCAATTGTTGTAACTTGGATTCCTTCTAAAGGTCCAGAAACCTGTTTGGGTATCCAGTGGCTGACATCAGTACCATGGCCGAGAAGACCCGCATTGTGGGTCCCGTCTCCCCACGTATATAAATCACCAGATGAAGATACAGCACATGTATGGAACTCACCACAAGCAACAACGTCAACATTGTTGACCGAAAGGAATTCCACAAGGCGAGGGCGATTGACGTGTCGGTCAATTCCATGACCAAGCCTGCCACCAGATTCCTCCCCACAAGTGAAAATTTCACCTTGTTTTGTTACAAGAGAAAAATGCCCAACACCACAAGCAATTTGTTGGACATCCATAACAACATTTGATTCCAACTGTCTAGGAGTTAAAACATCATCTTTTGATGGGAAGCTATTTATGTTACCATCGCTAAAACAGCAAACTTTTCCCCAAAGGTAAACATCTCCTAATGATTCTACATCATCGACGGGTGCCGAACTTTGAGTTGAACAACTAGGTGTGTTTGAAACACTAATTCTATAATTATCTGCACCACTTGTTCTTACTTGCATGTTTGTATGTCCAGTTGCCACATCCGAACTGAGAAAATTACTTATGTTTTCTGCTGAACGCAAATTATCAGAAATCGAGCTCCGAGAATTATTTGAATTACACTCTAATGCTAGACCAAAAAGATGCCCTTTTTGACCTGCGTCACTTGCAGCGTCATTAAACTGTAAATACCAATTTTTTTTTTTAAAAAAACATTCAATTAGAGGTTAACACGAATTGCATCTAGTGAAGTTTAAATGAAATTCTTACATCAGAAAGATCACTCTCGCTACGTCTAGTATGATTTTGTGCCGAAGAAACTAAATGCCTCAACCCTGCAAGCCAGACCTCTACCTCAACATTGTCTTTGCAGATCTATAATAATACAACCTTACTAATTACTTTTAGCTGAATGTAATATTTTGTGAAATCTCAACTGTATTTAAGGGTGCTAATTTGAATAATTAAGCATTTAAAATGATAAGTTATCTAACCAGATCAAGGGATCTATCACCATTCTTGTAAATAAGGGAAAAAGACAAGTACTCCTTCTCAGGTTGGCGACATCTTCTAAAAACCGGCTGCAGGTTCATAATTTAGTTAGTTAAAGTTTTATTCCATTTCAGTTTGGGTTGGGTTGACATACGCTATTGCTAATTAAATTATCTTCAGGAAAGAAATCAATGAAGTATCACTATAAAGAGCTAACTAACTGTTCTCTGTCCAGGGATGATCTTAATAACCGAAGCTAACTTCAGACTCCTTTCACGTCCATGCGAGTACCAGATCAAAGTTGTTTCATCCTGAAAATTATTATAAACAATTTTTAGTTTGGTTACCACTAATAATTCAGGGTTCAACATACATAAAAGAAATATTGAAACCAACAGTCAGAATATTAAGTAAGGCGTAAACTTGAAGTACTAGATAAGTCCCTCTAACCTACAGAATCACAAAAAAGCTATATGTATATGCAAAAGGAAGTTAACCTATGGTGATTTTCTTGTCATTCTCTGCACTTAAAGTAACAAAAGTTTCATGCTTTCCTCAGTAATGTGCAATTGGAAGATAATACAATGACAACAATGAATAATTATCTGATAAAGCCTGTGTACCAAGTGCACTAAAGTTCAACAAATCAGTATATGAAGCAACTTACAGTGGAGATTTTGAATGAACGAAACTTACGCCTTCCCTTCCTGCTGTACTTGATTAACTGGGTACCCTTTTTCAGTGTGACGAGTGCCTTCAAATGAAAGATAAAAATGAGTTACACATACTAGCAGGGAAAGCAGAACTTTATTTGGAATCTTCTAGCTAAACTAACATAAGTCGAGTTATCAGGTTTAAAACTTTCACTGAAGTAATATCAAGAAGTAGAAATGTAGAATAAAAGATTCTTGTCAAACTAATGGTTCCTATCATGGTTAATGCTATAAATTTATACCACATTTAAAGTAATAGGAATAGGTTACAACTAACATAAACCAAATTGTGCAAATTAAGCGTTCATCTGAATATGTTCGGTGTAGAAAACGCTTAAATTCCATCATAATGTCTACCTTAATACCAAGAAATCGCATGGTCAACAAATAAAACTTCCTTTGTTTTGTAAGGTAATGTGCAGCATCTAAGTTTCACATGACAGCTTAAACTCAAAAAGTAATTACAAAACTATCTTATCCCTGTGGCCTGATGAACAAATATAGCTTATTTAAGGAAATAAAAGCAATGCGGATCATAAAACATATCACAGATTAATCCACAATTTCTCGTAATTTATAAGTATTTACCTATATATAATATAACCGTATTTCATGTGTGAGAGATGGATGGATTATGGATACCTGCTCAATATCACGGTCAGGATAGCCACAACCAGCAGGATCTGCCATTCCATCTGAAACCCTATCTTCGCAATAGTCTTCATAGATGAATCAAATCCAATCTTCTTCTTCTTCTTTCGTCAATCGTCGGCTTTAATTCTCCCCCAATTTCGCTAGATCTTCAAAACAAATTGATTCATTTTGATCCTCATTCATATGGATAACGAATTAGACTTACGGAAAACCTAATGCACGATGATAGAGAGAAAAGAAATGGAGGAGAGACAGAGAGATGAAGGTATTGAGAAGTTTAGGGAGCTCAAGCGAGAATGGCGGGCCAATTTGGTAATCGTAACTACCTTGCAAATAAAACAAATAAATAAAAAATATGCATATAAATATTTATTAAATACGACATGAATAAATAATAATAACAATAAATTTCGGTAATCCAAATTAATGGGTTGGGTTCATTTGATCTTTACCCCCAAGTTAATATATAAAAAGTTAAACTTTTACCTTTCTTGTAGTAAATTTCTAATTACTCACAACGTATTACTTATATTCACAAATTAAAGTATGTCGTAGCTTTTTCGTATTTTGGAAAAATCTCTAAGTATATTTTTTAGTCGTGTTAGTTTCTTTTTCAACTTAGTATTTCGCGGGTAAGAGATGTTTATCGGATAAGAACTTTATACAAGAATAAATGTATTTTACGTGAAAAACTTAAGGAAAATAGTCTTTTATAAGTTGTTTATATAGGGAACCATCACAATCTCTCAATGAATAGAAATTATTATTCGTGAAAGAGTATGTCAACTCACGGTTATCAATTGAAGTTAATTCAAGTTACATCACCCGGTAAGTAATTATCCTCCAATTGCTATTGACATCCCAATTGCTACTCCTCACATCACGACCCCATATAGATCGATCGTAGTGGATGTTACCCACCCCTCATAGCACTCCATAGCACCCCCATGACCACCCCGGGGCGCTATGGGCTCCATTTCTGTCAAGGGAGGAAGGAAAAGATTTTGTATTGATTATGGAGCTTTATTCACTCCACCATATTTTACAAGGGCTTTATGTAATTATGTTTGGTGACCACTACACATAGCCTAATAATGTTTATTTACATTTTTTTGTCTTTTAAGTAAATTCAACTAAACTAAAACGTTCTTAACCACACTAAATTCACTTAAATGTATGCAGGCATTAGTCGTATTTAACACAAATGAATATATGGTATGTGTTTGGGTTCGCTTACTTGTTTTCCCAACTAAAAATCTTTGAACCTGCGAACCCTCCACTATTGGCATTGCTACTCTCAAAAATGCCATTCTCTGCAAGTGTATCTCTGTCCTTGTACTGCACTTTACTTTCTCTGTAAGTTAATCTATGTCGAGAACAAAATGCATGATAAACATAACTAACAGCTCAAATGTTCCCAAAATGCTACCACTTTAAAGTTGCAACTGTTACTCTGTGTAATCAGCACAGAATATAATCAAAGCAAGCCCACACACCAAAAAGAAGTTAAAATCTTACAAAAACAAACATTTACTTCAACCCACAAGCATTTGTGAGAAATTACAAAAGCAGAGTTCAGATGCATGATAGCAGGTCAAAACTACATGTGGGAGCTTTATGAAGGTGGAACCGCCTTGTTGCTTCCTGCCAACCCAACTCTTAAGGATGTGACCATCTGCAATATTAAGAAAGCAAGAAAACATTCAGAAATGAGGTTGTCTCTACAGATCAAGTAGCGTCCTCTCAATCACAACGACAAAACTTATCACCTATCAGTTGCTAAATGATTGATCCTAGTAAAGACACTCGCCTAAAATAACTACAAAAGGTTGCTCCAAAGTTCATTTTGCCTTTTATGTTAATGATAAATCACAAATAGGCAGGTCAAGCTTTGTTGGAAAACAGGTCTACAATGTTAACTTTTTAGCGCAGGTCAAAACAGGTCAGCTTGACACCTCTGAGTCATTTTCCCTTTATTTCAAAGGTTGCAGAAATTATTACAGATTCAATTTTTTTTTGTATAAAACGTTTAAGCAGTGTTTGGACCGTTTTCATCGTTAGCAAATTTTACCAGTAGCAATAAAATAGAACACGAATTGGCATGTTTTTAAATGGAGGAAATATGGTCCCCATCAACTCAAATCTGCAAGAAATAGCTATGCAATGTGAAAACTATGTCAACATGGATTCAAGGTAAATGAGAAAGCTTACATGCACATGAAATGCTTCATGCCAAGTGCGTATTTTACGAGTCTTACAACTTGGGTTATAGATATATGGTATATCAACATGGATTCAAGGTAAATGAGAAAGCTTACATTGGCTGGAGATGGTCTTGATGGTGGAGGAAGTTCAGCAGCATGAACATGTGACCGACTGTGACCAGAGTGACCCCCCTCTGAATGCCTTATCTTCCCTAGCACAGCTTCAATTCTTGCCCAATGGCTAGCATCAATGCAGCTCAAAAGAAAACATTTCAACGCTTCATACTGAAAATAAAACTCTTCCTTCACATTTGCCCTTAAGCTCTGGGGTATCAGGTCAATAGCTGATATGATGTCACGCCTGATTGAACGGATAACTTGATAGTCTGGATTTCCACTCTCAACCTGCACTTTCAACTCTGCCATTTTGAACTTGATAATTTGTGACATCAATTTCCCATGCTGCAAATTCTGTGCCGCCAGCATATTCTTCAGCCTTACAATATCCTGGTCTTGCATTTGCATTTTTTCTTCAAGCGTTGTCCTCTGCTTTGCAACAAGATTATTGTGCTTTTTTATTACTGCCCTATACATTGTCTTGTGCTTCACAATAATTTCATCTTGCATTTGTATTTTTGCCGTCTGCTGTGCAATGACTTGATCTTGTGTTCGTATTTTTGCCATCTGATGTTCATTAACTTGAAGTTGATCTTGTATTTCTGCCTTCTGTTGTGCAATAACTTGATCTTGCCTGTGTATTTTTGCCTCCAACATTCTCTTCTCTTCAGTCATTGCCCCTGGTAGTTTTTCTTCTGCCTCCAACTTGGCAACCTTCACAGTCACTGGGTCGCTATGTATCTCCTGTCTTGATCTCTTCTGCGGCACCTTCAATAGTAGCAGATTGATAATGAAAGGGTTATCATTCTAAATCCATATGTATTCACTACTGTTGTGCTTATAGGACAGTGAAAACTAGAAGATAGTACCATTCCACAAATATAATAAAAAAGTAATATAATTAGCAATTAAAATCATCCAGTTAATACAAAAAATTCAAAGTAAGAAAAAATCCATACATTTCTGGCAGATTGAAGCAAATTAAAAGTGAAAAAACAAATCCGGCAAAATTCACAATGTGGTCAATTGAACAACAAAAAAAAATAAAAAAATACACCGAGTATAATCCCACTCATAGCAGAGCTATTAGTGGGGTCTGGGGAGGGTGTGATAAGGTCTAGCCTTACCTCTATCCCAGTGGATTGAGAGGATGCTCCCACTGAGACCCCCCTGGCTTCATTGCCATTAGATAATACTTATGAACCCTTCTATCCTACTTGTGAAACAATCACCACATGTTTAGATTAACTTATTATTGGCTATTGCAATTTCAGGTTATAAATACACGTAATATTCCAAGAAACAGATTCTAACCTCGGCTGGTTTCGATGTAGATGGCATACCAGCAGAATCAGCAGTCCAAAAATCATCCATGGATAAACTTGTATATGCCTCGAAACTTTCAGAATCACTCAAGCTTGATGAGTCCAGAAATTGCTTACGAGAAGGATGTTTGTTTGTGTTACCATTCCTTAAGGTTTGGTAGACTGAAGCAGGCTAAAAGAGAAAACATACACAGGAATGGTAAGTTGCATAAAGGTAAAAACACAAACAGAAACAGGTAAGTTGCATAAAAGTAAAAACACAAATGTAAAAAGTAAGTTTCAAAAACATATTCTATCTGATAAGAAACAGGAAGAAGCACAAACACATAGAGAAAGAGTATGCTGCAACACCATCATAACATAATGGCACTTGCAGAAACAGTAAGTTGCAAGAGACTAACTCACATGCAGCTGGACTGAGTGCATACCTCTGTTGCACCTTGAGAAAAGGAGTGTATTGTGTGTGAGCCGTGAGGTACATAGGTCTCGCTTCCCATAAGCGCAATTTTGACTATATAGATCTCTACCACCAAGAATGAATAATCATAAAAGTGATTGCATATCGTGTATAACAAGGTTACATAAGAGCTCTATATATAGAGTTTGACACACATAGGTACATTCTAGACTATTGAATATATATAACTAGTCTAATATGTCCCCGCAAGCTAAAGAACGGGGTTGGCAAAAGCTTTGTAAGATATCAGCAATTAACAATTTGATAGTTTCTGACTTCAGTTGGTATACGAACTTCAGGAGTTGGCAAAAGCCTTATAATTTATTTTGATATATTTTGAATTGTATTTAAATGTATACCTTATCCTAAATGAGTGGGATCCATGTAATTATATAGTGAAAGATTAATGAGAGAACCGAGCTTTTTATCCATTTTATTAAAAGATACCTGAGCCAATTCCATGATGAAAGTGGCATTTGGAGAGTTCTCAAGCAAATAGTTTCTGACTTCAGTTGGTATACAATCCATTTGCTTCTGAGGTGTCATATTTATCTTCAAACACTTCAAGTTGTCAAATGGACAAGGTTCATGGGAGAGTTGATCCAGGCATGATGAGAGACTCTTGGTACATATACACATAAGCAACAGAGGATTGTTAAAAGCTAAAATACATACAAAACTAAAGTAATTATTTTTTCTAGGATTAACAGTTCACACAAATGGAACTAAATCACCAAAACATGACAACCAACACACCATTTGTATCATACTGTAATGGCTACTACTATTTACTCCCAACAGGGGATCTATAATTTCCTACTCCTAATCCATCCCATTTTTATTTTGTGAATACACTTTTTAGACAGTACACTCAAAGATGTATGTTTAACATGATCCCCCTCAACTGGGAAAAAATGAGAACTTACACAAACAATCTTATATTATCGTATAAAAGCCTCATACTTAAAATTGTAGCGAAGAAATAGTTTTACTGAACTGAGCAATCAAGCAAATTTTAATCCAAATTTACAATGGTTGCCTTTTTGAAATAGAACAAAAAATAGTTGCTTACTTAAGTGGAACATTATTTAAGTTAAACCGTTAACCCTGTCTTTATCCAGACACATTAAAACTAGATCTACACTGCGTAATCATTATTCAAAACATGACAGTAAAATAACAAGTAATAACCCTGAAATTGTATACCTCAATGACGTACACGTCAAGGATCAGAAATTTTACAGTATGAAGTATCCGGAACAATTCAAGTAGACTAGGAACATTCCTCTCCTTTTTGAACCTGCTATTTGACATGGAGATACTCACTTTCTCCAGAGCATTGAAGCCCACTGTGGACAGACACAGAAAATTAGAGCATGAAGCCAATCCTTCGGTACTAATGGAGACTGATGCTGATGCTGTCAGAGTCTCAAGTTGTGGGGCCACAATGTTAAAAACCTTTGGTAATACAGAAGCTTCTGTAACTGTTAAACTAGAAAGCTCTGGAGCACAAACATTAAGAACTTCCACACCTTTCATACAACACCTATGTAAAGTGATGTCCTTTAAGTTCACACATTTGGAAAAAAGGTTGAGGTTTTTCTCACTTCCATCACCTAACCGGACACCCGTGAAATTCAGAGTTTCTAAAGCTGGAAAATCCCAAGCTGAGTTTGGAGTGCCGCTATTAAAGCTAGAGAAACCTTGATTAATAAAGGTGAGATTTTTGAGACTATGAGAACCAAAAAGACATTGTGGGACACCATGTGGGCTCCCACTGGACCATGTGATAGTCAGCTGCCTTAGATTATGCAAATATGCATAGTTTACAGTATTTGTAACCACAAACTTTGAGGGTGATCCTCTGATTTTGAGCTGAACTGCCGAAACTTCTGAAAGGTTGTTGCGGTGAGATAGTGCATTCGCCACAAATTTGTCAAACTTACGCAAACTACAGAAGGCGTCACTATTCAAATTAAATCGAGGCATTAAAGTCCAAATATGCTGCCATTTCCGAGACAATATACTTGTCTGAACAGCATACTTCATGTCCATGAAAGAGAGAATGTGATAAGTAATATCATCTGGTAAATTACTTATTCTATCTTCTTCTATAATAATACTTCCTCCATCATTTATCAAATCCATCTGCTCAATCCACAAATTTACATATGTATGCTTATATTTTTGCTGCCTTTAAAGATCCTGAATTGTTTAACGCACCATCACTCCCATCAGTAAAAGTAGTTAATGAAACAATGAAAACTTAAATTAATAATAATTGATCACTATCACCTTACATATGGTGGCAGGATAAAGAACATTTGTAGGAAATTAAAAGGAATAAGCAAATTGCAATGATTTCCAACTGAATTGAACACATACGATAAGCACTTAAACCATTTAACTTACATTTTAAATTGGGGGAAATTTCAAAGTGCGATTTAGAACATTAACGTTCATCAAAACAAATAGGTGGCGTGTGGAAATGGAATCAACCTAGGTCGAAACAAAATAATTCATGTCAGTTTACGGATCGTCAGAATTCAGAAAGAATGTAACAGATAGTAAGCTTTTAGGGTTTTAAAACCCTAAACCCAAAATTTAACAATTAAATGTTTGATTACAAAGAAGAAAGTAAGGAAAAGAGAACTCACCTCTTTGGAGTTCGTCTCTGCACCTCCTTCTATGGATGGCGTCTCTGAAAGAAGAAGAAAATGAATCGGCGATGATGCGTGGAAGAAGATAAAACGAGCATCCCGAATAAATAGCATCGACATGGGGATTATTAAGAATCAGAAACTGGCGGGAAGCGATCAGAAATTTGGAGGGAAAGGGAGTCAATTTTTTTTTTTATTATTTTTTTTGAAAGGCCATTTTATAGAGAAAAAATAAAACTACCAAGAAGGTAGAGAAAAGACAAAATGAACAAGTTGGTGCCAGTGAAAGTAAACTTGACGGCATGGAGGGTCGGGCTTAATCGAGTCCCTACCATGGACGTGTTGGTTAGGAGGAATATTGGTGTCAATTTGGTGTTTTGTCCTAGTTGTAACGAGTTTTGGAAAACGGCAGAGCATCTCTTTAACACATGCCGGATCGCAAATCGAGTTTGGACAGTGATTAGGGCGTGATTGGGGTGTGATTGAAAATTCCTCCAATTTATGCCTTCTTCATTATCGACATTCTAGATTTGCATCGGTTCTTAAATGGTAGCAATGAGAGTTCACGTGGAGATTCTTTGTAGCGTTTGATGCTTGTGGAAAGCTATAAACGATATGATGTTTAAAGGGAATGTTGTCAATGATGGTATGGTTGCGGAAGATGTTAAAGTTTGGGCCACATTTCTTTTTTTTGAACGGCAAACTAATATTTACACCAAATTACACCACTGTCTGGGTTTGAACCCAGAACCTCCACCTAAGAGGACAAAACCTCTACCAAGTGGGTTGCTCCCACATTGGCTTGGGCCACATTTTGGTTCCAAAATCGATCCAATGGTTTATTTTTTTATTATTATTTTTTTTTTGTTTTTGTTTTTGTTTTTGTTTTCTTTGTGTTTGTGTTGATGTTGTCCCGAATAATCTAATTTTGAGTTATTAGTTAATATAATTTTATTTTTCTAATTCTTTTTGTACATTATTGTATCTTAGCTCACTAAGAGTCTCCCCTCCCTTACTATTCACTTTATTTGCTTAAAAGAATAAAAAAAATAGTCGTTCACTCTGCACACACTCAAAAACATCCCTAGTTATCGTCTGTACCTACATCTCATGCAAATCAGATCATGTCTTTGAGTAACAAGAAACCAGTAGCAGGGAGGCTCCCAACATACATATAGAATTTCCTTTAATTTACTCTAGGTCTTGGTGGTTAATTGGTGATTAATCAGAGAAAAACATTCAAACAAGAATGGTGGGAACACATGTATGGTGTTGCCGGCTTGCCGCAATATGATAGTGTGCAGAGGCAAAAAGACAGGCAAATCGAACAAGAAGTTTATTAGTGTAATTTAGAGCACATAACAAAGAAGCATACAACCAATTGAAGATGTTATCACAAAGATAATTATATAAGTTGTGAATTATGCTATGTTGTTGGAGACTGATTTTGGTCATTGATCTAAGATGTAGCATAGACCTAAAATCCTTGCAATTCTCTAAGAACATGTAATACTAATTGATATTGGAAGAGAGGATATTCTTCACAAAAGTTGGACATCCCACAACTCCAACAAAAACTACAAATTTATTTGTATGAAGTGCACAACATTTCACCAGAGTTAAACATTACAGTTCCATGATAGGTGAACTGAACCACCCATTTACCATACTTCACAAGTCATATGTTTGTACTACTATGACTGATTTAGTCGTTAAACTCGGAAATCAAACACAAAATACACAACAAAAGCAAGCCAATACATTAAGGAGAAACATTGAAAGAGCTCTTTGAAGGTTAAACATCCCTGCTGCTGCTTCCTGAGCACCCAGCTACACTTGAGGATGTGGGTGCCTGACTCTGTAACAAAGTTAGAAAGCAAGCACATATCAGTTGCAATTCAAGAAACCTGTTAAAAAATGACTACCTTGAAGCATCAGAGCAACTTGAAATTGTAAGAGTTGCTCTACAAGTTCCTTGGAGAAGAAGTAGGAAGTAAATTTTGAATTTGTTTTGAACGAAGTTAGGATTGTTGTAGATAAAGCAAAGTTTCAAAGTATTATTGTTTAAGTTGGACTAATCTTGTAATTATTTTTTAGTTAAGGGTTAATGAGTAGCGTTTTTATCAGGTATGCTTATTTTGGATTATTTAATTATTTGGTTTTCTAGTTTAAGTATTTAAGTTACTTGTTCTTTAAGGGTCTATTTAGTATAAATAAGGGTTTTAGGAGTCATTTTAATTGTCCCTTAAATATAAATATATAGAGGAGTGTTAAGATCCAAGATCATGTGATGCTTTTCGTTCTTGTTATTGGTTGATATCTATCAATTGATAGCAGAGCCCGATGAAGCTCATACAAAAAATGAAGATCGGAGACCGAGACGAACAATGAAGAATTGTTCTCGATGAAGCTCATACGAAGAATGAGGATTGGAGACCGAGACGGACAATGAAGACGGTGAGTCGGTGACTATAACAGGGAGATAGTTTGAAGTGGTTGTTTTCCTGTTCGTTGAAGACATCACATATAAGAAAAAAAGGTTTTGTTATTTGAGCCGGTGATAGAATGCAATTGAGGAGAATTTGTTTTTAGTGTTCAAACAAAACAGGTAGTCATATATGGTTGTTCTTCTATATTAAAATAAATTGGATTTGCATATACTATTTTGCTCTTCGTTCTTCTTATAACTTGATATCCATCAGCCTCCTAGGTATCTTATTTATTATGCTTATGTTTATTTAATTGTTTTCTAGTGTGATTATGGTAGCTTTGATTAGTATAAATATGGTATATGCTACCTGACCAAAAGGTTGTGGATATGGGCGACCCCGAGCAAGGGTAGTCGGATGACCGTCTAGGGGCTCGGTTTTTTGGTGTGCGTGAAATTTATAAAATTTTCTCATATAATTATCTTATAAATACCATTTTGTTAGAAAGTTTGAAACAAAGATCATCTAGAGCATCTGGCAAGTAAATTTTCAATTCACCTAAGATGAGATGTAGTTAGATTGATGACTATAAATCATTTATAATAATATTTATCACATACATTGAAAAATTTCATCCCTAAAATTATATTGTATGTTACTTCACATTTTTAATCCCAAAGATTATATAATTTATATCAAATAATAGATATATTTGTAAAACTCAGTTTTTAATAACTAAACACATAAGAATATTAGTATTAAAAACCAAAACGGTTTCTTTCAGTTGGCAACCGTCCAAAGTTAGGTCTCTCGGGGGTCCAAAATTTTATTCTTGTCCAAAGCTTCGAAAATTTTTGAGGTTCTCGAAGACGACCTTGATTGTGAATTTAAATTCTACATGGTGCAAGTGTGATGAATTTAACCTAGAAAATCTAGATGTTTGCTCTTAAAAAAGGTACAAATATGGGCCATTGTAATTGAGTTTTATATAAGAGAATTAATAACAGAAAGAGTCCAAAACTTGGGTTGAGTTCCAAAATCTAGAGTTGGTTTTTACCCTCCATTTTTATCTGATTTCCAACACATTTTGCTATGGGCGACCCTAAATTGTTTGACTTGTTTAGCATGTTGTTTTTCTTGCAACTGAACTTTCAAGTATACCCATTTGACTCTTTAAGCACAAACATATAGCCAAAATTGACCTGATTGACATAAATTGGTTGATCCTGCCCCTTCTACCCAACATTCCCAAAATACTTGAGCCAGGTAAAAAATTGTTCTTAACTTAAGCACTTTTGATGTTTGATGTGCATGCTGATATATAATTTATTTGTGCACATATAGCACTGTTGTAAAAGCTGCACACGGATTCATATATAGACATGAAAAGTCAAGATATTGGAAAGCTTACCTGGCCACCTTCCTAGCCATTGTCTCATCATTTACCAGCTGCCTTGATCTTTTATGTGTCACCACCTTCAACAAAGCAGGTAATTAATTAGCCACAACAAATTGATTTGCTGTCCTTGATGAAAAGTAGTGTTCTTTTTTAAATCTGGAGCTCTGGATGTATCACTACAATTAATTGTGATTTTTAAAACACCTACTTTGGTTTCATGTGTGTAAACTTGATAATGTTATGTCACCCTCATTTATTTAATGTATTATGAGGTAAAGATTTAAGTAGCTTAATAATAATATTGATAAAAGATTACATTATCACTCATAAGAAAGAAAAGCAATAACAAATTTGTGCTTATGACGAGTTGATATACTGTCAATGAAGATGAAGAATAAATCAGGCAGCATAATGAATTTACAGGATCAGTAATATTTGACCCGACAATCCAACATCCAAACCCACAGAACGACCCAAGATTCACTTGACCCGACATCCAAACCCACACAGCGACCCAAGATTAAAGTGAAGGAAACGGGACAAAAAGAGAAGCGCCGTTAGTGGCAGTTAAATAAAACCCCCTGTCTTATCATTTCACCAAACATTCAGATTTGTATTCAACTAATAGAACTTTTGTTCTTGAGATACTCAAAGATCCAGATTTGTGTATATCAAATAATCCTCATGCCACAACGGCAGCTTGTGATTGCCCACGGTGGCAAATAGGGTAGAAGGCGGCTACAGTTGGTTTGATTTGGCTAAAATACCAAGACAAATCAGGTAAATATCTTATATTGATTGTATAATGGGTCTCTACATATAATGATTTAGGAGCAGATAAGTAAAGTAAGAAGAGGAGTCCAAAATAATATTTGTGTTTGAATATGTTTAGTAACTACTTTTCTAGGTAATTCTATTTATTATTTTTATCTTCTATACGTTTTCTTGTATGATTAGAATAGGTTGATTAGTATAAATACTGGTCATTGTAATCGAGTCTTATATATATCAGCCATCGGAGACTTAATAAACAGAAAGAGTCCATAACTCGTGTTGAGTTCCAAAATCTGATGTTTGTTTTTTGCTCTTGCTTTCTCTGATATATTTTCAACATACACAAGGGCAAGTGTATATTCTAAAGTTACAGAAAAAAAAAGATAGCATAGTTGAGTATGAAGTCATTAGAGAAAATAGCATAGTCATGAATGTGGTGAGTTGAACTGCGAGAAGCACAAGGAGATTTCACTCAATCTATCCATATATGACATTTCACTATAAATGGAAGTTTACATTTTATTCACAATAAAAGGAAAAGAAGAAGATATGACTTTTCCAAAAAGTAGCACTGTGCTTAAAGAGATAAGGAAGAATTTCCTTCTTAAACTCATTCAATCTCCAATTCTTCACAATCTGCTATCCACATTTTCTCTTAAATTCTTATTATTTTCCTGCTCTAGAAGATTTTTTTTTTCTCTATGACTCGATGTGTGCCTTTGTTTCAACATAAATAGGGATTCGCATGCTTCATCTCATTTACATAACTTGAGAGTCTACGCGATGTTTATCATTGTCCTAGGTTAAAACTCTCTAGCTGGGGATCTTTAGATGAATATATGCACACTCTAAAACAATTTATTTACATCTTGTGTTAGTTCACAAGATACACCCTTATGTTTTAGTTCACTACTATATAAAATAATTCACTAAGGAATAATTAACAAGAATACAGTGACAAATGCATAGATCGTTCGGTCTGCGAAAATACCTGTAGAGGTACATCCATGTTAATAATGGCACTTGGAGAGTTCTCAAGAAAGTAGTCTATGACTTGAAGCGGTACAACTATAGGGTGCCTAAAGGGCTCCCTATAATATATCTTCAGGTGCTTCAAGTTCTTGAATGGGCAGGGTTCATGGGAGACTTCATTGACACATAATGAGAGAGTCTTGGTACATATAACATACAAACAAATACACAGAAAAAAGAAACTTTCAGCATCGTCATCATACATGATACAAAAGAATAAGACACAATAAATATGTCATTTTTTGGACTAATCAGTTGGTAGTTCATGAGTACTTATTCTTGTTTTTAATAATCAAAATGGGAGATTTATTATTGAAGAACTAGCGAGAAACTAGGAGATATGGATACAGAAGTGCCACCAAAAGAAATGAGCAAAATGCTTCAACCACATTGATCTGTCTAAGTAAAATATGGGTTAGTTAGTTATTCAACCTTTATCTGCACTGTGCACCAGTTTGAATAAATATGCTTTCTAATTCTTTTTTCATCAATATTTTTTTTTAATCCTCTCTTATATATGTAGTAGATCAATATCATGCAATATAAGTAATTTAGGTGACCAAAATTAGCACAGCTTGAAAAACTTTTATAGACTAATTGAGCTATCAAGTTAGTTCAATAAGCCCACAAACACCCTTATCTCCACTTTTGGAATGAACTAGAAATGAAGAAAATTTTATCTCTTCCTAGATCATCAGAACAGTTAAACATGTAATATGACTTTACCCATCAGCACTATAGAAGTAGTTCAAATATTAGGCGAAATTTAAAAGATAGGAGTAAGGATAAATAGCAATAACCATGAGACTTGGTAAATGGATTTTTATACCTCAACGATACCATTATTAATAGCCAAAAATTTGGTGCTCCCGAGTTTTCTGAACAAATCAAATAGCAGCGGAACAAACCTCTTTGGTACTGCATGGGGCATTGATAAGGAAAGGTTCACCTCCTTAAGAGAATCAAACCCCTCCGTGGACAGACGCAGCGAATCAAAAATGAATGGAGATCGATCAATAGTACCCCTGACAGATGCAGTTAGATTCTCAAGTTGAGGAGCGAACACTTTGAAAACATTCGGAAATGAGGTGACATATGTTATTGTGAGATTAGAAAGTTCCGGAGCATAAATGTTGAAAATATTTAAGCCATACATGCAACACTTGTGTAAAGTGAGGTCCTTTAAGTTCACACATTTGGAAAAAAGGTCCAAGCTCTCGTTTCCATGATCACCGAAATGCATACCGATCAAAACCATAGTTTCTAAAGCTGGAAAATCCCAAGCTAAATTTGGTACGCAGCTGTTCTTGTGTAGATAGAGAGTTTGTTCATTGGTTTCGAGGGTGAGATGTTTGAGAGTATGAGAACTAAAAAGACATTGAGGGAACTGAAAGAATTTTCTAGTGCGCCATGTCACACTTAGCTCCCTAACACCATGCAGATATGCATAGTTTACAATACTTTTAACAACAAAAGGTTTGCCTGCTCCTGTGAATGTGAGCTGAACCTTAGATACTTCCATATGATTGCTTCGACGAGATAGCACATGCTTCACAAATTTAGCAAACAAAGGTAGTGTAGCAAATGCGCAACTATTTAAGATAAGATTGGCAGTTGAGATCCAAATGTGCTCCCATCTCCGAGACAATGTGCTAGTCTGAACAATACATTTTAGGTCGAGGGGAGCGAGAATATGATGAATAATATCATCTGGCAAATTGCTTATTCTATCCTCTCCTTCTTCTTCCTCTTCAATGAAATTTGTTCCATCATGTTCCAGATCCGTTCGCTTATGTATAATATGCAATTGAAAGTTTATGATTTCGATTTGTTTTTGCATTTCAATCACCTGAAACTTTTTTAAGGTGTATCAGCAAAATTATCCAATCTAATTAAAATACTTAAATCTTACAATGCCAATTAAACAATATTAATACTGTCACATTATATAAAGTAGTAGTATAAAAATATTATGTGGAAATAGAAAGAATATGGAAATCACAATTTCAAGACATTCCTTAGATACTAAGGTAATTAATACAATGATGCGTATCATATCCTTGAAAATTTAGATACTGTCGTTCCAAAAAAATAAATGTAGCGACACATTGCAAAACTAGCAAGATACATATTAGAGTGCTTGAACGGTTTATTAAAATTTTAAAAAATTCTATCTTGAAGTTTCTTAATGAAAAAACTGCCTTTAACGGTTTAACCTCTCATTAGTAATTGAGTTTTTCGTATAAACTTTTCTATAGATTTTTATCTTTCATTTTCTCATTTACTGTATTTACTTGATTTGGTAACAAAGTTCTCAATTTTATTTGATAAATTGTACATTTTTCTGATTAGCTAAACTCACCGTGTTAAACTTTAGTTTCTGATCTTATTAGTAGCACATGTATAAATTTTAATTACAACACTTTTAAATAATTTTTAATTACTACAGTTGTTTAGAATAAAATTTTATTTTAATTTCTTTTTTAAAAAAAGAATTGGATTTACAAAGAACAATTACATTAAGTTAGGTTGATATATCATTTTGTTTTGCTATAAACCCAAAAATATATATCCAAAGCAAAAAGAAGATTGAAATCAGCTAATTAACCACTTATTAGGTTTAAACACACGAAGTTACATTGGTTAAAGAAAAAAAGCTTTTGGCATTAGAATGTATCCCCAATTTTCTAATGTCAAAAGTATATTCTTTTAACCAATATTGTATTGTAACTTCATGTGTTTCAACCTAATCGATTGTTAATTCGCCAACTTCAATCTTCCTTTGCTTTGGACATATTTTTGGGTTCATAGCAAAACAAAATCATATATCAACCTAGCTGATGTAGTTGTTCTTTGGAAATCCAATTAATTTTTTCCAACAAAATTAAAAATTCAAAATTATTCCAAACTGGTGTAATTGTTTATACATGTTGCAACTAATAAGATCAGAAAACTAAAATTTAACACGACGAGTTTAATTGAAGAAAAATGTACGGATATATCATATATAACCACGTTCAGAATTTTATAAAAAAACATGCATGAGTACACATTTTTAACTCATAATTGGATGTAAATTTGCAGAAAACTCAATCAATTTTAAATCGATCTAATATATATGAACCTAGGGTTTCGATCAGTTCAAGATCGATTATTATATATGAAAAAATATCAAATTAATGTAGTAAAATGATGGAGGAGCCAATGCAGAAATAATCGTTTTACATACCTTGCGAAGAATCAGCGGTGGAGGAGGATATATAAAGGGGGCGAGAACTTAGGGGGGTGGGTCACTTCCCAATGTCATAGAATATATCGCTCTCTCTCAAATTGCTCACTGGCTCACTTTCACCAGTTCTATTTGTACACGTACCAAATCGAACATGTTTTCATCAATGTTATTTCAGGTCCTTTTACTTTTATTTGTTGAAGTTGACTCACTCAAGTTTGTTGAGTGATAATTCCATTAATTGTATGAAAATTACCTGGACTTGTTTTTTCTGTATAATTCCTTTTGTATGAAAACCTGGATTTGTTTTTTCTGTATAATTCCATTTTAAGCACATTATTAATTATATATAGTCCAACTGAATATCCCCGGCCAATTGCTGGAAAATCTGGATTTAGTTTTTCTGTATATTCCATTTTAAGCACATTGATTATAGTCCAACTGAATATCCCCGGCTGATTGTTGCTTGTACCATTTGTATACATGTCCTTTTATAACATCTTTCCATGATAATCATGGGGACGAGCGAATCTTGTGAGGCTTCATGGGTCACTCGTATGTCATAAAAATTTTCATTTCATATACGATATAATCTTTACTCATCCCCAAGAAATTTTGTGGTCAGCCCCATGAAAAGAGAGACGATGACAAAAAAAAGTGAGGATGGAAATGAGATAGCATATGTATCGATCCGTGCCCTTTTATAGCATCTTTCCATGATAATCTTGGAATCTAATTTGGGTAATGCTGTGTGGTCGATATCGAAGGGTAGATAAAAATAAGGGTTATGATCCTAATTACGTAATGGGCTAAGGTATTGAAGCACGAAGAAGTAGCGGCTGGTAATAGTAACAAGTTGATTATCTTACATAATAAACATTTATTCTTAAGATTGATTGTCGTTGTGAAGAAATTTTTATGCACGAACGATAACTAGAAATAGGAATTCGATAACATAAAAGATGAACTCACCAAGACTTGAGTTTGATAACAAAACTAGTAATTATAATTACCCAATCAAGTTTAGAAAGTTACATAGATTATTAACCTTGATTAAAATATGTAATTAAAAGATGAATAAGACATTCTAATTGTAAAATCAATCCAATAACGAATTGAATAAGAATGATACTGTGTCTTACACAAGGTGAGCAAATGAAACATCAACATATCACCATGACACAACAATTGTATAGCCAATCTATTAACAAATCAATAGTTGCCTACACAAAATGATCCTAGATAATATGTTTTACACAATCAAATACATATGTCAAACACATGAAAACACCAAATGATTCAACAAACACAAGTGTACCATGTCTAACCTATGATGAGAATCTGAATTAAACAAGTTGGAAACATAAACCCAACACTTAGATATGATCACGGGTGAATTGGCCACTTATGATGATGAAACAATGCAAAATCACAAATTTAGAAAAGCAATTTCACTTGAAGAATCCTTCAAAATACTTTGTCACTAAGAAATAAATACACTCTCTCTAGTCATAGTCTCTCCCTCTCTCTTTCTCCCTCTCTCTCCCTCTCTCTGGCGAATGATGTGAAAAACAAGTAGTGTCTGATAAAAAAAAATAGTTGTCCAAAACCATGAAAAACTTCTCAAAACCGCCAATTGGACGTATGATATGTCGCCAAGTGTAGTATACATCGGGTCTATATACTTATACGTCCAAAGGAACTGTACATGTGGGCTGGTACACCAAAGTTGTGTGAGAGGAGCGTATGATACAATAGTCAGTATATCATACACTAAGTGTGTTTTGTTTCTTCATTTCCTCCTTCATCTTCATACTTAAGTCTGTTTACAGTGTCTTGTGTGCAAACCAATATTGTGTATACGTTCTTTCCATTAACAACCTGCACATTAGAACCCAACACCGTAGTATGTTTAGAGATGTAACAAAAGTAATTAATTACACGGGTTTAGACATACAACTATTCAGCTACATATATATAAACATATCACTACGACGGAGACTCTAACATAGTTAAGTGTATGAATAAAAACATATAAAGTTGCACACTTACAACTGCTCAATTATTAAACATATGATAAAAACCAATGTTTTAAAAACCGGTTTTTTAGTTGAACCGGAAAACCTTCCGGGACTGGTTCGACCGGTCGGACTGATTAGACCGGCTGGTTGAACCGGTTAGGGGATTTATATATATTTTTTTATAAAAATGCTAATAAACTTGTACACCCCAACAAAAGTAGTTAAAATACAATTATAATCCACTCAAAAATAATATCAAATATGTATTTCATAAGAAAATATAAGTTTTAAACTTTAAAAAATAATAAAAAATAATAAAAAATAAAAAAAAAAGTTAAAAAAATTATAAAAAAATAAAAAATCAGAAAACCGGTTGAACCGGAAAAAACCGGAAAACCGGCCGGTTCGAAGCGGGTCGGTTCAACAAAAAAAACCGGACATTAAAGAACCAGAAAGGTGGCCGGTCCCCGGTCGAACCGGTTGAACCGGCCGGTTCGACCCGGGTTTTAAAACATTGATAAAAACCATGTGTTGGGAATGGTTAGCTCGACTAAAATTATCTAAGTCAGAATTCCGAAGGAAGTTCCTCTGGAACTTTTCATGTACTAAGTAATTCCTCCGGAACTTTTTCTTAGTTACCTCGGAAGTTTGACTTCTCACACAGTTCAAGTTCCAAGACAAAAAACTGACAGAGAACAGTTTACTTTCCTCCATGCTTTACACTGTTCACCTGACATAGCTGCTCAATTGTTCACTCTACCCATGCGTGTTAGTACAACAACTTTTGGAGTAGATATGATTACTTTATTTATCCCAGTGGCTAAAAGGAAATAAAAGGATATCTTTTATTTCCTCCTTGCACTATATATATTAGTTGTATTTCTCTTGTTTATTGTTGATCCTTGTTCTTGTTCATCAGCTGTAACACTTTGTAAACACTTGAGAAGTGATAATATTGTAGTGCTTGAAATTTATATCTCGTGTTCAACTACTTTACTTCTTGTTTACTTGTTATCTTTTCGGATCAAAAACATCTTTGCTTAGAACACAAACAAGTCTGATTCCGCCTTTCTTGTTTGATACCTTCATGTAACTTGATAGGTTAACTGTGTTTAACCACGATCCAACACCATGCCACATATAAGTCATAACTGTATATTCATAATTTAAAGTAAAAGCGGCCTGTGTGAGAAAGCGTGGATCATATACCACTAAGGCACTAAGCTAACCAAACATTTAATTCTAGTTTATCATACACACACATAGAGGCGAGGAGACAGAAAGGTGGACCTAAACTGACGTGAGATGAATGTATTAGGCTTGAGTTGCTTGACTTGCAACTCTCTGAGGATATGATCGAGGATAGGATATCTTGGAGGCGTATGATTAAGGCTAAGGACTCCTAGAGAAGTTTATTTTATTTTATTTTTATATGGTTATTTATAATACATATATTTAATTTAACTTAATTTTATGTTATTTGTTTTTACTTTTTATTTATATATTTATTTATTTTATTTATTTATTTATATCTATACTATATAATAAAAGAAAAGTTTGCCAAAAAAATACCTCATGTCATTACCACAAGCCATCTTAGATCAAATTCCCGCTCAAATGACCAAAAAAAAATTATATGCGGATCCTAAAGATCCGCCTCATTTATCGTATAACCATGTTCTCTATGTCGGTGCCTTGGATCAAAACCCTTGACTTCCCTCAAACTATTGATTTGGGGATTTCTCCTGAGTGTTCTTCCCTCATACGCATCATTTCCCAACAACATCAAGAAAAAGTAAGCTCTGATCTGAGTGTTCTTCCCTCATACGCATCATTCCAATGCGCTTCAGTAGTCATCGATTTATTCTTCGTTTCAAACCCTAATCCGCTTCATCATGGATTTTTTCTTCATTCGTAGGCAATCATAATTATCTTCTCTCAACAACTCTCATATCGCTATTTTATCTAATTGCTGCTATTTGTAACCCCAAGATTGTTCGCTTTGTCCCTTTCACCGCAGTTCTTTGTAACCCTAAAATGATCGATGAATTTTGAAGAATGAAGAAACCTTTTTCGTCTATTGTGGATGTCAACAACATCAATCCACGAGATTTAGGTATATAGATTCTTTCAACAATCATTATCTACGAAATTTTTGATTATCCGTTAACCACAGAAACCTAATTTTTTTGATTTATTGTTAATCCTCAAGTTGATCTTCAAGAACCAGTTTGCTTTATTAATAGGTAATGATTTTCGTGATTCATTAATTGTTTTATTGTTAATCCTCAAGTTGATCTCTAAACACATGGTACAGTCCTTCAACATTATCATACTTCCAGTGAGTGATGTTTCAATATCTGTTAATTGGCATAGCACTAGAAGTAGGCATGTATTTTGGCTTCTCAGTGCTAATGATCAACTGTATCCTCAAGTAAAGAACAGTTTCCTCAAAGCTCAGATTGGACGATAGCATGTCATTGCGGCGCGAGTGTCCATTTCGTACACACGTATTGTCGTGGGGATAACACAAATGCATAAAACAGTTATATTGGTAAAGCACAACATAAAGAAAACTAAAATACAAAAAGAGAATGCAATGACATTTAAATTAAAAGCCGTGTTAAATCTAACGCTAAAAAAAATTAGATGCGCAAAGGCAATGGTGTGTAACTAAAACCAAAACCAACGAAATAAATTATGAAAATATATAAAAAATAAAATAAAAACTAATAACGGTTGCCACGTGAACCACACAAAATTTAGATTGTAAAAGAAACAATGTGAATTAATACTAAAAAACTGATTTTAAAATTGATTTAATGAAAAATAGTTAAATAAAATAATAAGATGCCTAAAATGGTCTGTAACATATGCAATGTTGATAGTACATGGAATAATTTATAGATATAACTTCTAATGTGCTCCAAAAGTTGTATAATGTGTTATGTGCCTCAAGTGTTAACACATTTCACTTGTAAAATGTATATAGTATAACTAAACAAAACTAATGGTATATATGTTTTTAAAGCACATTTCAAGAAGCATACAACCAATTAATTGAAGGCATCATCACGAAGATAAGTCGATCGTCGTGAATTGTGCTATGTTGTTGGAGATTGATTCTGGTCATTGATTTGAGATGTAGCAGAGACCTAAAATCATTGCAATTCTCCAAAAACATAATACCACTTTGATATTGGAAGAGATGATATTCTTCATAAAAGTCGGACAGTCCAATGCCCCATAAAAAACTACAATATTTATTTGTATGAAGGGCACAACATTTCACTAAAGTTAAACATTACAGTTCCATGATAGGTGAACCACCCCTTTACCATACTTGACAAGTCATATGTTTGTACTACTATAGCCGATTTAGTCGTTAAACTGTGAAATCAAACACAAAATACACAAACAAAGCAAACCAACACATTTAAGAAAAACATTGAAAGAGCTTTTTGAAGGTTAAACATCCATGTTGCTGCTTCCTGAGCACCCAGCTACACTTGAGGATGTGGGTGTATGACTCTGTAACAATGTTAGAAAGCAAGCACATATCAGTTGTAAAACAAGAAAATTGTTGGGAAAGTGACTACCTTCAACTCTTCAAGCATCAAGGCAACTTGACAATGTAAGATTTGCTTATGGAGTTCCTTGGAGAAGAAGTAGGAAGTAAGTTTGAACTTATTTTGGATAAAGTTTGGATTGTTGTAGATAAAGCAAACTTTCAAAGTACTATTGTTTATATTGGACTAATCGTCTAATTTTGTAATTATTCTATAGTTAAGGGTTAATTAGTAGCATTTTAATTAGGTATGCTTATTTTGGATTATTTTAATTATTTGGTTTCCTTGTTTAAGTAATTAAGAAACTTGTTATCTAAGGATTTAAGGAGTCATTATAATTTGTCCCGTTTTTATTAAAAATAAGAGTGTTAATGATCCAAGATCATGTTTGTACATGTTATTGCTTGATATCTATGAATTGGTACTTGAGCTCGAAGAAGCTCATATAAAAATGAGGACCGGAGACCAAAACGAACAATGAAGACGGCGACTATAACAGGGAGATAGTTTGAAATGGTTGTTTTTTTCTTTTTTTTCATCGAAGACATTGCATATAAGGCTATATGTAAAAGAAGGCAAGGAGATTTTGTTATTTGAGGCTGTAAAAGAAGGCAAGGAGATTTTGTTTTTGGGTTCAAACAAAATAGGAAGTCGTGGTTGTTCTTTCTATTAAAATAAAATGGATTTGCATATTTTTTTCTCACGAAAGAGGAGGGAAATTTTAAGAATCTTTTTTATGCCATTTGAGGGGAAAAAGCATATATTTTCATTGTTTTATGTGTTGTGGATTTGGAATGGTAGGCGATAACTACATGATTTTGGTTATTCAAGGCTATAGTAGTGTGTAAAAAACGATTAGCAAATGGCCGGGTATACTTGTCGGCTCAAAAAACAACTGGTGGTTATAGTTTTGGGTTTTTCTATTGGTATCATTCGGAAGAGCAATCAAGGATGGATCAGGACTTTCTTCCTTGCCTAGGACAAGAATAACAGGTGGCTTAGTTTTTTTGGCAGAAGTATTCCAACTGAAAACGCAGAAAAAATGGGCATGAGGTTTTGAATTCGGTCACTTTTAGCGGGTGAGAGTAATAACGATAGAAGCACTAGGCTTTGTTCTATTTTGGTTGGTGGTTGATAGCAGATGGTTTTAAACACAAACATATAGCCAAAATTGACATGATTGACATAAGTGGGTTGATCCTGGCACCTCTACTCAACCTTCTTGAAAATGCTTGAGCCAGGTAAAAATTTATGTTTTAAAATAAGCGCATTTTGATGTTTTGCTGTGGTGATAATTTGTGCACATAGAACTATTGTAAAAGCTGCATACAGATTCATAGACATGAAATAATCATGGTATTAGAAAGCTTACAATGGATGAAGAATGTTTTGGGGAAGGAGAAAGTTCAGGCTCTAGTTGCTTTTCTTCTGCCACCAACTTAGCCACCTTCTGAGCCATATTTGTTTCATCATTTAAGTGCTGCCTTGCTCTCCTCCGTGCCACCACCTTCAATCAAAGCAGGTAATTAATTAGCCACAACAAATTAACTTACTGTCCTTGATGAAAAGTAGTGATCTTTTTAAATCTGAATCTCTGGATGTATCACTACCATTAATTGTGATTTTTCAAACATCTACTTTGGTTTCATGCAAATGTGTAAACCTGGTAATGTTATGTCACCCTCATTTAATGTATTATAAAGTTAAGATTTAAGTAGCTTAACAATAATAGCAAGTTTGTGCATATAGTGAGTAGATATATTGTCAATAAAGATTAAGTACCACCTATATATGTATAATTAGGATAGCAGTCTAATATTCCTCTGTAAGCTAAGGATTGGGAACAACCTGTTGCTTGGAACATATAAACATAAATCTTTGAGTAAGCAATGGCTTTGGCCGTGGTGACACGACATCCAAACCCACTCACCGACCCAAGATTCAAGTAATGGAAACGGGACAAAAGAGAAGCGCCGGTAGTGGCAGTTAAACAAAACCACCGTCGTATCCTTTCACTTTCACCAAACAACGCGTCGGTTCAAATCAAGAGAAGGCAACGATTCACTAGTGTATATACATGTATTGTATGTTTAGAATAGGTTACGTGTTCTCAGATTTGTACACACACGTTCAGATTTGTATTCAACTTGTAGAACCTTTGTTCTTGAGATATTCAAAGATCCAGATTTGTATATATCAAATCCTCGTGGCACAACAGTAAGTTATGATTGCGCGTGGTGGTGAATGGGTAGATCTATATTGATTGGTTTGATTTGACTAATATACCAAAACAAATCGGGTAAAGATCTTATATTGATTGTATATAACTGAATAAGCTTATGGGTCTTTACATATAAAGTATTATTCTAGTATATCCTGAAGATTTAGGAGCAGATAAGTAAGAAGAGGAGTCCAAGATAATAATTGTTTATTTATTTGTGTTTGAATATGTTTAAGTATTTAAATTTCTAGATTATTTTATTTATTATCTTATCTTTTATTCGTTTTCTAGCATACTTAGAACAGGTTTGATTAGTATAAATACGGGTCATTGTAATTGAGTTTTATATCAGAGACTTAATAACCAGAAAGAGTCTGTAACGCGGGTTGAATTCCAAAATCTCATGTTTGTTTTATGCTGTCTGTCTCCCTGATATATTTTCAACATACACAAGGGCAAGTGTATATACTAAAGTTACGAAGAAAATAACATAGTTGAGTTTGAAGTCATTAGAGAAAGTGGCCAGTGGTAGTAATGCATTAGTTAAACTGCGAGAAAATAACATTACGTAGGAGTTCAAATTATGCAGTTAAAGTCTCACACTCTAAAATATACTCTTTCAGAATACTCTACTTATTTATCTCTAAAAGAGGAGCCACAGCAGAAGTAAAAAATGGTGAAAGAATCCATATGATAGAGTATGCTATGAATGAAGGGAGTTTGCTTGTAAAAAATAGAGTCTGCGTTAGTTAAACTGCGAGAAGCACAAGGAGGTTATGCAGAATTAAAGAAGATAATGTCTGCAAGTGCTGGATCAATCCAACACGCGAGTCCTCATTATGACCGCATACCTAATCTCAATCTATCCATATATGACATTTCACTATAAATGGAAGTTTACATTTTATTCACAATAAAAGGGAAAGAAGAAGATATGACTTTTCCAAAAAAATAGCACTGTGCTTAAAGAGATAAGGAAGAGTTTCCTTCTTAAACTCATTCAATCTCCAATTCTTCACAATCTGTGATCCATTTTCTCTTAAATTCCTATTATGTTTCTGCTCTAGAAGATATTTTTTTTTCTACGACTCGATGTGTACCTTTGTTTTAACATAAATAAGGATTCACATGCTTCATCTTGTTTACATAACTTAAGAGTCTACTTGATGTTTATCATTGTCCTAGGTTAAAACTCTCTGGGGATCCTTAGATGAACATATGTACAATGTAAATGTACACTGTAAAAGTGTAAAACAATTTATTTACAGCTAGTGTTAGTTTAATTATGGACAATATTTACATCACATACTTTTCTTGGATCACCAAATCATGATACAAATCCACTTGTGAGATTCACATGCCTTGTTAAAAGGATGGATTCTTACTTCTTTCATGCCCTCTCAAGTGATCCAATATACTAGAATGAGCCTATGTTGATTGTAAAAATTGAACCTGTACTTTTTAACGGATCCGGTTACTAAATAATAAACCAGAATGAGATGGCACCCTTATGTTTTAGTTCACTACTATATACATCATGAAAGAAGTCACTATGTAATAATATATTAACAAGAATATAGTGGCAAATGCATAGATCATTTGGTCTTCGAAAATACCTGAGGTACATCAGTGGTTAGAATGGCATTTGGAGAGTTCTCAAGAAAGTAGTTGCTGACTTGAATCGGTACAGCTATTGGGTTCCTAAAGGGCGCCGTATTTACCCTCATGCCCGTTAAGTTCTTGAATGGGCAAAGTTCATGTGAGACTTCATTGACGCCGAATGAGAGGGTCTTGGTACATATAACATACAAACAAATACACAAATATAAGAAAAAGAAGAAGAAAGATACTTTCAGCACCGTAATCATACATGATACAATATATATATATATCAAAAAAAAAATTATTCTTGTTTTTAACAACCAAAATGAGAGACATATCATTGAAGAACTAGCGAGAAACTACGACATATGAATACAAAATCGACAGAAATGAGCAAAAACGCTTCAACCACAATGATCTGTCTCTCTATAATTTCTACCTCTATAGGCTACAGCTCATATGGTTTATTTATTATCCAACATTTATCTGCACTCTGTGCATCAGTTTGAATAATATGCTTTCTAATTCTTTTTCACCAAGATCTTTTTTATTTAATTTTCTCCTTATATGTAATAGATCAATCTCATGTTATATAAATAATTTAGGTGACAAAAATTAGAACTTGAAAATTTATATACTAATTGAGCAATCAAGTTATCTCCAGTTAGTTCCACTTTTGGAATGAACTAGAACTTAAGAAAATCTTATTCCTTCCTTCATGAGAACAGGTAAATATAAACCTGTAATTTTTCTTTACCCCTCAGCACAATGAAACTAGTTCCAATCTTAGGAGAAATTTAAAAGATAAGAGTAAGGATAAATAGCAATAACCATGAGACTTGGTATATATATATATAAATATTTGTATACCTCAAGGATATCATGATTAATAACCAAATATTTGGTGCTGCCGAGTTTCTTGAACAAATTGAGTAGCAGCGGAACAAATCTCTTTGGTTCATTATAGGGCATTGACAAGGACAGATTCACTTTCTTAAGAGAATCAAACTCCTCCGTGGACAGCTGCAACGAATCAAAAATGAATGGAGACCGATCAATAGTACCCCTGACTGATGCAGTTAGATTCTCAAGTTGAGGAGCGTATACATTGAAAACACTTGGAAATGAGGTGACATCTCTAATTGTGAGATTAGAAAGTTCTGGAGCATAAATGATGAAAATATTTAAGCCATACATGCAACACTTGTGTAAAGTGAGGTCCTTTAAGTTCACACATTTGGAAAAAAGGTCCAAGCTCTCGTCTCCATGATCACCGAAATGCATACCGATCAAAACCACAGTTTCTAAAGCTGGAAAATCCCATGTTAAATTTGGTATGCAACTGTTCTTGTGTAGATAGAGAGTTTGTTCATTGGTTTCAAGGGTGAGATGTTTGAGAGTAGGAGAACTAAAAAGACATTGTGGGAACTGAAAAAATTTTCTAGTGCGCCACGTCACATTCAGCTCCCTAACACCATGCAGAGATGCATAGTTTACAATACTTTTAACAACAAAAGATTTGCCTGATCCTGTGAATGTGAGTTGAACCTTAGATACTTCCACATGATTGTTACGGCGAGATAACACGTGCTTCACAAATTTAGCAAACAAAGGCAGTGTAGGAAATGCGCAACTGTTGAAGATGAGGTAGGCAGTTGAGATCCAAATATGCTCCCATCTCCGAGACAATGTGCTAGTCTGAACAATAGATTTCAGGTCAAGGGGAGCGAGAATGCGATGAATAATATCATCTGGTAAATTGCTTATTCTATCCTCTCCTTCTTCTTCTTCTTCTTCAATGATATTTGTTCCATCATGTTCCAAATCCATCCGCTTATGTATAATATGCAATCGTCCGATATGACTACAGTAAGAAGTTTAGGCTTTCGATTTGTTTTTGCATTTCAATCACCTGAAACCTTTTTAAGGTATATCAACAGAATTATTCAATCTAAAAAAATCCTTAAATCTTACGATGTCAAGAAAAATTAATACCGTCACACTATATAAAGTAGCCGTATAAATATATTCTGAAAGGAAATAGAAAGAATATGGAAATCACACTTCCAAGACATTCCCTTTAGATGCTAAGGTAATTAATACAGCGGCGTTTATCATATCCTTGAAAATCTTGGTATTGTCGTTCCAAAAAATTAATGTAGCGACACGTTGCAAAAATAGCAAGATACATATTAGAGCGCTCGAACCGTTTATTAAAATTTCAAAAGATTCTACCTTGAACTTTCTTAACGAAAAAGTGCGTCTAACGGTTTGACCTCTCGCTAGTAGTAATCGAGTTTTTCATATGAACTTCTTTATAGATTTTTATCTTCCATTTTCTCATTTACTGTATTTACTTGATCTGGTAACAAAATTTTCAACTATGTGTATCCCTAATTTTCTAATGTCAAAAGCTTATCTCTTTAACCAATGTAACTTTCTCATGTGTTTCAACTTAATCAAGGGTTAATTAGCTTATCAGTCTTCCTTTACTGTGGATATATATTTTTGGGTTCATAGCAAAACAAAATTATATATCAACATAGCTGAAATGTTCTTTGTAAATCCATTTCTTTTTAAGGTATATCAGCAAAAATATTTAATCTAATAAAAATGCTTAAATCTTACAATGCCAAGAGAAATTAATCCTGTCACACTATATAAAGTAGTAATATAAAAATATTATGAGAAAATAGAAAGAATATGGAAATCATGCTTCCAAGACATTCCCTTATTAATACAACGGCGCTTATCATATCCCTGAAAATCTTGGTATTGTCGTTCCAAAAAAAATGTAGCAACACATTGCAAAAATAGCAAGATACATATTAGAGTGCTTGAACCGTTTATTAAAATTTGTAAAAATTCTATCTTGAACTTTCTTAATGAAAAACTGTCTTTAACGGTTAAACCTAAACCTCTCGTTAGTAATCGAGTTTTTCATATAAATTTCTTTATAGATTTTTATCTTTAATTTTCTCACTTACTGTATTTACTTGATCTGGTAAAAAAAATACAATTTTATTTGATAAATCGTACATTTTTTCTGGGCAACTAAAATTCACCGTGTTAAACTTTAGTTTTCTGATCTTATTAGTAGCTGCATGTATAACCAATTACAACAATTTTGAATATTTTTTTTAATTCTTTTTGGAAAAGAAGAAAGGTTGATATATTGTTTTGTTTTGCTATGAACCCAAAAATATATATCAAAGCAAAAAGAAGACTGAAACCAGCTAACTAACCACTCATTATATACGTTGAAACACATGAAGTTACATTGGTTGAAAAAAACTTTTGATATGTATGCCCAATTTTCTTATGTCAAAAGCTTTTTTTTTAACCAATGTAACTTCATATGTTTCAACCTAATCAATGGTTAATTAGCTGATTTCAATCTTTATTTGCTTTGGATATATATTTTTGGGTTCATAGCAAAACAAAATCAATGGTTAATTAGCTGATTTAATTGTTCTTTGTAAATCCAATTATTTTCTTCCAATAAAATTAAAAATTATTCAAAACTGGTGTAATTGCTTACACATGCTGCTACTAATAAGATCAGAAAAATAAAATTTAAAACAGTGAGTTTAATTGATCAGAAAAATATACAGATTTATCATATATAACCACGTTCAGAATTTTATAAAAAACATGCATAAGTACACATTTTTAACTCATAATTGGATGTAAATTTTCAGAAAACTCAATCAATTTTTAGTCGATCTAATATATATGAACCTAGGGTTTCGATCAGTTCAAGATCGATTATTATATATGAAAAAATATCAAATTAATTAGTAAAATGATGGAGGAGCCAATGCAGAAATAATCGTTTTACCTTGCGAATCAGCGGTGGAGGATATATAAAGGGGGCGAGAACTTAGGGGGGTGGCTTCCCAATCTCATAGAATATATCGCTCTGAAATTGCTCGCTGGGTCACTTTCACCACTTCTATTTGTACACGTATATATATATAAACACACAAAATCGAACATGTCTTCATCAATGTTATTTCAGGTCCTTTTAGTTTTATTTATTGAAGTTAACTCACTCAAGTTTGTTGAGTGATAATTCCATTAATTGTATAAAAAACCTGGACTTGTTTTTTCTGTATATTCCACTTTTAGAACATTATTTATAGTCCACCTGAAAATATCCCGTGCCGATTGCTGCTTGTACCATTTGTATCCATATCCTTTTATAGCAACTTTCCTTGATAAACTAGCTTGGAATATTAATTTGGGTATATTATTAAGATAATAAGAAGGGGATATTACCGCGTGATCAATGTCGAAGGGTAGATAAAAAAATAAAGGGAATATGATCCTAATTACATAGCGGTAAGCAAGGGTTGAACCACGAAGAAATAGAAGTAGTGATTGGTAATATCAACCAATTGATTAGCTTACAATCTTACATAATAAATATTTATTCTTAAGATTGATTGTTGTTGTGAAGAGATTTTCATACACGAACTATAAGTAGAAATAGAAATTCGATAATGTAAAAGATGAACACACCAAGACTTGAGGTTGATAACAAAACTAGTAATTATAATTATCCAATCAAGTTTAGAAAGTTACATAGATATAACCTTAATTAATATATGTAATTGAAAGATGAATGAGAAGACGCTGTAATTGAAAAATCAATCCAGTAACGAATGACCGATATGGAGTCTTACACAAGGTGATCAAATCAAACATCAACATATCATCATGACACAACAATTATGTTGGGATTCTCGATACCGATATTTGGATATATGTGATTAATACTCAACATTCACATTGAAAACAAAAAGTATTATCGAAAGAAACATTAAAGATGATGATCCAGATGACTTTCTCCTCTCAATTTCGTCTCTGGAACTCTAAAAAATGGCTGGGTGGAACCCTTAATTCGAAAACATAAGTTGCTTAAGTAGAAAACCGAAACCCTAAATTTGAAATTTGAATGGTTGTGATAGGGTTAGAAGAATTCCCGTAGGGAAGAAGGCTAGAGAGAAGAAAGAAATATTTTCTCCAAATAAGTTATTCTCATTCCATTCTCAAATTCCTAAATATAGAGTTGCAATTACAAAAGGAAACCTCCAACCAAAAATAAAAACACATAATAAACCCTAAACTTAATAATAATAATAATAATAATAATAATAATAATACTAATAATAATAATAATAATAATAATAATAATATAATAATAATAGTATCGTAACAATACTCCCCCCTTAACCCACTTTTTGTCCCCAAAAAGTGAGCTCAATAACATCAACCGTCTTTAATTGTGTCCTCTTCAGCCTCATTGCCGCCTTCCACTTTAAGTATGAAAAGTGTTTTTTTCTTACACTTATGCCCCGGGACAAACTTTTCCGTGCACCAAAAACATTCTCCTTTTGACCTTTTTAACTCAAGTTCTTCGGTCGTTAACCGCTTTGCATTGACCGGTGTCGGTTTATAAGCTTGTTGCCTTGTGGATTCGAATGTTGGATTTGGCAATAAAGGAAGTTTCGAAGCATTAATTAACTAGGGGTGTTATTTTGGCAGATTCATTTTCACTTGTGACATTTGGCAACCCGTCCTCAACATCCTCAGCAGCCTTGAGTTTATTCATCAAACCCTTATTATTGATATCTTGAATTCTTGCTAACCCATACACCTCATGCAGTGTTCGAGGCTTGAACATTTTCACCGGTCCACTGACCTCTTGTTTAAGGCCTTTAAGATATAAACTAACAGCTTGAGTTTCACTAAGATTTACCTTGTTCAGTAGGGCATCAAATGGAGTGTTGTAGTCATGTAGGGAATCCTTTTGGGTGAGTGAGGCGATTTCCTCTAATGAGTCTTTGAACATGGCATTAGAGAACCGACTTGAGATTGCCCAAACATAATCTTCCCATGTAATTTCCGACACTGTGGCCCCGCGAGTTCGCATAAATGCTCGGTGCCATTGAATAACAGCCCCTTCCAAGTGGATCACAGCATATCGAAGTTTCATATCTACCGGTGTGTCATCGATTGCGAAGAAGTGCTCGCAACGATAAACCCATGCTTCTACATTGTCGCCCGAGAATCGTGGAAACTCGACCTTGCCAATCCGTATGGGCCGGTTACCCCCTTTCGGGTCCGTATCATCAAAAGTCGAGATCGAACCAAAGCTAAAACGACCCCCGCCCTTGACCCCGCTACCAGCGACAGACCTATCCTTGACAGCTTTTAGGATTTCTTCTTGTTGTTTTGCAGATTGTTCTTGCTGCTTTATTAGGGCTGCTAGGGTTACCTGGATTTCAAAGATGGCTTTGCCATGGTCTTTGAGAGTGTTGTCGACTTCCTGATTTCGAGTATTCGTCATGGTGACGATGAGAATTCCGACCGGAGATCGGAACGACTCTGATACCCTTGATAGGGTTAGAAGAATTCCCGTAGAGAAGAAGGCTAGAGAGAAGCAAGAAATATTTTCTCCAAATAAGTTATTCTCATTCCATTCTCAAATTCCTAGATATAGAGTTGCAATTACAAAAGGAAACCTCCAACCAAAAATAAAAACACATAATAAACCCTAAACTTAATAATAATAATAATAATATAATAATAATAATAGTATCGTAACATGTTGTCTAATGTATTACCAAACCACTGTGAAAAAGGTACGGGAACTTTTCTTTTGACAAACCTCAATCTGGATGACCGTCTAATGTATTAGTAGACAACCGGCTGGAGACTGTGTCTAGAATCCGTGTGGTGTGGGAATAGCTAGCCACATATTTCCTAGTTAATCCCTTGTCTCAAACTTACAACATTATACAAACAATGTAATGCCACGGCCCACATGCAACAGTGTTGGGAATTTCCGAGTTCGACGAGTTCGAGATTTGGTGTGATGAAACTCAACGTACCACTTAGCATTTGACCGTTTGCACAACATGCGGTGAAGTTCATGACTCGAGACTCTCATTAACCGAAGACTTGGCATTAGTGACTTTATTATTTATTGTTGTATTATTTATGTCACTTCTTGTTGTGTTATTTACTAGTTTGCCCTTGGTCTTAGTTAGGTTAATATATAGAAGTCTTTCTCATGTGAAAGACTCGATGAGTGAATGTATGAGTGAGAGAGCTTTTGTCATGTATCTTTGAAGTTGTGTGGGTTCATGAACTCTTGTTCATGAACCTATAGCATGTGTGGGATAGGTAAACATGTAATCATTCGACTCCATATATGATTTCACTTATCTTCATCTTGTTTATCACTACTTCTATATTTTATCCTCATCATCATCATCACATCTCACAACACCATAGTTGAAGATCCGGTTCCATCATGTTCTTCTTGGTGTTTATTTGTTCTACAAAGACGAGCTCACAAAGTCTCCGATCCGCTTCCGCTGTGCCATCGGGGTTTGGCTTGGCTCACCGACCCCGGTTTCTACAATTGGCATCAGAGCCATGGTCGAAGAAAACGCAACGATTCGGTTGGTTTCTTCAACTTTGTGTTATCCTGCTTGTTTTTGTAACAAATAGAGATGTTTTTATTTTTGAACTTTGGGTTTTTGTGTTAGAAATTGTCACACAAAATAATATGAGTTCTTGAGTTTCTTCAAACTCATCCCAAATGTTCATGTGTTTTCCCAGGATCTTCATGCTTGAAGATTGATAAATTAGTCATTTACTTGATTGATTTAATTGGAAAACAAATTAAAACCCAAAAAGGTGAATAGTGTAAGGATTGTAGCCATACCACTTTACTGACTTTGTGTAAAGTAGCAACCTTTTCATCACCTTTAGTCAACCACCCTACTTTTCTCTCTCATCACCTAAACACTCAACCTCTTTAATCAATTTGGCAGATTTGTTTTTGATTATTGTTTGTGTTTAAGTTAATTTATTTAACAAGTGATGAAGAACAAAAATCCTACGAGACTGCAGCTCATTATCCAGATTTTTACGGGTTCTTATTTTTGAGAGAAAAGGTGATTAATTATGTTGACAACCGGGTTTTTATAAGCAGTTCAAGATTCAGGTTTCCGTGAAGGTGACGGAATTACAACTTATAGGTTTTTAGGGTTGACGAGTATAGCGTCGGTCCTCATGTCACCATGTGATGATCATGGTCTCAACTTTAGGGTTTATGGGTTTACACAAAGATGATAAGTTGCTAGTTCGTTCACGGTTTGACGAGGATGAAGGAATGGTTGGCTCCACTTGGTTACCGCTTGACAGCGACGGGTCACTGTAAGGTTGACAAAAGATGACGGTGACAGGTCGTTGGTTGGGGTACAGTTCAGTAAAGATAAGAGACAAAGTGTTGCAGTCTCACATTCCCAGACATACACTTTCTCTGTCTTCGACTTCATACAAACCGGGAGAAAAACCCATTCTGGATGAACCCTAATGCTCATCAAACGGAAAAACAAGTTCCGAGATAACCTGCAACAGTTCCGAGGGAACCTAAATGTTCCGGAGTAACCGAATTTGCTCCGAAGGAACTTGTTTCGTTCCGAGAGAACCCCTCCGACAAAACTCTCGAAGTTCCGGAGTAACGTGTGCCGAGAAAGATGAAGAAAACTTCCGGAGTAACCCAGAAAAGTTCCGAGGGAACTTTTTAAGAAGAAGAAATGTTCCGGAGTAACATGATTGTTCCGGAGGAACATCTCGTCGCTGAATCCACTTCTGTTCACCGAGTTTGGTTCAAGTGGTTAGTCCGGAACTTACTCCGGTACTCCAAACTTGGTCCGGAACTCAAATTTTGTTCCGAGGGAACTTCAAAACAGGCTATGCTCGCCGGAACTTGCTCCTTGGTCGCTAAATCTGCTCGCCGGATTTTTTTCAGGCGTTAATAGCGGCTGCTGCTTCTGCGTGTCTTGTTTAGGGCACAAAAGAGTGTATACTCTTTTATTTGGCAGGGTGAAGGAATTCGGTTGGGCCTGCTCATATATTTCTGTATACTGGGATGCTGCCTTATTGAATCTGATTTGGGCTTGCCTCTTTTTCTCTACTGGGCTGCAAAAATAATCAGATAGGGCCTGCATTTAATTATTTCAGTTGGGCTGCTGTTTGACTGGGCCAGACCAGTGTATTTAAGACAGATTTGAGCAAGAAAATTAAAAGTGAGCTACTGTTATATTGCTCAAAATTACTACAAGTCAACGGGGTGTAAGCCGTTAAATCCAATGCAACAAATTGGTGTACAACCAAGGTACACTTGTAGAATCAAACTTAATTTTCTTTTTGATACTTGCCTCGTTATAAGCAGACGTGTTTAGAAGCCGGTTCAAAATTGAAGAAAATATGCTAGTTTGAAAGTTTTTCTACATTGAAGAATTTGTTTGCTAATGTTGGATTGAGTTCTAGCTTTTGAAGAGTCCTTGAGCCATCGTTGTTATGGTAAAAACAAAGGCAAAGTTAGAAGCTTGTGACTTGTTGAGGTAATTTATTTGAAGTGGTACTATCTTTGAAGTGAAGCATCGGTTTGGTATTCACAAGACGGTTGAATTATGGAATTGAATCTCAAATTTATCCTTGATCCTTTATCTTGTTTACCTTTAACCACACTTAGGATGATGTTGGCATCCTTAAACATAGTGTGCGTGTTATTTGTGGTAAACACCCTAACGGGCCTTTTATTGCTTTGGGGCTAGAAGAATAACAATTCTTTATCTTAGGGGGAGCTTCACAAAGGAGAATGGCTAAATGAAAGATTTGAAATCGTATGAAGATCTTCTTGAAGTCAAGTTGCAAGAATACAAGAGAACCGATTGTCACAAGAGTTGAGTTATTGATCCGTTTGTTCATCAACCAAATAGGGGGAGATTGTTGGGAATTTCCGAGTTCGACGAGTTCGAGATTTGGTGTGATGAAACTCAACGTACCACTTAGCATTTGACCGTTTGCACAACATGCGGTGAAGTTCATGACTCGAGACTCTCATTAACCGAAGACTTGGCATTAGTGACTTTATTATTTATTGTTGTATTATTTATGTCACTTCTTGTTGTGTTATTTACTAGTTTGCCCTTGGTCTTAGTTAGGTTAATATATAGAAGTCTTTCTCATGTGAAAGACTCGATGAGTGAATGTATGAGTGAGAGAGCTTTTGTCATGTATCTTTGAAGTTGTGTGGGTTCATGAACTCTTGTTCATGAACCTATAGCATGTGTGGGATAGGTAAACATGTAATCATTCGACTCCATATATGATTTCACTTATCTTCATCTTGTTTATCACTACTTCTATATTTTATCCTCATCATCATCATCACATCTCACAACACCATAGTTGAAGATCCGGTTCCATCATGTTCTTCTTGGTGTTTATTTGTTCTACAAAGACGAGCTCACAAAGTCTCCGATCCGCTTCCGCTGTGCCATCGGGGTTTGGCTTGGCTCACCGACCCCGGTTTCTACAAACAGTTAAATGATCTTAAAGGGGAAATACTTGTCATTGGCGGATGTAGATTATTGGAAAGGGTAGCGCCCACTACCCCTCAACTCTCACCACGTGGTGAGAATTTTTTTTATTTTTAATGTTTTATGTATTTCGTTACCCATAAAACGATTTTTCACTGAATATTACCCTTAAACTTTTAATCTAGATCCGCCAGTAATACTTGTAATAAGTAAGGTGCTTTCAAGTTTCAATTTAAAAGGTTATATTCAATATAAAATGGAAAGTGTGAGTGGAAAAAAAAACAGTTTAATAATGCTAGAATGTGACATGATACCCATCAAAGATGGTTTTGAGAACCCTACAATTTTTCTTCAACCTAGAAAAAAAAAATATTGGCCCTTATAATATAAAGTCAGAAACTTATATAAAAAGTTTATAATAGGACAAGAATTGTAATTAATAACAATAAACAAAACAAACATATATTACCCAATCAAACATTAACGAAGCTTCATCGAAAAGTTTGAGGGGTGAAAAGTCACGGATCCTAATCCTAGCAGGCGGTTTTCAATATATATAAAAAAAATTAAAAATTTGTAAAAATTGACATTTCGGCCCAAAAAAGTCGTATGGGGGCGGTCCCCCCCCCCCTCCCAGTTCACCACTAAGCTTCGCCAGGCATCCAGAGATGTTTATGCTATTAAAACGGCTAGAACTAAATATTTTTATATGCAAGGTTGCAAACATATATTATTTTAATTTAACGGTTAAAAATCATCAATTTACATGAAACTATCTCTTTAAAACGTAAAGTTGTAAGCATATGAGGTAGGGCGGAGTGGGGAGGTTTTACGTTGCGGCGCCGGCAAACACCGCCGCCGGTCAGCGGTGCCGCCCAAAAACCATCAACTTCGGCTAGTTTTCGCCTTTGGTTTCGCCGGTGGGCCCCAGTTTTTTCTAGCCGTTGAACGGCTTTATTCCATTTTAAAAAAATTATTTAATTTTTTAACACTATATATATAACCACATCCATACACCATCTTCTTCTATCAACTTCAAACACCACATTCACCTTCAAACACCATAACCGATGGATCGATCATATCCAAGTTCATCGAAGGGCCAACCCAAAAAAAAATACGACCCCGTGTGTTAAACACACAACAACAAAGTGGTCCGATGCCACCACCATCTTCAAACGCCTACAACAACTACCCTTTCCACCCACCTTCTCTGGGTATGCCGGTTCAAGTCGATTGCGGTCGATTCGTTTTACTCAACTCGAATCAATTTAACCAACAAGTTCGTGAACAACAATACACGTCTTACTGTGAAGATAATGTTCAACAACATTACCAAAACCAAGTTGCCAACGATGATGATGATGATGATGATGATGAAGATGATGATTATAATGAAACCGTCCCCGAGACTCAACCTCAACGAACTACACAAAATGTTTTCGGTCGAGCGGCACGTACAAACTGGTCTGGTGCCGAAGAGGCAGCTTTGGCAAAAGCTTGGCTCTACGTTTACGAAGACAAGGTTATTGGAAACGCCCAAAAGTCGAATCGTTTTTGGGCTCGTGTTCTTGATCACTTCAACAAGCAAACGAAGAGTTCACATAGAACCGTAGACCAAGTGAACTCAAAGTGGAACAAGATGCTTACGAAGGTGAACAATTTCAACGGCCTCTACCAACAATTGGTAAATATTTTTTTGACTATTTTTATTAAATTCGTTAAATTGTCGTTTTTTTTTCTTCACTTTATATATTTTAAAAAATGTAGACTCTTACTCGGTCGAGCGGTTCGTCGGATGCCGATGTGATGGCAAAAGCTCAAACCCAATACAAAAGGCTTTACGAGAATAAAGGTTTCTCGAACACCGAAGCGTGGAACGTTATGAAGGACCACATGAAGTGGTCGCCTGTTGAGAGGGTTTGTGGTCAAGTTGAAGAGTCGTCCTCCAAAAGGACAAAGAATACCGAGTCAGGGCAATACTTAACTTCAAACGAGTCTCCTAGTTTTGACATGCCCGACTTGAATGAAAACTCTAGTCCATCACCCCCAACTAGATAGGGGAAGAAGTCGGCCAAGTCCTCGTCAAGCACAAGCTTGGTTACGAGAGAGGTCGTTTAAGGTGGCAATGGACAAAATGACAGATCAAATCGAACAAGAAAATTTCAACCGCGACGTGGAGATTTTTACAAACCCACACGACCACTTAGCCGGGACTTTTTTGCAAATCAAGCTCGACCAAAAAAGAAAGATCGCGGCGAAATATGGTTGGGTTTGTGATTTTTACTTTTTAGTAATGTTAAGTTGTAAATAAATGTATTTTTATTATGTAACGTGTTATATTTTAATTAATGTAATGTTTTTTTAATTAATGTAGTATTTTTTTTAAATAAATCTAGTGTTTTATAAAAAAATTGTCAAGCTTTAATATATAAATTACAAAAACAAATAAATAAAAACATTAAAATATATTAACTTAGAATTTTTCATAATCCTCACCACCACCACTCAAAATTCTTTAAAATTATTTATTTTCCTATCTCATGCGTGACACACTCCTATGACACACCTAGAGGTTTAAATTCACCATCATATTTGCTTTCACTTCCGGTTAACCACCCACATTTTTTAGGCTTTAATAAACAGCTGGAATTAAATTATTTTTATAGAATCATGTGAAAGGATATCTCCGCTGACACACAAAAACACACACACATGGAGGGTTGACTTTTGTTAGTTTTTATAATAATTTAGTCTTGCTACTCTTAATACTGTATTAGATCATGTGATCCACGCATCACTGTATAAACACCCTGATATTATTAGTTTTTTTTAAACGGCATTATAATAAAACATAGGGAACTAGCCAGAGGCTTTACAGCCCGGATTCTTTTATTACTTTGTTGTTTTATGCTTCACAAGTCATCATATAAATAATACAAGATTTGATAGATTATTAACACCTACTCATGTTGGTCTTTTTCAACACTATACATTGGGTACAATATTACATATCTTAGGAACACCCAATTGATTGGAGTTCAATTTTCTGGATCATATATTAAATTTTTGATCCACAAACAATGGCGTCCTTCCTGAAAGAGTTTGAACATCTGAGAATCCATCTGGAAGATATAAAATCAGCCACAGACAACTTTGCTGAAAGCAAAGTTATCGGATCTGGTGGATTCGGGAAGGTGTATCTTGGAGAAGTTTCCCACTCCCAGGGGAAAAGCAAGGGTGCCTTTAAGCGTTTAGATCGCAAGCATGGGCAAGGAGACCCTGAGTTCTTGAAGGAGATCCTGATGCTTTCCGGTTACAAGCATGAAAGTCTCATCTCTCTACTGGGATTCTGTGACGAGGATGGTGAGAAGATACTTGTGTACGAGTATGCATCTAACGGAAGCCTTGATTCCCATTTAAGTTCCACTTGTCTCACGTGGACGCAACGCATAAAGATATGCCTTGATGCTGCAAGAGGACTAAGCTACCTTCACGATCCCAAAGGCACAATGCAAAGAGTTCTTCACCGGGATATAAAAAGTTCCAACATCCTCCTGGATGAAAATTGGAACGCTAAAGTTTCTGACATGGGACTGTCTAAAATAGGACCTGCGAATCAACCTCACACTTTTCTTATCACCAATGTCGTAGGTACCCACGGGTACTGTGCTCCAGAATATATGAATTCATCCACCCTATCCAAAGAGTCAGACGTATACTCTTTCGGTGTTGTCTTATTAGAAGTATTATGTGGAAGATTATGCTACAAAAAGAGGCTACTTGAGATTGGAAAAAATCATTATGTGATAGATATTTTGGTGCCTACTTGGAAAAAAGCCTACAAACAGAATAGATTACAGGAGATTGTCTTTCAAGATCTGACGCAACAAATGGACTCGACTTCTTTGGAAACATTTTCAGGCATCACATTTCAGTGTTTGAAGACATCTCATGAAGAACGGCCAACGATGGCACGTGTTGTCGAAGAGCTGGAGACTGCACTTCAATTTGAATTTCAGAAATCTCTATATAAGTGTATTAAGGTACTGAAAATTCTTCTCAGCTCCAAAAGGGTCAGTCTTCCTTAAAAGTGTCCAAATTATATTTAAAAGCAATCCCTTAATTGATTGAACTGGAAAAAGAAGTCATCCAGTCCCAATTAATACCTGTTTGTTCATCTTTAGTCATTAATTTTGTTTATGATCGATGACTTAGTGTCTGCGAAATTACTGTTGGTGTAGACAATTTTTTTATATATTCATGTAAACTCTGAGAATTGACTGCGTATTAGTTACGGTTGGGTTTTAAATATATATTGACTTTCCCATTTTGCTACTGCAATTTCTTTATTAGGTTGATTTGAAGAGGGCCAATGACATGGAGATAATGCTCAAGACGGTTAACATGCAGCTTCCCGACATTATGGTAAGTGTGACCTTCGTATATATATATATATTTTTTGAACAGCTAATTTTCTTTTTCACCAATATTTTTTCACCATTGCCAAGATTTAAACCCTGGTCTCTCCTCAAAGAGGCTTTGCCTCTTACCACTAGGCTACAACCTAAGTGACCTTCGTATATTAATTAGCATGACATCTCTAAATTCTAAATGGGTGTTGCTATTGCTAGCTATACCAATTTTTTTTTAACGGTATACCAATTTTTCTAATCTTACTCCACCCTTAAATTATTTAAGTCAAAGCTGAATATGTTTTTAAAATTTTTACTTTTACGTGAAACAATTATGTGGAATTCCTTCTTGAGGGTTAACTTTGTATATCACTAGTATATATAGGTATACGAGTATAGTATTAGGGTTTACATAATTACAATAACAACCCTATACTATAATGCATTATAAAATGAGGTTACAAATCTAATATACTTCGGCAATAGCATTGGCGACACCAGGATATTCAGCTTCAGCATTTGACCTTGACACAGTATGCTGACGTTTAGATGACCAAGAGACAATATTATCACTCAGAAAGACACAGAAACCAGACGATCAATAGAAGAGGGAGGAATGTGAAGTCCCGAAGAAAGAGAGCCTTGTAGATAACGCGGGATGCATTTGCGGGCATGGAAATGCGGTTCACGAGGGTCATGCATGAAAAGACACGCTTGATGAACGGAAAAAGCAATGTCGGAACGAGTGAGAGTTAGATATTGAAGGGCACCAGCTAAACTCCGATACAGAGTAGGGCTTTCCATTCAATGAGAGTTTGACCTTAGTGTCAATAGGTGTGCTGCACGGATTTCAAGTTTGCATGTTAGCTCGCGCAAGAATGTCAAGAAAGAAGGAGAAGGACCAAGATCAGTCATATCAACCTCAGCAGAAAGTCAACCAATGACTCGAGATATTAACGAAGGAGAGGACGCCGTCAGAATAATGTTGTCCACGTATAAGGGAAGATAAATCATCTCAATACCTCTTCAGAAGGTAAAGAGGGAGGAACCCGACTTGCTACTAACAAACCCTGGCGAGGAAATGTAAATAGAAAAGCGCTAATACCAGGCTCGAGGAGCCTGTTTTAGCCCATAAACAACTTTCCAAAGCCGGCATACATGTTCGAGACGGGTAGGATCAATGTAGCTAGGGGGTTGCTTCATGTAGACATGCTCAGTCAGATCATCATTAAGAAAGGCATTCTTGACATCCAACTGGTGGACGGGATAGTTTCGAGAAGTGGCAATGGAGAGAACGGTACGGATTGTCGCTAGTTTGACAACCGGACTGAAAGTCTCATCAAATCAAGTTCAGGTTGCTGAGAGAACCCCTATGCAACAAGATGACACTTGTACTATTGGAGATCGCCATGACCGTTAAATTTGTGACGCTAGAGCCAACGATAACCGACAGTGTTGACGTTGGTGGGGGTGTGGAAGAAGCTCCCACGTACCATTAGCAAGAATGGAAAAAAGGGTAACACAATACTAGAACATGAAATAAGTTTACAATATAATAAGTAATTAAAAGTAGAGACTCCAGGATGCCCTAATTGACGATGCCACGTTTCTTAGGATACAACAGCGAGAGATCGAGCAGGACGAACATCTGAAACAGGTAGATAAGGAAGAACGAGATAGAGATCATCAATGTTGTCACATCGGTGATGAAGAGCACCTGAGTTAAGATCCTTCACAGTAAAACCAAAGGGATCAAATTCAACAGAAACAGAGTTATCAATACAAAAACGTTAGACAGAAATAATATTTGTAACCATTTTATTAGAGACATGGAGATATTTAAGGCTAACTTGTTGCGAGAGAATGGAGACAAGCCATTGCCGATATGCGTCATCAGTAGTAAGGAACCTTCACCCATAATAAATTTAGGAATGTTACACCGTGTGAGGGAAGTTAAGTTACCTTGATTAAACTGCATGTGATTACTAGCTCCTGAGTCCATGTAGTAGTTGGGATCCTGGCAGGAGATTGCATAGATATGGCACTGAAGATCGAAGACAAATCAGTTGACTGGAGCTGCTGAGAAGTGATGGGAGAGTACCCGACAAACTGAGACTGCACGCCGAGGAGTAGCAACATAAAGAGACATTGGGGGAGGACCAAGCACAGAAGGTTGTAGTGGTCGTGGCAGTTGTGAAAACTAAGACGGTTGCGACAAGGTCATTGGTTGTGTTGACTACATGTTATGACCAGTAGTCGGAGAGAAGAATTGTTAACCCGATTGATTTGGCATAGTATACTGATATGGCTACTATTGATAAGATTGACCACACGTATTGCCTGTATTACCTGCAAAAGACGATGAAAGCATCGGGAAGAAAGCACAACAACGGTGGTCGATCGACTGTTGGAAGAGGCTAGACGTGCCCTCATGCGCGACGAGTAAAATAGAGAGCAGCGGTGCGTGACGTTCGTAGGAGGCGCGTGGAGGGTTAGACTGACTACTTTTTCTCGACTTTGATATGTCCCCTTGTTTACCTCCCATGTCTTGCTTTCTACCTCTACCTTCTATATTGAATAGAGAGGTGGAAGATTCTCCAGAACTATTTAATGGTGGGACTTGAACACAGGACCTTCCATTTTTAATGTCTTTGGGTGCCTCACCTCAACCAATTGGGCTGGAGATAACTGACAAAAAAAAAATTAAAAAAAATAATTAAAAAAAATCTTATATATAGTTCCTCATAGTCGATGGCGATTAAGAACTACCAACAAATAGAGATTGGTGATCGATCGCACGTTTTCTTCTTCGTAGTGACTAACCTTCAATCGGCAAGGAGGGATGAGGCTACACGATGTCGGCGAATGCTCGCGACAATCCGGCGACTGCTCGAACTCTGCCTTCTTCTTTGCTCTCGCACTGGACAAATCGAACTTCCAGAGCTTACATGGACGATCGCGATGACGAGCACATAGAGATAGATCAAATAGGTATAACTCGATCTACTCTTGTGCAAACCATGAACCTAAAGCTCTATATACCATTTATTGGGTATAGATACGTATCGGTTGCACACACTCATCACAAATCAAACACACTCAAGCAAGAAAGAACATGAGAGTTTACGTGGTCCGATCTAAACTGACTTTCGTCCACGGGCTAACTAGGGTTTTTCTATTCTTTATACAATTACAAGTAAACTAGGGCAACATCTAGTAAATTTAATGGGCTAGGCCCAATACTTATATATGACAATGGGCCACACAAGCAACACACCTTTTGCTCCTTGGATATTATGTGCATTTCGAAAGACTTCCTTTTTAATCAATTTCTTGATACAAAATATCTCTGTTAGGACAAAACAAATTTTTGCAATAACATTATACTGTTTTTTTAATTTTCATTTTAGCTCCAACTTTTATATTTATACCCGATAAAGGCAGCGTTTTCGCACTCTTAATTGCATGCCAATAAATCACATAAAATCAATTTTATATGGCATCTATAGGTTGCAGCTTTATCCATGGATGAGTCAATCTTAGATGGTGATCAAATAGAGAACCTTATTAAGCTATGTCCTACTAAAGAAGATATGGAGCTTCTCAAGGTATTTTAAGTAATCTTATTTTATTTAATTAAATGTGGTATTCTTAGAGGTTGTAATATACTGATATGCACGGGTACTGTGTATGATTATGTAATGGATCAAAAACATGCAAGTTTAGTGCAGGTTGAAGCCAATGCCAGTTGACCCTCTTCATGTTCATTTTAACTTTTTTTATTATGAGTAATTAGCATATATTATCTCAGTAATAATTAATTTTTTTAAGTAAGAGGGTTCCAGTCGAGTTAATATATGCACTAAAAATATACTTACCCATTTGTCTTGATGTCTTTCAAACTGTGCAGAATTATACTGGTGACAAGGAGATGCTGGGCAAGTATGAACAGGTTTGTAGCCAAATTATAAGCTAGGGATTATTTTATCTTTTTGTGATAACTTGCATGTCACCTCTGACATGTAGTTCTTTGTTTAATTTGTTTCATCTGTCAGTTCTATCTAGAACTCATGAAGGTGCCACGTGTACAATCAAAGTTACATATTTTTCTGTTCAAAATCCAATTCAACACTCAGGTAATTTTTATGGTATTAGTTAGAATTGAATGGTCTGAACGCATACTAATATTATGGTCCTCTGGGACATTTGATATTTTAAATGGTGTGTTCTATATTAAAATGTTTAATGTTTGGATCATACAAGTTGTGGCTTGTGGTGTTTTTACCTTGCAAAATCACACACACTAATTGTTGGAAAATTCAGTAACGATTCAACAATCGGTTGATCAATTACAATATAAAGAAACAGTAATACAACGAATAGAAACAACTAAACGTAATCACCACCAAGTCTAATCACGAACAGCAGCAGGATCAGGCCCTGCAAAACAGAAGAACACAGAAAAGAAAACGAGAGGAACCGGGCTTGTGTTTGACACAATTCCCTTAAACAGATTCGACGTCTGTTCCCAGGGTACACCGGTTCAAAACTGTGTGTACAGCCGGACGAGAATACTTGCCTGAAACGAGACCGGAATGAAGCAGCAGCAGCAAGAGATCGTAGCAGCAGAGTAGTACGGATGTGGTTTTGTGTGTATCTCCTATGACCCAATTCACGTGTTTATATACGAAAACAAAACACTAGATTAATGTCCCATAATGTCACATTAATCCATGGTAATTAAGCTCATTAACCATTGTAATGAATGGTCAGTTTGGAATGCAAAGGGTTGGTTCAATGAACCAAAATTCGTTCTAGAATCTGCCAAAAAGAAAGCTCTCGAAAATTAGCAAAAACTGGTCACTTCTTGACCCCCGTTTCGGAGCTGCATTCGTGTCCGCAAGTCGCGCGGGCACGAGTTCAGAATTTCAACCCGAATTGCCATTTTTCGCACCCCCCCCTGCGCGAGGGTATGAGCTAGAGTAAAACATGACACAAGTGATGTCAAAGCCTTTGAGGTTTATCCTTATAAACCAATTACCCTTTTGTTCCCACACCAATGTGGGATAGCTCACATTTTTCCAAACTTGAACAAAAAATCTTTTGAGATAAACATCTCATTCACACACATTTTCCAACAATCCCCCACATGAATGGAGGTTGATCTCAGAAGTAACTTAATCCCGATCGAATTTCAACAGTTGAATCTTGCATACGATAGGTAGGCGTTACCCTTTGAACCTTCGCTCATGAAACACACTTAGTCTACTGGCTCTGAGTAGGCGGTGATGCCTTTGAACTCGTCTGCCGTTTGTGTAGGCGACAATGTGCTTCACACAAGACTCTCCTTGACAATATCAAGTCCTCATAGTTATGTTCGTTATGGTCATGAACATTAGCCTGGTTCTGCGAGAGCTCTTAGGTATTGTGCCCCCTCAAATACCCTTCGAAGCGACCCCCACTTCTCTCTCACATAGGTGATTCACCACGTGTGGCTGCCTCAGCTGAATCATTAAAAGCCATAGGCTTAACCTCGTACTTGTCACTTTTAGGAATGGACTAGGAGATGTATCGATTCCAATTATACATCCCCTTCTTAAAGTGCGTGGAGTTATCAATTCTTTCCCCCACAGTGACCTCACTAGTTCATACAATTAGGTTGTCCTATTGAACTCAGATCTTGGGATCTCCAGTCAACTGAGTTAGGTTTTCCTTCATATGAACTTTAATCTTTCAAGGGCTTCAGTCCCATTCCCATGCACGACTTCTGAACTACCTCTCTACTTAGGCCTTTTGTCAGCGGATCCGCAATATTATCCTTTGACTTCACATAGTCAACAGTGATAATTCCAGTAGAGATTAGTTGTCGTATCGTATTATGTCTACGTCTTATATGTATGTTCTTACCATTATACATTGTGCTATGAGCTCTGCCAATTGCCGATTGGCTATCACAATGTATACATATGGCCGTTGCCGGCTTAGGCCATCTTGGTATATCCTCCATAAACTGACGTAGCCATTCTCCCTCTTCACCAGCTTTATCTAAAGCGATGAATTCTGCTTCCATCGTGGATCTAGCAATAACCGTTTGTTTCGACGATTTCCACGATATGGCTGCACCTCCAAGTGTGAATACATATCCACTCGTTGCTCTGGAATCCTTCGTACCCGATATCCAGTTTGCATCACAGTGTCCTTCAATCACTGCAGGATATCTGGTGAAGTGCAGCGCGTAATCCCTTGTGTACCTTAGGTACCTAAGTAACCTAGTCACACATCTCCAATGAGTTGAACTTGGATTACTCGTGTACCTACTTAGCTTGCTTACAGCATATGCTAAGTCTGGTCTGGTACAACTCATCAAATACATCAAACTGCCAATAATTCTTGAATACTCTAATTGGTTAACAGGTTGTCCTCTGTTCTTAGCTAGATGTTGACTTGTGTCAATGGGAGTTCTAGCTACATTAGAGTCATTTGCATTGAACTTTTCAAGAATTTTATCCACATAGTGGGTTTGTCCTAAAGCAAGTCCACTTTGGGTTCGTGTGATTTTAACTCCCAAAATCACATCTGCTAAACCCATGTCTTTCATATCAAATCTTGCTTTCAAGATGTTCTTTGTTGATTTTATCATTTTGTCATTACTTCCAGCAATGAGCATGTCATCAACGTATAGACACAAGATGACATAACCATCTGGTGTGTCTTTCACATACACACACTTATCACATTCATTGATCTTGAAACCAGAATCACGCATGACATGATCAAACTTTTCATGCCATTGTTTTGGTGCTTGCTTTAGTCCATACAAGGATTTGACCAGTTTACACACTTTCTTTTCTTGTCCAGAGGCTCTAAAGCCCTCTGGTTGTTCCATGTAAATCTCTTCCTCTAGATTTCCATTTAAGAAAGCGGTTTTCACATCCATTTGGTGAACTTCCAAATTTCTAATGGCTGCAATGGCAAGTACCAACCTTATGGAGGTTATTCGAGTTACTGGTGAATATGTGTCAAAGTAATCTAGACCTTCCTTTTGTTTGTATCCTTTGACCACCAGTCTTGCCTTGTACTTTTCTATGGAGCCATCAGGCTTCATCTTCCTCTTGAAGATCCAACGATGACCTAGTGGTTTGCATCCCGGAGGAAGATCCACTAGTTCCCATGTATGGTTTTGTAAAATAGAATCTATTTCACTTTTGATGGCCTCCCTCCATTGAGGTCCTTCTGAGGAAGTTACCGCTTCATGGTATGTTTTGGGCTCACTTTCTACCATGTACGTGTAGAAATCAGGACCAAAAGACTTTTCAGTTCTAGCCCTCTTGCTTCGTCTAAGCTCAACATCTTCTTCCTCAATTTGCTCGTGTTCTTTCGGAACACAGTCTGGTTCTTCCGGAACACGTTCTGGTTCTCCCGGAACACATTCTAGTTCTTCCGGAGCATGTTCTAGTTCTTCCGGAACTAGATCCTCATGAATACGTTCATCATCTGCCCCAAACGTATTTCCATATTCTTTTGTAATGCATGGAAATATATTTTCAAAGAATGAGGCATTCTTTGATTCCATTATCGTTCCTTTGCGAATATCGGGAATCTTGGATTCATGCACAAGGAAGCGATACGCGCTACTGTGATCTGGATATCCAATGAATATACAGTCAACAGTTTTTGGTCCTATCTTTTGAGCCTTAGGTAGTGGAGCAACCACCTTGGCTAGACACCCCCACACTTTGAGGTATTCGTAGGACGGTTTCCTTTTCCACCATAACTCGTATGGGGTTTCATCTCTTTTCTTATGGGGTATCCTGTTCAAAATATAATTTGCTGAAAGGATAGCATCCCCCCACAAGTTTTGGTTTACACCAGAACTCACTAACATGGCACTCACCATTTCTTTCAAGGTTCGGTTTTTCCGTTCAGCAATCCCATTTGATTGGGGTGAATATGGTGCAGTGAACTCATGTCTAATTCCGTTTTGCAAACAGAATTCAGCAAACGGTGAGACATACTCACCACCTCTATCACTTCTTACAACCTTGACCTTCCTTTCAAGTTGATTCTCAACTTCAGTTTTATATGCAATGAAAGCTTCAATTGCCTCGTCTTTACTTTTAAGCAAGTAAACATAACAATACTTCGTGCAATCATCAATAAACGTGATGAAGTATTTAAATCCATTTCTAGTTGGAATGGATTTCAAATCACACACATCTGTGTGGATCATACCCAAAGGTTCAGTGTTTCGATCGACCGGTTTGAATGATGATCTAGTTAATTTTGCTTCAACACACGTTTCACATTTATAGTTTGAGTCAATATCAAAAGTTGGTATGCAATTCAATTTAATCAAACGACGAATGGAATTAAAGTTAACATGACCAAGTCTACCATGCCACACATTAGAAGACTCAAGCAAATAAGCAGAACTGGTACCAGTCTTATTCATAGCATTGTTAACAACCATTACATTCAGTTTGAACATACCATTGAGGGCATAGCCCTTTCCAACATACACACTATTCTTGGTCAACACGACCTTATCTGACTCAAACACCATTTTGAAACCAAACTTATTCAACAACCACCCAGACACAAGATTCTTACGAATCTCAGGAACATACAACACATTAGTCAAGGTAAGCTCCTTTCCTGATGTCATTTTCAGGATCACATTTCCTTCACCTTTGACTTCAGCAGTGGCAGAGTTACCCATGAAGAGCTTCTCTCCATTAGTAACCTCCTTGAAGGTGTTGAACAAGTTCTTGTCAGCACACACATGGCGGGTGGCTCCGGTGTCAACCCACCATTCCTTGGTATTCGAACCAACCAAGTTAACCTCAGAGATCATCATTGTGAGGTCAGAGATCATGGCAACAAGATTCTCATAATCATCAACCATATTGGCTTGACGAGAGACATCTTTCTTTGGTTGTCTACATTCATTTGCCCGATGACCTGGCTTGTCACAGTTGTAACATTTGCCATCAAATTTCTTCTTTGCAACCCCACCTTTGGGTTTAAGATTAAACCCTTTCCCCTTGTTCTTCTTCTCAGCCCGTCCTCTACTTTTGTTACCTTTGGAGGATTGGCCATATTCAACAATATTGGCCTTTGCTTGCTCGGGGACATCACTCTTCTTTTGAGCAAGTTTGTTGTCTTCTTCAATACGAAGACGAACCACAAGATCTTCAACAGTCATTTCCTTTCTCTTATGTTTGAGATAATTCTTGAAATCAACCCAGCTTGGTGGCAATTTCTCGATCATGGCAGCAACTTGAAATGTCTCACTAAGTGACATTCCCTCCGCATGAATATCATGAAGAATGATTTGCAATTCTTGGATTTGGCTCATAACAGTTTTTGAGTCAATCATTTTAAAATCCAAGAACTTGGCCACCACAAATTTCTTTGTGCCTGCATCTTCGGTTTTGTATTTCCGTTCCAAAGATTCCCATAGTTCCTTGGCCGTGTTTACTTTACAATAGACATTGTAAAGCGAGTCCGCCAAACCATTGAGCACATAGTTCTTACACAAGAACTCAGAATGCTTCCAAGCTTGAACTGCGCTCACAGATTGAGCATCCATTTCCCCTTCAGACACTTGGGGAGCGATTTCAGTCAAGAACCTCGCAAGGTTCAACGTTGTCAAATAAAACAGCATCTTCTGATGCCAACGTTTGAAGTTCAGACCGTTGAACTTTTCGGGTTTCTCAGCGTGGCTTGCAACCGCGTTAGGCAACGGTTCGACCATCACTGTGGTAACAGCAACGGAAGAGGTGAACACAGCAGAGACACCAGAGGTCGGTACACCAGAGGTTGGTAAAGGCTGAGATGAGTCCATTCTGAAACGAGACCCACAGGAGAACAGTTAGAAATATTCGTACACAGAGTGTACACCAATCTGTTTAAGTTTGTTGGAAAATTCAGTAACGATTCAACAATCGGTTGATCAATTACAATATAAAGAAACAGTAATACAACGAATAGAAACAACTAAACGTAATCACCACCAAGTCTAATCACGAACAGCAGCAGGATCAGGCCCTGCAAAACAGAAGAACACAGAAAAGAAAACGAGAGGAACCGGGCTTGTGTTTGACACAATTCCCTTAAACAGATTCGACGTCTGTTCCCAGGGTACACCGGTTCAAAACTGTGTGTACAGCCGGACGAGAATACTTGCCTGAAACGAGACCGGAATGAAGCAGCAGCAGCAAGAGATCGTAGCAGCAGAGTAGTACGGATGTGGTTTTGTGTGTATCTCCTATGACCCAATTCACGTGTTTATATACGAAAACAAAACACTAGATTAATGTCCCATAATGTCACATTAATCCATGGTAATTAAGCTCATTAACCATTGTAATGAATGGTCAGTTTGGAATGCAAAGGGTTGGTTCAATGAACCAAAATTCGTTCTAGAATCTGCCAAAAAGAAAGCTCTCGAAAATTAGCAAAAACTGGTCACTTCTTGACCCCCGTTTCGGAGCTGCATTCGTGTCCGCAAGTCGCGCGGGCACGAGTTCAGAATTTCAACCCGAATTGCCATTTTTCGCACCCCCCCCTGCGCGAGGGTATGAGCTAGAGTAAAACATGACACAAGTGATGTCAAAGCCTTTGAGGTTTATCCTTATAAACCAATTACCCTTTTGTTCCCACACCAATGTGGGATAGCTCACATTTTTCCAAACTTGAACAAAAAATCTTTTGAGATAAACATCTCATTCACACACATTTTCCAACACTAATTAATATTATAATTGTCCTTAGAGAGATTTGATATTTAAAAGTGTGTTTTATAATTAAAATGTTTAATGTTTAAATCATACGAGTCGTAGTTTGTGCCTTGTGGTGTTTTTATTTTACCTATCTAGGAATTGTTAATATTTTTACTTTTTATTATTATTATTATCTCATTTTATTATTTCTTTCAGCTTTCGGAGTTAAAAAATAATTTAAACACCGTAAATGACGCGTGTGAAGAGGTACTTAAATTTTGTAATTCTTACATATTTAATTTAACTAGCTATCTCTTCACGCATTTGGGTTTTGACCTAGTAGTAAAAGATTTATGTCTTTTTGATGATGGTCACAAGTTCAAACATGAGCTATGGTATATATTAATATGTAATTGGGGTAAAATATAAGTAGTGTAGTTTGCCGGTAAAAAAATAAAAAATAAAAAAAACAAAATAAAATAAATAAAAAACTAGCAATTCCCCCACACATGTGTTGTGGTAGAGATACCGTTTCACGGGGAACAAAAAACAGTAAATTGAAACAATTTGATATAAACGATCTTAAAAAAATTAAATTTATATCGTGTTGCTAAAGAAAAAAAAATATCTGTGTTACTTCAAAAAAATAATAATCCATATAATTCACCGTTTTACAGGTTCTCCCCCATGAGTTATCAGCCCTTTTAAATTCTGAAGTGGAACTTGTTAATCTCGAGGCTGCAACTAAGGTTCACATTCTTGATTCACCTATTTAATTTCTTGGAATTTAATCACCGTTTATTGTTGGTAAAGAAAATGATGAACAAAAAACACTTAAATTTCGCAGATACAATTGAAGTATTTGGCAGAAGAAATGCGAGCAATTAGCGAAGGAATGGGAATGGCTGGACAAGAACTAGAAGCATCAGCAGATGAAGGCCCAGTCTCTGAAGTTTTCCATAAGGTTAGTAAATATCTCACACAACTTGCTCAAAAGAAGGAAAAAAAATTATTTTTCATTGCAGTACTTTTCATACTATAAACGCTGTCAAAGATTATAATTTTAATTTCAGACATTACAAGAGTTCGTCAACTCTGCTGAGCCAGAACTACGATCCCTAATGAGTTTGTATACTCTGACGGTAAGATTAATCAAGAACCTTTTAACAAGGACATCTCATCATCTTGTTTTTTTCCTTCACAAAATTCACTTTTGGGTTCTTTAATTTCTTTTGTATTATTCACAGGGTAGAAATGCTGATGCATTAACCACGTATTTCGGTAAAGACCCAGCTCGTCAACCTTTTGAACAAGGTAGTTGTATAAACTATAAGGAGTTTGATTTTTTTAAGTACAATTCTATGTTCATGATCCTTTCAGACTTTTTGAGGTTGACGAGCACATGGATATTTTTTACAATTTGCAGTTACTCAGATCCTTTCAGACTTTTTGAGGCTAATTCGAAGACATCCTCGCGAGAAGGCCTAAAATTCAATTGACAGTAACGGTGTCCTTGTTGGCTGGAAAACCTTTGTGGTTTCTGTGGTCGTTTGATATTTGGGAAAAAGGGGGATTTGAAAGTAAACAAAAGAACAACTAAATGTAAGGTTCTTACATATGAAAAAAAACGTCATATATATGTTTCATTGCATGTTGCCCAAGATTATTGAATGAACACAACAATTGAAAAAAAAATTAACAAGTTGATTCGAACAAAATTTTGCAAGTAAATATGTTGGGTTTATATCTTAACACTTCCACTTAAAACCAAGATGGATTTATGGTGAATCGAAATCCCTCAAAGCTTCAATGAGTTCTCCATTGTTGCTTCTTTCCTTCTCATTATCATCCTGACTATCGTTGGTTACCGTCGCCACTAATGCCCCTGACCTGCAAAATGTATTTTTTTCGTATTTTCTACGTTTCCAGTTTGTTAAATACATACATGAAAAATATTGCACATTTCCACAATAAATACATACATACGCTAACATTTATAAACATGGTCAAAATTTACATAATCGTTAAAGATTCCAAGAAGTTTGACAAGTTAGTTATAAACATACAAACTAACAATTATAACATAAAACTAGTTAGTTAAGTAGGAGATGCCATCACTCGTCGTCGTCGTGGTATTGTCCCTCGTCGTCTTCTTCGTCGCCTAAATCATGTGTTCCACTATTATTCATCAAACCTGCATACTATGAGAGTTGAGCTTGAAAATGCGGGTTTTGAAACAAACGTGTAATTTATTCCTACAAAAAATATGCAAACATACAAGTTCGGGGTCAAACGGGTCATTTTACAAACATACAAATAGTAACATCTAACTAGTTACTAACTTTACATATCTATTAACGTTTAACAAATTAATACCATATACATATACAAACATACTCGAACTGGCCTGGGAAGGCTTTTGGTGAAGAGATCCGCCACTTGAAGCATGGTAGGAACGTACATGGTGTGAAGATGATCTGAAGCAACAAATTCTCGAATGAAGTGATAATCTAAATTAATGTGTTTAGCGCGTTTGTGAGCCACCATATTTTGAGTGAGAAAGAGAGCACTTTTGTTGTCACATAACAAAGTTGGGCGATTAGGAGGCAAGGCATGCAATTCACGTAGGAAATGAGAGATCCAGATGATATCTGCTACCGTGTTAGACTGTTAGCCATAGCTGTATACTCAGATTCGCAACTTGCTCGAGACACAGTATGTTATTTTTAGCACTTCAGGAGACGAGATTTCCATCAAGAAAAATGGAATACCCGTAGGTTGAGCGACGAGTCTCAATACATCTAGCCCAATTAGCATCAGGGTATCCAACGAGAGTGGTAGACTTTGGTTGACTAAAAGTGAGGTTAAAGGCAATGGTACCTTTGACGTACCGAAGTATCCTTTATCACTTTGAAAATGAGTAATGGTGGGGCTTGGAGAAACTAACTAACCTGATTTACACATATCATATGTCAGGCCTCATGATAGTTAGATACTGATCGAAGAGGTCATCTATGAGATTGGTTATGGGTTCGATCATGATATGGTTCACTAGTATAGTAGTGAAGGACTCATGAAGAGTAAGAGGTGTGTCAACAGGCTTGGCATCAAGTAACTCATTCTTTTTAGAATATCATGAGCATATTTGGATTGATTTAAGAAAATGTCATCATCAGTCTAAGTAACTTCAAGCCCGAGAAAGTAATTAAGGTTGCCAAGATCCTTGATGGCAAATTCCGTGTTTAACCAAGAGATAAATGAAGTAACGATGTGTTTCTGGTTTCCAGTGATAATCAGTTCATCCACGTATACCATGAGGTACATAATACACGTAACTCATTTGAATATGGACGTACTGGCTCGGCTGAATGTGAATCCATCCCAAAGAAGAAACGAGTTAAGGCGTTGAAACCAAGCATGAGGAGCTTGCTTTAGTCCATACAACGCTTCGTTTAGACGACACACATGATTACGAAATTGAGGATCAACAAACTTGGTGGTTGCTCCATATAAACACGTTCGTTCAAGTGCCCGTGAAATTACGTGTAGAAACCGGGGTCGGTGAGCCAAGCCAAACCCCGATGGCACAGCGGAAGCGGATCGGAGACTTTGTGAGCTTCGTCTTTGTAGAACAAATATGAACACCCGGAAGAACATTACGGACCTGATCTTCTACTTGGGTGTTTGAGATGTGATGATGATGATGAGGATAAAATAGAAGTAGTGATAAACGAGATAATGTAGAAATAATCATTGATGAAGTTGAACGATTACAAGTTTACCTACACCACTCATGCTATAGGTTCATGAACAAGAGTTCATGAACCCACACAACTTCAAAGTATCATGTCTAAGCTCTCTCACTCATGCATACACTCATACTTAGTCTTTCACATGAGAAAGACTATATATACTAACCTAACAATGGCAAACTAGTAAATAACCAACAACTAGTAACTAGTGACAAATACATAATGTTACAATAAATAATAAAGTCACTTTGCCATGTCTTCGGTTAATGAGAGTCTCGTGTCATGAACTTCACCGCATGTTGTGCAAACGGTCAAACGGTAAGTGGTACGTTGAGTTTCATCTAACCAAATCTCGAACTCGTCGAACTCGGGAATTCCCAACAATCTCCCCCTATTTGGTTGATGAACAAGCGGATAAACAACTCAACTCTTGTGACAATCGGTTCCCTTGTATTCTTGCAACTAGTCATCAAAACAATCTTCAAACGGTTTCAAATCTTTCATTTAACCATTCTCCTTTGTGAAGCTCCCCCTAATATAAAGAATTGTTCTTCTTCTAGCCCCAAAGCAATAAAAGGCCCGTTAGGGTGTTTACCACAAATAACATGCACACTATGTTTAAGGATGTCAGCATCATCCTAAGTGTAGTTAAAGGTAAACAAGATAAAGGATCAAGGATAAATTTGAGATTCAATTCCATAATTCAACCGTCTTGTGAATACCAAACCGATGCTTCACTTCAAAGATAGTACCACTTCAAATAAATTACCTCAACAAGTCATTGGTTCCAACTTTGCCTTCGTTTTTACCATATCAATGATGGCTCAAGGACTCTTCAAAAATTAGAACTTAATCCAACTTTCGCAAACAAATATCTTCAATGTAGAAAAACTTTCAAACTAGCATATTTTCTTCAATTTTCACCCGACTTCTAAACACGTCTGCTTATAACGAAGCAAGTATCAAATAGAAAAATTAGTTTCATTTCTACAAGTGTACCTTGGTTGTACACCAATTTGTTGCAATGGATTTAACGGCTTACACTCCGTTAGACTCGTGGTAATTTTCTTCAAATATAACAATAGCCCACTGTTGATTTTTCTGCCCAAATCTGTCTTCAAGATTCTGCTCCTCTCAGATTAGTTAATCTTCTGGTCCAATGCTGTGTTTACGGTATTGACAGCCCAAACCAAAACAGAATAAGCTGGCCCAAACAGAAAATAAAGAGGAAGCAGGCCCAAAATGATTATTTTTGCAGCCCACTAGACAAATAAATGAGAGACAGGCCCAAATCAGTTATATTAGGGTGAACCAACCCTACTTGAAAACGCAGATGGAAATGGTAGCAGCAGCCTCGCCGGCTTGGAAAAGTTCCGGCCACCTGAGCCATATTCCGGCGACAGGAAGTGAGAAAGGCTGAGCAGGGGCGAGAATCAGTGACCTAGGAGGTTACTCCGGAGGTTTCAAGTTCCTCCGGAACATGAGTTCAAGTTCCCTCGGAGGATTTCGAGTTCCTCCGGAACATTTCCGGTTCCTCCGGAACTGTTTCCTCCTCTACGAGTAGTTCCCTCGGAACTCAGGGTTACTCCGGAACAAAGCGGTTACCTCGGAACAAAACCAGTTCCTTCGGAACGTAACAGTTTACTCCGGAACTAATCTGCGACATGAGGAGTTCCTCCGGTGCTCGGTCGAGTTACTCCGGAACATTAGATGGGTTCTTCTCGGAGCACAACATTTTACTCCGGAACATTTGCAGGTTATCTCGGAAGAGAGTTACTCCGGAACCTTCGAAGTTACTCCGGAACTTCGGTTTTCTCGGACTGGTTGTAACGGAACTCCCGGTGATTCACTACGAGGAGAAGGAAAGAGCTAATTTGAATATTTGTCTGATGGTGACAAGAGAATGAATCAATGTAGAAAAGTAAGGTTATCTTTTCTTTTTCACCATGTCACGACAAGCACAAATGAAAGTCAATAAATCTTGTCCCTTTTTTTTACACCCCACGACAAAACCATGTGGAGCAAAATCATGACTTCAGCCCTTTTTCTCCAAAAATAAATAAATTGTGAGATCGACAATTATCATCGACCAACAATATAAACCCATATAATAACAACCCGGAACCATCATCTTCGTGTAACCACCCAGATCATGAACATCCGTTAACCCATAATCACCGTTACCCTCGTCATATATCATGACGGAAACTCAAATCTTGAACTCGCTGATAGAAAACCCGGTTGTCAACATAATTAATCACCTTTTTCTCTCGGATAAGAACCCGTAAAAATCTAGATAACGAGCTGCAGTCTCGTGATTTTTTGTTCTTCATCACTTGTTAAAATAATTTAACATAAACACTAACAATAATCAATGAAAAAATCTGCTAAATTGATTAAAGGGAGGTTGAGTGTTTAGGTGATGTGTGTAAGAGGAGAGAGAAACAAATTAGGGTGGTTGACAAAAAGGTGAAGTAGAGTTGCTACTTTTACAAAAGTCAGTGAGGTAAGTATGGGCTATACTTCTTTCACTGTTCACCTTTATAGACTTTTATTTTGTTTTCCAATTAAATCAATCAAATAAATGACTAACTTAATAATCTTCATCCGATGAAGATCTGGAAAAAGAAATTCAAGAACTTTGAGATGAATTACCATGAATTCATACATCATTTTTCCTTTTTGTGTGACCATTTCAAACACAAAAGTACAGAGTTCAAGAACACAAACATCTCTATTTGTTACAAAAACAAGCAAGATAACACAAAGTTGAAGAAACCAACCAAATTGTTGCGTTTTCTTCGACCATGGCTCTGATGCCAATTGTAGAAACCGGGGTCGGTGAGCCAAGCCAAACCCCGATGGCACAGCGGAAGCGGATCGGAGACTTTGTGAGCTTCGTCTTTGTAGAACAAATATGAACACCCGGAAGAACATTACGGACCGGATCTTCTACTTGGGTGTTTGAGATGTGATGATGATGATGAGGATAAAATAGAAGTAGTGATAAACGAGATAATGTAGAAATAATCATTGATGAAGTTGAACGATTACAAGTTTACCTACACCACTCATGCTATAGGTTCATGAACAAGAGTTCATGAACCCACACAACTTCAAAGTATCATGTCTAAGCTCTCTCACTCATGCATACACTCATACTTAGTCTTTCATATGAGAAAGACTATATATACTAACCTAACAATGACAAACTAGTAAATAACCAACAACTAGTAACTAGTGACAAATACATAATGTTACAATAAATAATAAAGTCACTTTGCCATGTCTTCGGTTAATGAGAGTCTCGTGTCATGAACTTCACCGCATGTTGTGCAAACGGTCAAACGGTAAGTGGTACGTTGAGTTTCATCTAACCAAATCTCGAACTCGTCGAACTCGGGAATTCCCAACATTACGTCATGTTGGTGCAGTTTCCAATTATTAACATTGGCAAGAGAAAGCACAATTCGGACAGTTACAACTTTAACCACATGACTTAATGTATGTGAGTAATCCAATCCTGGTATTTGACTGAATCCTTGAGCCACATGACAAGCTTTGTATCTTCCAGTAGACCCGTCAGAGTGATACTTTGTACGAAACAACCATTTCGAGCCAACCAAATTTCGATTAGTCGGCCGAGGAACCAGCGACCATGTGTTATTTCGATTAAGAGCCGACATTTCCTTATGCATTGCATCCAACCAATGTGGGTTTTTGGCAGCCGATTTATAATTTTATACCCTTTCAGGTCTTTTGCGGTGAATGTCATAAGGTGGCCTGTTATGTGAGGAGAGTCAGTGGTATTATGGTATCTATTGAATATTTTGAGCATTTTGTGTTAGAGGTGGAAAAATCGGTTAGAAAACCAAACCGGTTCGGTTACCAAACCGGTTTTGAGTACGAGTTTAAGAAACCGGTGAAACCGGTTCCGGTTAGAAACCGAACCGGTTTGGGAACTCAAACCGGTTTGAACCGGTTTTATATATATATATATATATATATATATATATATATACATATATATATAGGGTGAGGTTCATTGTAGACACTTTCGCATGTGAAATAGCTCTTTTTCACATGTGAAAGTTTCTAATTAATGAGAAAAAAGAAAAAAAGAAAAAAGAAAATTAATCACAACCATTAGATCAAGAGATCTAATGGTGAAAAAGGGTGTCTACCTGTCTACACTTATGGGGGTGTCTACAATGAACTTTTCACTATATATATATATATATATATATATATATATATATATATATATATATATATATAGTGAAAAGTTCATTGTAGACACCCCCATAAGTGTAGACAGGTAGACACCCTTTTTCACCATTAGATCTCTTGATCTAATGGTTGTGATTAATTTTCTTTTTTCTTTTTTCTTTTTTCTCATTAATTAGAAACTTTCACATGTGAAAAAGAGCTATTTCACATGCGAAAGTGTCTACAATGAACCTCACCCTATATATATATATATATATATATATATAGGGTTAGGTTCAAATGAGAACTTTTGAGAACTAAATCTCAACCACAAATTTCAGGGGGACCACTACAATTCATGGGAGGGAGGATACATGTAAATAAACTTGTGGCTCAAATTAGTTATTTTTAGTTCTCAAATCAAATTGGTTCTCAAATGATCCTCTCCCTATATATATATATATATATATATATATATATAGTGAAAAGTTCATTGTAGACACCCCCATAAGTGTAGACAGATAGACACCCTTTTTCACCATTAGATCTCTTGATCTAATGGTTGTGATTACTTTTCTTTTTTCTTTTTTTCTTTTTTCTCATTAATTAGAAACTTTCACATATGAAAAAGAGTTATTTCACATGCGAAAGTGTTTACAATGAACCTCACCCTATATATATATATATATATATATATATATATTTTAAACTTTATAAAAACTAAAAAAAACATACTTTTTATTGAAAAAAAACATAAAACATTACAAAAGAGAAGAAGTTCACACCTAAACGATTACAAAAGTACATAATTTTGAAAGAAAATACAAAATATTTTAACTAGATTAAACATTATTGTTGGGGTAGTCTAGTTTAAACATTTTATTGAAAAAAAACATAAAACATTACAAAAGAGGGATAATCTTTGTTGGAATTTAAGAGTTTTTTTAGAGATTGGGAAGTGGGGTAATGTTTATAACACATAAAGGGGGTATATATACCAATTTTAGGCTCAAATCCACCCCCCAAACGGCTAGAAAAGGTGCTTTAAAGTAATGTGAAGAAACCGGTTTTCAAACCGGTTTGGGCCAAACCGGTTTGAAAACCGGTTTCTTCACAAAACCCCTAGCCGATTGAAATCGGTTCGGTTTGACCGGTTTGGGAACCGGGTTGGTCAAAACCGGTTTTGACCGGTTTGAAAACCGGTTTGAGAGCCCAAACCGGTTTGGGATTTGCACCTCTATTTTGTGTCAGTGAATTTTCCTGTGCATCACTGGACATGCTTTCGTTTATGGGCTAGTAGCAATGATCTGGGCCTTAACCTGCTCCGATTCAGGTTCTGTTTCTGTGTGGCCCAGTTGACATGCTTTCGTTTATTCGCCCAGTAGCAATGGATGGGTTGTCTTGGCCCAGTACAATACTTAACAGTAATGTCATAAATTAATACACAGAACATAATTTAATTTGAATTCCAACAAAAATATGGTTGAAAAAGAACATAAGTATATATTATACAGAAGATGTGACATTCACATGATTTCGGTTCCGGTTTTGGTCCGGTTCCGACCCGGTAATCACCCCTAAACAGTGAGAACTTGAAGATTTGTTGAAAGTCCACATACCAAACTAAATTGAAGCTTTCCAAACAACATTGAAACTCCAAGGCCAAATCAAACACGAACCGAAATTATAACTCACTTGGCACTTTGTTTGTCCTTTGTACATGATATAAGACAAAGACCAATGATATTTCATACTACCTTACAAAGTTGACGAACCCTACAAATTTACCTAGCTAATACTATAATGTCTAAGAAACCAGTCCCTTTTACGCATGTGTTTGAAATCAATAATAAAATGATGATATTGATATCATAACAAACAAAGAAACCTACCAAACTTGACCATAAAATACTTAAAATCTAAATCAATCAACATAAATATTGGCAATCTAAAACCTATATATTGACTTCAAGAAATATTTTAAGTTTTAACACGCTCAAGTTTAAGAATAAACTTTATATATAGGTGTGGAAAGAAGTTGAGCAGTTCGAGATCGGATCGATAAAAGGTTTGAAATGAGTCAAGTCTTATCAAGCCCGAGCCGAGCTCAAACCTGAAATGTGGCTCATTTAATATATAAAAGAGGTCGAGCCCCGAGCTTTACATATCAAGCTCGAATCAGCTCGCAAGCTTTATCGAGCAGACTCGCGAGCTTTATCGAGCTTTTATTTATATATTTTTTATTTAATTTCTTAAATATATTTTATAAGGTATTAATTATTATATATAAAATTATGATTAGTAATTAAATAATAGAGTAAATTACATAAAATGTCCTTTATGTTTTACCCAAATTTCAGATTAGGTCCTTTAATTAAGGTAATTACGCCATATATTCTTTATGTTTTATACTTGTTTCAGGGAAGTTCTTTTGTCACTAATGGGATAAGTAAGATCCGTTAAATCAGGGGTATTTCTGTCATTGTGTAACCTATTTTAATATGACATTAAAAATAAAAATTATCCCTCTTAAAAAACCAGATCGTTTATTAAAATAGTTTGCAAAATAGGATGCAAAATGACAGGAATACCCATGACTTAATGGAACTTTTTAACCCCGTTACTCCCGTTAGTGACAAAGGTTCTTCTCTGAAATAAGTATAAAACATAAAATATGTCTGACGTAATTACCTTATAGTTAAAGACCTAATCTAAAATCTAGATAAAACATAAAGGACCTTTTGTGTAATTTACTCTAAGGGCATGGGGTATACCCCATGCCATGTTAAACTTTAGCACCGTCACGTAGGCGCCACGTCATTGTTAACACCACATAACATAGGAGGGGATACTCCATGTGGTGTTAAACTATTTTTAATTAATTTTTTTTCTTTTTATTTTTGAATTATTTTAATGACTACAAATTAGTTTTTCTTATTGTCGTCGAAAATAGAAAAAGAAAATAAAAAAATAATTAAATAATTATTTAAAATAAAAAAAAAACACTACAAATACATTTCTTAAGAAGGATAAAACCTACAAATACTTGATAAAAAAATAAAACATACAAATACTTGATAAAAAAATCATTGTGATCGCTCGTAGATATCTTCGATCAAGTCCGCCTTCAATTGGTTATGGATATCTCGATTTCTTATTTCTTGACGAATTGCCCGTTTGCGATCCTTGTCGATTTCTTCATACGTCGTATCCAACCCCTCCTTGTGAAATTGGCAAATTGCGGCACCCTGGTCCTCGAGAAATGCGGTCGTGCACTTTTGCAATGGAGTGAAACTGATCCTCCCTCTCGCGTCGCTTCTTTACGGGAACCATGGATTCTCTCGTTCTAAATCGTTCACAATTCTTAAAAATAGTGAACGTCGCATACGAAAACGTTGTTCGAACTCTTGTGTCGGGTAGACGCATGGATCGTTGAAATAGTCTCTAAGAAGACTCATTTGCCCCATTTCACGGTTTCGATTTAGACCAGCTCTTCGGGTAAGCGTTTGTTGCACTCGTCTATTTAGCTGACGTTGCTGATAATTCACCATCATCTGGAAAAACATATTCGCGGCTTCGTCGGACGACGAGCTGGATGAATCGTTGGACGAGAGGAAGTTCATAATATTTTTTTGGTTAGAGATTTAGAAGAGTTTTAGATGAGAAAGTGATATGAGGTGTGAAAAAATGGTGAATATTGAGGTTTAAATAGAGAAAGAAAAATGAAAAAAAATTAAAATGGTTATCACGGGGAAAGAATGGCGTCGAAGATATGGCGCTGGGGGTTGGCGGCATGATATGACGCCGGGTGGGGGCGGTATTCGCGCCTCTTGGCGCCGTTAAACTGGCCTTTAGCGCCACTATACCGGATGTGCTAAATAATATGTCTTATGTTATACATAAAAAATATAATTATTAATATATATAGGTTTATATTATAAAAATATGTAAATAAATTAATTTACTAATAAACGAGCTGAGCCCAAGATGTGTGTGAACTTAAATAATTTCTCACTAGTCGAGTTAAAGCTTTAAAAATAAAGTACTAAACTAGTTGAACTCAAACTCGAGCTCTCTTATGTCTAAATGAGTCGGGACTGAAACTTGACTCATTTACATCCCTACTCTATATAATGATTTGTCAGACAAAAAAGATTGAGAAGCGTGATATAAATATGGCAGAAAAGACACCTTAGGCTGACAGACCATTTTATGTTTTAAACGCATCATGTACGAGGACACTATAGTTAGACGTCTTATATAAATAGTTTTTATGTCTGTTATACACACCAGTTTATTAATTTATAAAAAAATTATAAAAATATTAGACTTGAGCTAAAGCGAGATTTTGTATTTTATGATATAACAAGATCTCGTTTATATAACAAAACAATCATTAAAAGTAAGATCAATTTTTTTTTTGTTATACCAATGATCTCTAGCTCAATTGGCTAGAGGGAGGTATCTAAGACATTGTAATGGGGAGGTCTTGGGTTCAAGTCTCACTTGTAACAAAAATTAAAAAACTGGGGGTTACATGTTGGGCCAGGGGGTTTTCTCATCTAAGGATGAGTTTCCTCTTGATGGGGATTGGAGATGATCGGGTAGGTGATGTAATGTCCCCGTCAGTAACCCAAATTTGCCGTTCAAAAAAAAAAATTGATTTTTTTATGAATCATTATTATACAATGACTATCTATATTCATAACTTATTGAGCACATTATTAGAATGAAACCACCATGTAGACCACAATCAAGTCACGTCAACATTTCAGAACTCTGCAAAATCGATATCTCTTTTTTCTTGATTTAAGGTAATGTTTCTTACCGATTTTTGTTGAAACAATTTATATACGGACATTCTATACACACCACCCCAGATTCTATCTAAACCACTCAAGATGCGACACATATTCATATATGCGGCATCTTGAATAAGACAAAAGTCTAATCTGGTCAAAGTCAAAGGGATTCGATGTACTTTACTTCAAATTGCGGCATATAGTACAAAACGCAACATATTAAGCAACGACAGAAAGTACATGTATGAAGATTCTTATTTGTTTGTAACTAAAACACCGCATCTTGTCCTAAATGCGACATTTTGAATTCTTAGAAATCCTTTAAAAGTAAATAAATGAATTAAAGTTACATGTTCTATAACATATAACAATTAAAATAATAGTGAAATTTTAATAATTAATGAATCTTGAATATATTATTTTATTTTTCCAGGATCGCAATGTTCAATAAAGTTCATTAAATGTCTCACATGGTTCAAATTAAACAATCGCTCCTTAATTTCTGGAACCGACTTGTTAGACGATTGAAAGTCATCATACTGCACAAGAAACATAAAACATTACTATTTTAAGATAAATATATAAATAAATAAAATAGTTGAAGAAACTAAATAGTTACCCGGTTTGATTCTGGAAACAACGTCGGATCAGAAGAAGAATCGTCAACAAAATCATCACTGAAAATGAAGACTAAGTAGGTCATCTTAACTGATAATATATGTCTTTACAAGTTAGACAGAGATGATACAATTGGAAATGGTTCGTATTCATACGAATGGATATTGCAAAAAAAAAAAATTGAGTACTCAACTCTTTATAGACCTCAAAAGGCGGAATATATAATTGAAGGGGCATTTAACAACATGACAAAAGAACGTCAAAATGCGGCATATGTGACAAAATGCGGCATTTCAAAGCATCTTCGCCTTAAAAGTACGTTTGTGTTTGGAAGTAAAATGCCACATTTCCTCCAAAATGCAGAGTTTGTTTTTTTTTTCTTTTCTGGATCTGAAATGTCGCACTTATTCATATATGCGGCATCTTGGGTGGTGCAAATAGACAAGAGGTGGTGTGGATAGTATGTCCCTTTATATATAATACAACGAAATTTGCTACTTGAATAGCAAATGTCTTTTACTTATTATCTTTAGGCCACATTTTTTTTTTCATATTTTTTGTATAGGCCACAATGTCTTTTACTTATTATCTTTAGGCCACATATTTTTTTTCTTTGTCAACTTAAGCCCTTCACTTTATTATTATTTTTTTTACTTTGATTCACTTTTTTTATTATTATTATTATTAGTTCTATGACTTTTTCTTTCTCATGGTTTGGTCACGGTAGTTTTAGTGTTTGACAGTTTCTACCCCTTAAACTTTTACACTACTCTTTTCTTTAACGAAATATAAACTTTTGGTTTTCATACTTTAGTCACATATGTTTTATAGTTTTATATTTTCTACCCTCTATTTTTTTGAAGTTTTTTTTAAGTTTTTGTTGTCTTCTACTTTGGCCACGAAACTTTTAACTTCTCTACTTTCGTTTTTAGTATATTTTTATAATTCTATACTTTCACCACGAGACTTTTAGACTTTTACATTTTATACCCCTTGGCTTTTCAGCCCTCTAACTTTTAAATTTTTTTTTTTGTTTTAAGTTTTGTTGTCTTCTACTTTGGCCACGAAACTTTTAACTTTTCTACTTTCATTTTTAGTATACTTTTATAGTTTTATACTCTTACCACGAGACTTTTAGACTTTTACGTTTCGGTAGTTTCATTGTTTGACAAATTATACCCTTTAAACTTTTACACTACTTTTTTTTAACGAAATAAACTTTTACGTTTTCTACCCTCTAACTTTTAATATTTTCTTATTTTAAGTTTTGTTGCTTTCTACTTTGGCCACTAAACTTTTAACTTTTCTACTTTCGTTTTTAGTATACTTTTATAGTTGTATACTTTCACCACGAGATTTTTAGACTTTTACGTATTATACTCCTTAACTTTTTAACTCTCTAACTTTTTAATTTCTTTTTTTTTTAAGTTTTGTTATCTTCTACTTTGGCCACGAAACTTTAAAATTTTTCTGCTTTTGTTTTTAGTATACTTTTATAGTTTTATACTTTCACCACAAGACTTTTAGACTTTTACATTTTATACCCCTTAACTTTTTAACTTTCGTTCAGTATACAAATTCAACACCGCAGCAACGCGCGGGATGGTAAACATCTCGTCTTATACAAATAGAATCTGGAATTCAAATTTGGTTTTGGATTTCGTGTTTTAATGTCGGACTAAGGTTCCGAACAAAACCATATCAAAGGAAGAAGATGAATATAGAAGCTAAACAACTTTTCTGGTTATTTCACACGCCTACTCCATTACCTACATTCTGTAATATATTTAACCTAAATTTATTTTCATGAAGCATGAATCATAAATGATAGCATGAATCATAAATGATAAATGTATAACTCAATACATGTTTATAAGTTATGTCCTTTCATTCACCCTCACTGTAGTGGGTTCATCGCCAATCAATTGATAACTTAAATTGATTTGTTCAACGACTAACAAATATAGAATTGTCCAGGTATTTCGTATGGGGTGACCTAATGATTAAATGTCACCGTCAGCTGGCCAACCCAACCACATATAATTGGTTTAGGACTAAATGACTAGTTGGGTAATAAACCCCCGATAGAAAAGTTGTTGCCATTTTGAAAACATGTAGCAACTTTGTTAAATTTTCAATAAGAGACCAACTCGCAAGAGGACAGTTCACAAGTTTAGAATGTCTACAACAAAGATCATTCTCATATGACCTTAAACTATATTTTTGTTGAATTGCCTTTTCAAACATGTTACATGCCGAGTTTCATCTAGTAGGTACATCCTAATTGGGACCTAAACAAACAGAATTCGTTTGTTTACAATATTTTCTATAGGTAATATGCCTACTTCGTTTACTAAAAATATCCGATAACATTTTCTAAATTCTTGAACTATTGGGTCCGTTATCTTCAAACCATCTTGAACACATAAGTTGATTATGTGTGCAACACAGTGACTATGAAAAAAAACGACCATCATAAATTGATTTATATTATAGTTTTAGTTGTTGTATGGCACGTGTGTTATTCGACTCGTTATCAAAAGAGATTGAAAACAATTTTTCTTGCAAACCATAAACCCGAATAACTTTGTCGATTTTATGAAATATATTTTGACCTGTGTGAGGAAAATCAAGTTGTTCAAAAGCTATTGTGTGTTTCAACATTTGTCAATCGCCCGATTGCATCCAATGAGCGGTCATACAAATGAAAGATTCGGGCGAACCATGAGGAGTCGACAAACAATCGCTAGTTAAGTTAATACAAGTTTCAAAATTGTGAAAATCCTTCAATTATATTATTTTTTGTCATTTTTCATAATATCAAGCAATCACGTCTAAGGGTAGTGTGACTTTTGAATGAGTCGAGTTAAGCGTTCGTTATTGAAGTGGTTGAACATCAAACTTTCTTATAATCGCAAAATTTGCCATTGCCTCTCGAGTCCGCTCAAGATCATAAGTGATCATTCCTCCTTCATTTGTCATCGACGCTTGACCTTGAGCTTGTTGCGCCTTGAGAATTGGACAATGAGGATGCGAGATGTGTTGCTTCAAATTTAAGTTTACGCCACATCCCATTAACTTGCCAAACAACTTGCACCGAGCCTTTTTTGGACCCCTCATCATCGCACACATATCAAAATGTTGCCAGATGTCGGGATTTCGATTCGTTGCAACAGCTTCACGAACAACGTTCTCGGGAAGATCACCATAATTCAATGCAGCGCTAGCACTTAAAGTTGCCATTTGAGTATTTTTTAGCATTTTTTTTTATCGTTTTGGATATTAGAGAGAGTAGAGTTTTGTGTGAATCAACCCAAACACTCACCAAGTATTTATTCAAGTTTATGGGGGTGAAAAGTATCAAAAAACTTTAAAAAAAACGGCCATAATAGCCTCAAACGGCTATGAAAACGGTCATATTACCATTAATGTCTAACGTTCAGATATGTAACCGGTTTATAACCGTTTTTTTATCCGGATTTTCTAACCGGTTTGAATAACCAGTTCCCAAACCGGTTTCTAGGCTTGAATACCCTAACCGCTATCTAACGGCGGGCCGGTTTCTAACCGAACCGGTTATTGATGTAACCGGTTTTTCTTCCAACCGGTTCCAGTTATTTTTCTATAAATTTTTTTACCCCATTAATTCTAATAAAGAACTCTTCCTCTCTCTCGTATCCTCCTCCCCAATCTTATGTTCTTTAAAATTTAAATTCTCAAGAGACGTTTATGAGAGAGTTCAAATTTTATCTATAAGGCTATGTGTAGTCATAATTCCCACATCCATGGGGGTTATGTGCCAAGTGGATTCCATGTCATTAAAGGGGGGTGATGACAAAAGTGGTGTAATTATAACCCCTCAAATCTTTTTATTTTTGCCGACGATGTATGGTACTAACTTGTTGCTCCTTAAAGGTGAGTTTTTTTTTATAGAAAAATATTAATTGGGTATAAGACCGTTAACGTTCATATTTTGTGGAAATTCAAAATCGATGGAGCGTGAAATACTTAACGATATGGACAAATTTGCTAACATGGCGCCAAAGAGAGGAGGGAGGGGGGGAGATATTGACACTTTTTGTGAGCATCACACCCACTATACACAATCTAATAAAAAAAAAATTAAGAAACAACTACCTAGGAATGAATTTCATGTCGTCAACTTTGTCCGGTTGGTCAAAGAAAACGCACTGTCTTTAATTTAATATCTTTGACATATGAATGAGGAGTCGCGGACTATTCAATAGTACTCGTTTAAAATATAACTAATTTTTCTTTTTAGAACACTGTGGAGTTACTTTTCTTTTCCTTTAACATAAATGTTATATTACTTCAACCATATTCAATATCTCAAGTGAGGAACTGAGGATCATACATATTTTTCACTAAGTTAAACTAGTACTTCTAAAATGCAATAATTAGATAATTAAATACACTGGTACTATTATAAAAAGGGACAATCATTATATATACAAATTAAAATACAACTTTTAAACTATTAGACTAAAACGTAGTTTTGGATAAACCACTTAAACCAAAACTATATTTAACTATCTAATTATTGTAACAATTTTAACAAATTCCAAGATACAATTATTGTGATTAATCTTTTGTTCTTGAGTACAAATCAACATCTAACCTAAAATTCTGGTAACTCAGGTAATTCCTCTATTCGCGTAAAAACTTCATTCCACATATCCATGTCGTATGTGTCGCAGCACGTATTTGGATTTCTGTTTTCCATTAATGTGAGCGAAGTTGCTGAAAACTCAACACCTATTATGTTTGTTAGTAAATTAGAATCCATGACATTGTTCCCCTTGCACGATAAGGTTTCTGACCAAAAACTATCATCAAGAAATATCTCATGATCAATTTCGTCATGTTTGACTACACCAAATGACTCCGTTGTTGTTTCTTCTGACGAAGACTCTCTAGACGATGGTTGATCTGAGATAAACTTGTCTTCATTGAGAGGTTCATGCTCCGGTGGGACAAGACATTGAGGAACAAGTCGCTCTTTGAGGTATGGAGCCTTTAAGGTACATTTAGATTTTGTATGACGTTTTCTGGTGTCACAAATGGTTGTTTTGTGAATTTCAGTTCGTTTCTTTAAGTGAGTGTGCCAAACATTTTTTATTTCATTGTCAGTTCGGCCAGGTAATTTCGCAGCGATCATGGACCATCTGTAAAATCAAGAAAAAAACATCTTTGGTTAGAGACTAACATATGTAATATAATACCATATATTTATATACAAAATACTATATTAACAAAGTTCATGTGATTAGAAATAGCAATATCCTCCGTTAGCATGTCATTGTTATTTCTTTCTTTTTTAAATTTTTTTTTATTATTTTTAAGTTGTATTTCAGTAACTTGCTATATCAATGGTTTGCCAAGTGACAGATTATTATGATTAACTTATTTCGTTCATGGCTTGCCATGAGACATGTTATGATTATCTTTTTATATCTTTTTTTTTAAAGTGTTTCTTTTGTTTTAGTTTTAGTTTCACACTACCACACATTATGTAGTTTATTCACAATACATAGATACCAAATATGTTCTCACTTAGATTGTAGCTTAGTCGTAAGAGACAATGTTTTCTTGATAAAAAATCAAGTTCAAAACTTGAAAACAATATAAATTTATATGTAATTTAGCCGTTAAAAAACATACTTTATTCACAATACATAGATACCAAATATTTTGTCCTACTTATATCTAGTCTTATTATTATTTAGTGTTATTATTATATTATTACTTTAATTTTGATTCGAATATACTGAGCTAATTAACATCCAAATATAATTAAAAAAATATATATTATTTTGTATGTCTTGAAACATGTGTTAAAAACTGTAAAATATGCTAGGCACATGCACACTTGTATTGGTTTGCAAATATATAAGAGTATAAATGTGGAATTATTAATTATTAAATTATCAAGTAACGAAGCATGATAACCGGGATTGCGATTCGTGGTGGCCAATGGCCGACTTGAATACTTTATGATCTAAGCAAAATTTCAGTGTTTTGTCGTCGTGTTTGTGATCTTAATTTTACCTTTTAATATTATGCTTGAAATTATATCGATTTAAGAGATATTTTAATGGTAAATAAGGTGGCCTCAAAACTTCAAAAGCAAAAAGTTATGGATTAAAATCATAAAAATGCGTGTTTACTGTGGTGATTTCATCATAGAAAATTGATATATCTAGAAATACTGTTGAAAAAAGCTAAGCGTATTGATATCAATAAACATCTTAGTTTACCGGTTTCCGAGCATTTCATGTAGATGAATGATAGTGTCCTCTTCCTCTTTAGTGAAGTTTCCTCTTTTAATATCTGGTCGTAAATAGTTAATCCAACGAAGTCTGCAACTTTTTCCACATCTTAACAAACCTAAAGAAACAATCACAAGAACAAAACAAAGAGATTAACACGATTCCACACAACCCGTGGTTAAGTTTCAAACCAAAAAGCATAGCATGGTGTTCGTATACACAAACACTAAACATCCGGTTCATATCATTTCGATGATAATTGTATAAACTTTTTGAAAAGAAAGAAAGAGGGAGGTAGCGCTCATAAAACTATAAGTAAAACTGAATGTCAGAAAGAAATATTAGTGAAAAAACTTGTTATGCGTGAAAATCATATGATTTGCAGTGCTAGCATATTAAAGATGGTTTAGATGCGTGTGAAGATGAAACGAGGTATTTACTTACCAGCGCGTTTGGGAAGAGCACGCCAATTTGGATGACCATGTTGTTGTATGTATGAAATCAATATTTCATCTTCTTCATCACTCCATGGCCCTTTCTTTAAACCCATCTTTTGACAACAAGGTGCTCTCCCCATTCTGTCTCTCTATTTGGAGTTTGAATGATATAACAAAGAGACCCCAAAGCACAAGTAGGGTGGAGTATTTAGCCAAAGATATATATGATGATTATTGTCCTCATTATATATTTTTCTATTCAAGAAAATATAAATATAATATTCAAATTGTTATATATATATCAATTAATTAAATCTACGTCATTTTTTAAGCATCTGGTTTGACAAAAGTGTTGCATATATATTTTGAGATGGTGAGAACACAATGATTAATTGGTTATAGCAGGCATATTAATAATTAAAACAAATTATTAGTCTCCTTTTATTTTATAGGAAAAATCTTATAGGAAAAGCATTGTCTTTTACAAGTAAAATTAGTACTATTGTTCCTTTTGAAGTTCAAACAAGTAGTAGTATCATAAATTCGTTAACTATTTAAATATTGGTTTATATATGATGATTACTATGATAATAATTTTAAAATACCCCTTATATTCATTAATTCGTGTTAAAAAAAACCACTGCAAAAAAATTGCAACATATATCGTAACACTCCTTATATAACTAATGTTGTCTGTTTACACACTAGGAGTTTACGGTTTTGTTTTTAGTTACCCGAGTAAAAACTTTTCATGGGGCATCCATCTGTCGATTGCTCCTATTTAAACACGTTTAACTGTGAAGTGACATATTGTAACACTTGGTCTCCGATTGGTTACCCACCAAAAAATTCACGATTTCGATTCCATCCGACGAAACACTTATTATTAGACAAGGTATCCAACCCTTTGTATAATGAATACTTCGTTCTCTTTCAAGCTATATGAGACTTACACCTAGTTGTGTGTAATAAATTGATAGACGCCTCATTTCTTAAATATTTGAAAGCTGACATAGGATTTTAAAAAAAAAAAAAAACTATCTTGGATTTATTAATTAAACATAATTAAATGATCACACCCACCACTACACATTAAATTAAAATATAAATATAGCGTTTTGATTTATTAAAGTTCTTTTTAAATTAACATATCTTAATCCTAATAAAACAATAAAATTGTTTCCACATGTCTTTATTTTAAGGTGTTCACATCATCAGTGTCAAGTGTCAAAATCAGATTCAATTATCAATTTAGTAAATTACCAATTTTATCTAAATAAAATTTTCATTTAAAAAAAATGGCAAACATAATGTAGATTTGATAAATTACTCAGTAATTTGAGTCTTTTTAAGCAAACAAATCAAAAATTTGTTATCTTTAATGTATTAAATTATCAATAAATATTTTATAATGAATTATGTCATTTATAATTTTCAAATTTTTAATCATTTTTTTTTTATATTTAGCTAAGATTATGAACCTAAATTCAACCCGTGTAGTACACGGGTTACTAACCTAGTAGTCTATATAAAAATAACTATATACATATACACACAAAATAATTAGATACTTTATTTTAACGGAAAATTTGGATCACCGACGGGTAATTACTAGCACCACCGGATCATCTCCATTTTTCATCGGAAGAAAACTTACTATATGTGAGAAAACCCCCTGGCTCAACCTGAAACCCTCATTATTTTTTATGGATGGGACTTGAACGTAAAACCTGGTCAGATCATGCCAAGATCGAGTTTAAACTTTAAAGCGTAGTCTTATGACTCGAGTTTTTGGGCTGTGCAACATGGACTGCTGCACAAGGCCCAGTATACACGAGGGCCCAAAATGTAAGAATAATTTGGTATGACATATGGCTTATGCTATTTGGGCTACCAAGGATCGAAACATTATTTTACAATTTAATTCAAGGTTAAAATGTGGAGTCTAAACCAAAAATTACGGCCCAATGTCGTGGAATATTGAGTTTTGTTTTTAAATATGTGTAGTTTGAAAATTTATTTATCGGAATAGAACGAGTGATTTGAAAAACATTTATTGGGTATTTTTTAAAAGTTTTTTTTTTCACTCCTACTCATATCCGTTAGAAAGGTTATTTTGATAATATCTTTTGAAAAAGGCTTCTAACAAAATCTTGTTAGGACTGTGATATTTAAAGAGAATCGAATATTTTTAATTTATGTAAAAGTTTTGTAACTATTTTTTCCATAAAGGCACATAAGGGGAGGAGGTATGGTGGTGACATGGCTTGGTGAAGCCATGTTCACCAACCAATTAAATTGTGCCAACTCAAATCATGTGTTTTTGAAGCCATGTGGAGCCACACCACATGGTATGGTGGTGGTGTGGCTTCACCAAGCCATCCGTTTTTTTTTAAATTTAAACCACTTTTGATAAAATAAACAATAATAAAAGTAAACAATATTAATTAAAATAAATACACTAGCAAACTTAAACAACATTCATTAAAAATAATAAAAATTACAACTTTTATTAAAAAAAAATACAAATCTAGGGTTGAGGATTTGCGTTCACCTCCTCCTCGGTTAAAAACACTTCCATTGTGTTTTTGGATGTGCTCGGTGATATCGAATCTGAGTTTAAAATGAGTCTCGCTATCTCGCAATTCGAAAATAACATTCAGGTCGAGAACCCGGTTAACTGGCGGATCTCGAATGTGGACCGATGATATAGCAAGGCCATCGTCTTTGAGAGTCATGTTGTGTAGAATGATGATTGCGTACATAATGTTCTCCATTAACTCATTTTTTATTGGACGACCCTTTCGATCAACTATTGCCCACTTTTCCTTTAACCGACCAAACGTTCTTTCCACGTCTTTTCTAGCCCCCTCTTGTATCTTCTTCATTTTCTTCTCTTTAATCTCAAAAGGATGTGGAAATGCCTTCACAAAGACCGACCAAGGGGGATATATGCCATCCGCAAGGTAATACCCACGTTTGTACTCTCGACCGTTGCAAACAAATGGCATTCTAGGTGCAACCCCATGCATCTCATTATTGAACAAAGGTGACTGGTTAAGAACATTGATGTCGTTGTTTGAACCTGCAACACCAAAGAACGCATGCCAAAACCACATATCTTGGGAGGCAACTGCCTCGAGTGAAATTGTTGGTTTTTTATGATCGCCACGATGATATTGTGCCCTATACTTTCTAGGACAATTCCTCCACTCCCAATGAGTACAATCGATACTACGTATCATACCCGGAATACCATGTTTTTCTAAATGTGCATTATATAAAAGAGTAATATCATGGCTAGTAGGTGCACGCAAAAATTCATCTTTGTAAAGCTTAATAATGACTTTACAAAAATAGTGTAGGGATTCACGTGCAGTTCTTTCAAAAAAATCTAAAGATTCATCATATTCGTCAGGAACGTTACCGTATGCGAGTTGACGAATAGCCACCGTGCACTTTTGTAAAGGTGTGAAACTTTCCCGCTTCGTCGCATCCAAACGGTGTGTGAACCACGGCTCACTGTTTATGATGTCGTCAACAATCTTCAAAAACAAACGTTTAGACATACGGAACCGCTCTTTAAAAATTCCCTCGTGGTAACGGGGATTATCGGCCAAATATAGTTCCACCAATCGTTGGTGACCGTTTTCACGATCACGGTAAATACGTCTCCTATGTTTAGGAGCGGAAACCTCTTCTTGTTCTTCTTGTTCGATGACGTTAAGACATAGGTTAAAGTACTACATCGCGTTCTGGTACGAACCATCGGAGCTACTTGACGATGTCAGAATCTCGGGTGGTGGAAAAAAGTCCTCTTCATCGTAAAGACTCATTTTTGTAGAGTGAAAGAGATGAAGAAAATGTTTGTAGAGAGAAAGATGTGTGTTTTATAAAAAAATTAATGAGTATATATAGTGTATGTTTATAAATGTTAAAGAAAAAAAAAATAGGTTGCTAGCCGTTGGCTACCAACGGTAACATTTCCAACGGTCAAGAGAAGCCAAGAGAGGCCGGCTTAGGCTGGCTTGTGGGAACCGTGGAGAACCGGAAAAGAGGCAGGAACCGCTACACGCGGTATCGTTAGCCGGTGGAAGCCACCCGGCTCCCTTTGGAACCGGGTCCCGGCTCCTTCATGATACCGCCTCCCCTAAATACAATCACACAAATTCTTGAATGAATCAAATTCAACGTATAATTTAT
>JBCNJP010000014.1:12099138-12132339 GCA_039602395.1 Deinandra increscens subsp. villosa
TGCACATTGGATACTTAAAATCTTTTTTTTTTTCCGTGAAAAACAAAACAGTTATAGTTTTTGCTAGTGTGACTTTTGAAAAAAAAAATGGAACAGCAATTCTTGGCAAATTAAGTGTCTTTGAATTCAAATACATACTTAGAATCATAACAACTTAGCAAATATTAACATTTTTCATTCATATAAAGAAAGATATATACGGATTTTTTGAGTGATACGATTATATTTTTAACGGGGAATCCATTATAACTACTATACGGATGAACAAAACAACAAATCGAATATATATCCTCGTGGTTTATTTAAGCTGTGATCAATTCATTGAACTCTTTAATTTAATATGTAATCTTTTACATGGATGTGGCTTCCATCATTGGTTATACTTATTATAGGATAAACTTACACCAATACATTAATATTGCAGCAAGTTTACATCTTTAACAATTCAAAATAATATATTACTATACAGCTACAAGCCATTTAGTTCTAATCGTAAATTCACTGCATTATTTTAAGTGGTGAGTATTTTCTCTAGATTTTTCTCCCAAAAACTAAATTTATTTTCTTTTGATATTAAAACTTAGCCATATTCCATATGTATAATTTATGGGTTTTTTGTCTTCAAGTATAAAAATGGAGGGATGAATGACATGATCAATAATTATTAGTTGATTTAAGCGTGTGAATATATTTACTTAATTAGAAAAAAAAAAGTAACCAAACCTTGTTGTCTGGGTAGATCTAAAACCTAAGCTTTTGGCACTAACTGTCGCCAGTATCAACTACCACCAACTGCCGCCACCATTACCTCTGTTCCGGTGGTTCATCACCATCACGATCAACATCCGTCGCCAAACGTATGTCACCGATTTATCCACCGAACATCACCATGATGTCGCCGGTAGAGTGACGGGGCAGGGGTTGGGTCGTCGGTTTCATCAAACAACGGGAGGGGAAGGTTGCTGGAAATACGAACGGAGGAGGAGGACAAAGGGTTGCCGGTGTTGAGCGAATGGAACAGGGGAAGTGTGGGGTGGAGTAGAGGGTCGACGGGGGAAGCGAGTTCACTGGGTTTTCACCGGAGGAAGAAGGGGGAGGGCGGAGGGGCAGTGTCGCCGGAAAAAAGGGAGGGTCGGAGGCCTGTGCAGTGTAAACCTAATATCAGTAAGATCGAGGTGAACGAAGGGTCATTTTTCTGTGGTAAACCAATCCTCAATGTATTCGAGCGTGAGATTAGGGCATGGCATGAAGAAGCCAATGTTTAGCTACGATGGAAACGATCGGAGCAATAACACGATGAAGAAACAAATATTTTGGACAGTGGCGGAACCAGGACATTTTGACTGGAGGGTCCAAATAAAAATTATAAGTTTAGATGTTTTTTTTAACTATCCATATACAAAGAGAAATTATTGTCAATTTTTTTTAATATTACTCGATTTGTATTTAATTTTTTTTGATAAATGATCCCTATTTTTTTTTATAGAAATATCCTCATGCTATATCTCTCCATAATAAAAACATGAGAATTAATAAACTATTACCTAAATAAAAGGAAAAACAAAAAAAAAAGTTAGAATCTTTGTATATTAATTTTGAATAATATGACAAACTAGATGGTGACCCGCCCGCGCGTTGCGGCGGGCCACCCGTCTTTATCATTGGTTGATGATGATGTAATGTTTTTGACGAAATGATTTTCCTTACTTTTTACATAGCCATGCCTTTATGTATCATTTCATTAAAAGTTGACATGTACATGCCCACTGTTACATAGTTGCATTTACTATTGTCATTAGCCATGATGTACTATGGCCTAGAATGTACATATTTTGTACGCATACTGATTCATCTAAAATTCAGACTCCTTCACTAACTTGCCCCTGTAACTTTTTGGCTTTGTGGAGTTTGGGCTAGGCTATGTCTATTATATAGTGCCCTTTGCTATTTAAAAGAAGTTGTGTGACCTTCACCTTTTAGCCTTATGGTAGTTAAGCAAAAGCTGCCTGCTGCTGGGACTTTTTGTGAACTATGATCACTCCTCCTTATCTTTGCTTCTCTTTGAGGACATTTGATGGTCATCTGTAAATTTTTTTTGGTTATATAAGTACACCGGATTGCTAACTATGTTTTAGTATGGTAATGGTTGGGTTACCTGGAGACAACATTGGGTACTTGTGGTTTGATTTTGTTACTGAGGTGTGGGGTTCATCTGCTGTTGTTAGCTTCAGTATGTTGACAGGGTTGTCTTAAATTTGGATTGCGGATATGTAATGTACTATGGCAGACTTGTTGTCCCGCATCCGTAGTGTGTATTTCTTTGGGACACTCATAAGCTCGAGCATTGGCTCAGGTATGATTTAGAGTCGCTGAATTTGTGTTCCAATACCATATCTCAGCAAGTTGTTCCAAGTGTTGCTGTCATTGTATCGTTGAAGATGACTACAGGTAGGGTTCATGTGTCATCTTTCAAGAAGCCATTCACACAGTACCTGTTATGTAAAAGAATTTTGTGTTAGTTGAGTGGAGTGACTTTGTGTACTAAATCAGTTGATTTTAGTTGTTATTTAGAAGTAGGTAATAGACATTTGGTCTTTCAATGAGAATTGATGTGAATTATTTTGTTACGTAACATTAGTTCACTGTATTTTATATATGGCATAAAGCACATAAATGGGAAAATCAACAGAAATCATGTACCACTTCCATCACATACAATCCTAAGCATTAATATCTAATTGAATGACATGATGATCACTAACAAACATGGACATAACAATTTCAACAGCAATGACCAAAAGAATATATGTACATCACTTTTTACTTTCATAACATAAATCTAAAGCACATATATTTGAGTAATTAATATTAGTAATGCCTATTATAAACACATACTTAGACCACATACTGACCTTTGTAATTTACGTGACAAAAGGACAGCTAGTCCACGACTAAATTTTGAGAAAACTGCATACAGAGACCATTACTATGTATATGTATCTAAGCAATTGATATAACTAATGCCTATTAAAAAGAGATACTTTAACAGCATACTGACCTTTGTAATTCTCGCAACGAAACGACAGCAAGCCCACGCCTACCCTATGCGAAAACTGCATAGACAGATCATCAAAAGGTAAATATAATTCAATTCACTCATTGATCAAGAGTCTAAAACAACCCATCGAAATAGAAAATTTAACAAAAACAAAATGAAGTAAATTATGTATGTGATCTTGCTGCACTATTATGACGCATATAGTTTACTACTTGACATATGCACAGAGGTTAGTGATCATACTCAAAATTCTTTTAAAAAAATCTAGCAATTTGGAAAACTTGTAAACTGTTTTGAGAAACCAAATGCATGTCGTGAGGAGCATGAACATTCTTTTGTTCAAACAGAAACCTTATAGGCTCATGTCTGGTATCTCATCACTGCCAAAGAGAAGAATTACCGACAGAAATATCATTGCAACATTAACGGGTCGAAGAAATTAAAGGGACCATATCATCATTGCCTCAGATCTGGTGTATCATCATAGGCTCAAATAAACAGACGGCGGCACCGGCTGGCCAGAATCCAGCGGCCACCATCTACAACCATTCACAACATACATAAGCAAGATCGTGATACTGACCACCACACATGAGTTTCCCCTCACAGCAAAATGAGACCCTAGCCACCTGAATAACGGTCGCCGACCGCCGCACCACCAAGACAAAGGTTTCATGGGGAGAATCAGAAAACAGATCTGAGAACTATAATCGATATCCAAGATCGTAAACAAGAAATGAACAAGAAATGAAGATCTTTATTACTGAAAGAGAGAGATTACAAATTGGAATCGGATGATCACTTAACAATGATAATCACACCTTATTTAAGCTAACAACAATTAACAAACTAAAACAGAAAAATTACACTTTGCACCCTTCATCTTTTACCAACTTGCTAAGCGCACCAACAACTTCCAAACGGTCAAATCCCATTTAATAAACATTTCTGTTTTACCCCCCAAAGTAATATTAAAATTACATTATCAACCTGTTAGCTTTCATCACATGTGTTAACCAGAATTAACACATACCTTTAACAATCTCCCCCCTAATTTTAATATCTTGTTCAAAGGAACAAAATCTAATTCAAGCAATGAACAAGCTCACATTAACACTGCATGCCAGTGACCCACAGGGTTTATACATACTAGTGTGCTTGCTTGCCACTACTTAAATCAAACTTTGACCCAACTTTATTACTTCCATTAATTTTGATAGTCTGCAACTCCAAGTTGCAACCTCATTTCTGCAAACCTTACTCTAGGCAGTGCCTTAGTCATAACATCAGCTTTCTGCTGATTACTACCTACAAACATCACCTTGATTTGCCCTCTTTCAATACATTCCCTTATGTAGTGAAATCTAAGATGAATATGCTTTGATTTGCCATGAAACACTGGGTTCTTCATAAGTGATATAGCAGATTTGTTATCAACATAAATCACCACACTTTCTTGATCTTTCCCAGTTAATTCTTTTAACAATCCTGATAGCCAAATGGCTTGACATGCTGCACTTGTTGCTGCCATGAATTCTGCTTCACAACTAGATAAAGCCACTGTCTTTTGCTTCTGTGAGTACCATGAGATAATGGAATTATTATAGTAGAACACATTCCCAGCTGTACTCCTTCCATCATCATTGTCCATCATGTGATTACTATCACTATAACCAACTAACTCACCATGCCTTCCCTTCTGATAGAACAACCCAAAACTCATAGTCCCTTTCACATATCTTATCAGATGCTTCACTGCCTTTAAATGAGCCTCTCTTGGAGCCTGCATATACCTACATACAATTCCCACATCATAGTTAATATCAGGCCTAGATTGTGTGAGGTACCTTAATGATCCAACAAGTCTCCTATAGTGGGTTGCATCTACTTCTTCTCCACCTTCATCCTTTAGTAACCTTAACCCTGGTTCCATTGGAGTTTTTGTATCATTACAACCTTCCAACCCGGCTAACTTGACAACCTTCTCTGCATAAGTTGATTGCTTAACATAAATTCCATCTTCAGTTTGTTTGACCTCCAGACCAAGATAGTAACACAAGCTTCCTAGATCTGTCATTTCAAATCTTTGCTGCATTTGATACTTGAATTCTTCCACTTCAGCAGGATTACTACCTGTCACCAACAAATCATCCACATATACACCAATAATTAAAGTTGAGTTACCTTTAATCTTTGTATAAAGGAAAAATGGACACTATTAATCCCAACTATTCGGTATTGGACGAAAATAATCCTACCTATTTTTTTGGACAAAAATAGACTTATAAATTGACCTTGTTTTTCCCAATAGACCTTCCGTCTATTTTTTTAACCCCCGTTAACGATGCTGACGTGGACGACTACGTGGACTCCAAATAGACTGCTGACGTGGCTCTTTTTTCATCCCTCACCGTTTAAAACCCTAATCGGAGATTATTTCTCCCCCAAATGTTCATCGACACCAAAATACTAAAACCCAAATCGATTTCCGGTGAATCATGCCATCGTCCTCGTCGTCTTCAACTTCATCATCTGCCAGGAGGCCGAAAATACTAAATCTGTATGTCGGATTGGATCGGAAATTGTATTGCTATCATGAACTTTTAGCAGTTTCACGAGTTGCTGGAGAGAACACTACAAGACCTGGAAAAGAGTTCCTTGGTTGTTGCTTATGGCCGGTATGTAGTTCCACTAACTGTTTCTTGTTAAAGTCACCTAATTTTTTAACTTTATTTCTGTTTTGTAGAGGAATGGATGCAATTTTTTTGTGTGGAAAGATGATATTGACAAAGTATTCGAAGATGAAGATAAATGCAGAATGCTAGAAGAAAAAAACAGTGCTTTGCAACTTCTTAATGCTGACCTTGAAGATGTAAACAGGGATTTGGATGTTGAGAACAAAAAATTGAAGTTTGAACTTAGGAAAAACAGTTGTATGAAGGTTGTAGTATTTGCTATGGTGTTACTTTGTTTAGTGTATTTTGTAATTTGAATGAGCCATTGTATTGAATGTATTTGTATTTTGGAAGGAAATGAAATCACATTATGTTTGGCTTCTACAAATCTCAATCGCAGTTGACAAAACATTCATAAGAACCTAAACATAAACATCCACAATTGAGTCTTCACCAAACTGTTAAACTTGGGATCATTACCAAAATGACATAATTGACAAGATGTCAACAAAATGACATAATTGACCAAAAAACAGCAGCAGCATGTGACATAATTGACAGCAGCAACATGTTTTGATACAAGGTGATAGTTTTTGGAACAAAATGACATAATTGACATAATTGAACCATTACCACAATTGAAACAAAATGACATAATTGAACCAGAACATAAGTAAACATAACCAGAACATAAGTAAACATAACCAGAACATAACAAGATGTCAACATAACCAGAACATAACCCAAAATGACACTGTTTTGATACAAGGTGATAGTTTTTGGCAGCTATCATAAACATAACCATAACATAAGTAATAAGTCTTTAAACATAATCAAAAGCTAAGGTGCTGTGGAAATGAAACTGGCTTGGATCACTTGAGAAGACTGGCTCAGTTGTGGAGTAGGTAGCTTCTTTGGCCTGCCTCTCTTTGGTTGCTGTTTCAAGATAACACCTGCAAAAACACTTTGGATTCTGTTTTAGTAATGCATCAGCAGCTCCATTGTCCATATTCCTAAGGTCTTCAATTGCCTGATTGTGATCAGCTATTGAGTATGCTCTCACAGCTTTCCAGAACACCTCCTTCAAGTCATCACCCTTGTGTTTCTTATGCCAGTTAGCATAGATATGCCTGGCACAGTTTCTGTGCTCACAATTACCCCAAAATAGGGTGACTCTATTCAGCAATCCCTGATATTAATGCAATTAAATTGTCAATGCATGAATTATGTCATTAGATGTGTTAATACATAAGTTAATTGTAAAATCCATACCTTTTGTTGGTCTGATATCAAAGTCCAACCCCTACCCTGATCTGTGACCCCCAAGCATTTGTAAAGTTCATGCATAAACCAGCACCAACTATCATTATTTTCACCTTCCACCACAGCCCATGCCACTGGGTACATTTGGTCATTTGCATCTCTTCCAATAGCAGCCAGAAGCATACCCCCTAGGAAAGTTTTCAAGAAACATCCATCCAAACACAAGAGCTTTCTACATCCTGCTAGGAATCCCTTCCTTACACCATCAAAACAGACAAAGATCCTAAAGAACACCTCATTAGGACTATCAATCCCATGGTAGGAAGATGGAACAGTTAACAACTCAAAAGTAGAGGTAGGATTGTAATTTCTTAGCATCCCCAAATAAGAACCTATCTTGCTATAGTGTTCCTTCATGGATCCATGTAGTTTTCTATGAGCAATCTTCTTAGCTTTATATGCAAACCACCTCCCAATGAAGCATTTGAACTTTTCTTTCACAGCTGTCTGAATCTCCTTAGCTGACCAGTTTGGTTTTGTCTTGAAAACTGGCAAAAACTCATCAGCAACAAATCCAGTGGTAAGCTGAGTATTCCTAGTCATGTTTCTTTGACAAGTATGTGTGGTAGAAGCCCTCTTTACCATAAAACAACCCTTTCTTTCACTAACAGACAAGTATAGCTTAAATGGGCAACCACTAACACAAGTAACACCTACTCTCCCTTGCCTTTTCCTATCACTTATTGTAATCTTTAGACTCCTACCATTCATAACAGCATATTTTCTAACTGCTGATTTGAATGCAGCTCTTGTTGGAAACCTTGTACCCACAACCCAATCCCACCTAGTCCAATCTGTATCTTCAGTAACAATAGGCACATTTAACTTGTACTTCTTCCCTCTTATGTTGTCATCCTCACTTTCTCCAGGGGAGTTAACATCTGCATCTGAGTCTTCATAAGAACTATACCCTTCATCTTTTTTGTGCTCCTCAACATGTGCCTCATCATCATTCTTACTTTCTTCTCCTTCAAAAATATGAACTTTTTTCCTAACTATGTTTTCAACCAGGTGCTGTTGAGATAATTTACAAACTTTGTTTACCTTGATTGTAGCTTTAACTGATGATTGCCACTCCTCATCATCCGTATCATCTCCAGATCCAATTACCTCCTCATCCAACCTAACAGATCTGTCGTCTTCTTCTAACTCAGATCCTGTACCCTCAGCCTCACTCCCATGTGACTCATCTCCACCAATATAGTCAACATCCTCTGAATCTGAACCTGTTTCACTTGGGCTTGAATGGGCTTCACTGTTGGGTTGGGCTTTTTGGGTTGAATGGGCTGGAACTACTATTCCTTGGGTTATGGGATCATCTGAGTCGGGTGTTACGGGGTTCACATACAAACTGACTACACCATCAAATTCATCCCCTAAAATGTCTATCATACTAGCAACATCATTATCATCATTCAACGGCAATAACCCACCATCAAAACACATACCTGGAACTGTAGGGATATGATCATGTAATAGTAAACGTATGTCTGGAAAGTATTTAAGCCTACGGGGTTACACGTCTCGACACTGTTGTATTTATATTAATTAATTGGTTAATTAATATTAATCACGAACATTTAACGAAGAATCGTTGATAACTGACTGTTAATTGTTAACTGAGGGGGTTAGTTGTAAATAAGAGAGTTGTAATTAGATTACAAGTGGGTAAGGCTTTAGATAAGCCTATAGGGCCGATTTCGGCAATATGGGTTATCTAAACCCTAACTTGTTTATCAAGATTATCTAATCTATAAATAGACCCTATGGGTTTAAGGATTAGTTGCTAGTTGCATTTATCTGATAAAGGTGCAAACCCTAATCTCTCTTTCTCTCCTTCTCGAATTCGGCAATCAAGAATAATCCAAGGGAGGTTCGATTCTTGTGTGGTTCGACCAAAGCCTATAAAGGAGTTGTTCGTGATCGAGTACTAGCATACGAGCAATCGGTGTGTCGTGTGTGCGATCGTAGAGGGATTTACTTCAAATCCTTGTGGAATCTTCTCTTGCCGAGCTAATAAGGTACATGTTCTATATTCGGTTAGTTAATTAATTCATAGGAAAATATCCGCTGCGTACTCGTGTTTGATTGATAAATCGTTATATAACCCAACAGTGGTATCACGAGCAACCTATGTTTTTAATTAATTACCGGAATAAAAACTTGAAGGGGGGTAATCTAGATTCTAGCTTTTCGATCCACTTAAATCGTTTTTACAATTTGCAAAAATCTGTTTTCGAAAATTGGTAAAATCGAAACCCTAATTCGATCGTTAAACGTTTACGATCTGCCGTCTGTTTCCGATCGGAAACCCCGAGTTTCCGATCGTAAAGCCTTGTTCACGACCCATTTGATGCAAAATCGTAGACCCAAGGTCGGCAGCTGTTTACGATCGGAAACCCTTTGATTCCGATCGTAAACCATTGTTTACGACTCATTTGATGCAAGATCGTAAACCTAGTTTACGACATTTTGATGCCAATCGTAAACCGTTGTTCCCGATCGTAAACTAAAATTTTGATCGCAAACCTGTTTCCGATCAAACTTGTTTTTGAACAATATCGTAAATTGTTTATTCAATGTGTTCAAAGTATTGTAAATGGATCGAAAACCTCTTGGAAAATCGCAAACCCTTATTTTAGATCTGAAAATTCGTTTCATGTGGTCTAAAATTATGAACCCAAGTTTTTATTAGTTGTTTAAACAACATCTTGTACCTTATTTTAAATGTTAAAAGGAAATAAAAACCATGAAGTTTCATGCAAATCGTTCATGGTTATTACTTATATCAAGAGAAGTAAAAATAAAATTATGTTAGATAATTAGAAACCCTAAGATTATGTGATTATTTGTGATAATTGTGACATAATAAAAGGTTTTATTGCAAATTTGTTTTATGAAAATCGAAATTTGTTCAATAACTATTGAAATATGATTTGTTTATTAAATAAAATTTGTGTCTTAAAATTCAAAAGAAACACCGGCTCACCCATTCGAACACACTCTAAGAGAGGTATAAGTCGGGTCGCCATGCTTCCCTAAAGTGGGTAGGTTTTTAATTGCAAAAGTTGCAAACCTCACTCCTACGCTTCTTTGTGTGTTGCGAATGGAGCTACCGAGCTCTTTTGTTTTGAAAGACAAACTAAGAATTTTATAAACACATTATGTGGTGAAGATATGCATGAATCTTCACACATAACCTTTTTGATCACACATCAAATTGTTTTGACCCAAACCAAACTTAAGTCTTTGCCACCCACCTTGAAAGGACACTTGAGGATGTCATCTTACTCATTGGTACACAATGGTAAAATGATATTCGCATGGCAAATTCCCACTCATTGGTACACAATGGTGGACAATTTGTGCGTTCTTGGTTGGACGACTTAAAGCGAGCCAGGCGGTGAGACCCTTGGTCCGTGGCAAAAGATGGGATGAAACATGACTACAAATCACTTGGTGCAAGTTGTAGGTCCCATAAAATCTAGGAATTGTATTTGGAATACAATTAGTGATCGTCACTTACCCTTTTGAGTGCATCATTTCTAGCAGATCAACTGATGAAATGATGGCAGGTCAAATTGGATCCTAGCCTTAATAAGCTTAATTGTTTAAAGTGTTTAAACATTGGGTAATTAAATTTATTAAGGAATTGATTATCGAAAATACTGATTTTTGAACTTAATCTGTTTTGTAGATGACAACAAATCCTCCTCAAAACAATGTTGGTCATGCTTTTCGTCAAATGTTTGAAAGAGAAAAGCTGAATGGATCTAACTTCAATGACTGGTACCGTCAACTGAGGATTGTCCTTAGAGTTGAACGTAGGACCGATGTCCTTGAACATCATTGGCCGACCGAGCCAGCTGCTGATGCTTCTGCTGAAGAGAAAGCGTTCTACAATGCAGAGTATAGCAGATACGACGAGGTTGCTTGCATGATGATCTCGAGTATGACTCCTGATCTTCAGAAGCAATACGAGTTTCATACACCATGTGATATGATCAAAGAGCTAAAGAAGATGTATGAAAAACAAGCTGGTGTCGAATTGTTCGACCTAGTTGTGGAACTCCATGACTTGAAGCTTGAAACTGGTAAATCGGTCAGTAGTCATGTGCTCAAGATGAAGAGCTACTTTGACAAATTGGAATCGCTCAATTATGGGTATAATCGGGCTGTTGCTGTTGGCATGATCCTCAAATCTCTTACGAAGGATTTTGAGGGTTTTGTGCGCAACTACAACATGCATAGTATGACTAAGACTATACCTGAGCTTCATGCTATGCTTGTCGAGTATGAAAAGACGATTCCTAAAAAGGCCACTGAAACACCCCATGTTCTTATGATCAAAGGGGGAAAGATCCAAAAGGCTAAACGACCGCAAAAGGCGAAGGGCAAGTATGATGGTAAGGGAAAAGGCAAGGCAGTTGCGCTTGTTCCCAAAACCAAGCAAACCCCTCCGGCCGCAAAAGAGCATCCGGCTAAAGACCAGATCTGTCACCATTGTGGTGAAGTTGGACACTGGAAGAGGAACTGTCCTACCTATCTAGCTGAGTTGATGAAGAAGAAAAAGAATACTAGCGGGGCTAGTACTTCAGGTATCTTCACAATTGAATTATTTTCCTTTTCTAAGTGTGATTCATGGGTGTATGACACCGGCTGTGGAACTCACATCTGTAATTCGTTACAGGGTCTTAGAAAAAGGAGGAAACTGAAGCCTGGAGCTTTGCAGCTGTTCGTTGGAAATGGTTTGCCAGCAGCTGTGGAAGCTATAGGAGAATTTCATTTAATTCTGCCTTCTGGGTTATCCATTGTATTAGACAATTGTCATTATGCACCTTCTATCACTAGAGGTGTTATTTCAGTTTCTCTGTTGAAAAACCAAGGATACATTAATGTTTTTAATGATATCAGTATTTCAGTTTCTAAAAATAATGTTCATTATTTTGATGCTATTCCTTGTGATGGTATTTATGAAATTGATATGCATGGTTGTGTTTCAAATAATTCAATGTACACAGTTAGCAAACGAGCCAAAACTGTTTTGGACTCTACCTATCTATGGCACTGTCGTCTTGCCCATGTTGGCAAAAATCGCATTGAAAGACTTCAACGTGAAGGGATCTTACAATCAAATGATGAATCATTTGATCAATGCGTTTCCTGTATCTCAGGAAAGATGACAAGAAAACCCTTTCCGAACAAGCCGCAAAGGGCAAAAGAGCTACTTGGACTCATCCATACTGATGTATGTGGCCCATTTAGACATGTGTCAAGAAAAGGTGCTAGCTACTTCGTAACTTTCACGGATGATTTCAGCCGTTATGGTTATGTTTACTTGCTTAAACATAAACATGAGGTATTTGAAACATTCAAAGAGTTCAAGAACGAAGTTGAAAATCAACTCGGTAAGACCATCAAGATCCTTAGATCGGATCGTGGTGGAGAATACCTAAGCCAAGAGTTTAAGGATTATCTTAAAGCGTGTGGAATTGTCCAGCAGCTTACTCCTCCTTATACTCCTCAGCATAATGGAGTGTCTGAGAGGAGGAATCGAACCTTACTAGAGATGGTGAGGTCGATGATGAACCTTACAACTCTCCCATTATCATTTTGGGATTTTGCTCTAGAAACCGCTGTACGCGTTCTAAATATGGTTCCAACCAAGAAGGTTGAAAAGACACCATATCAATTATGGCATGGAGAAGTCCCTGTGTTGTCTTACTTAAGAGTCTGGGGATGTGAGGCACTTGTGAAGCGTGATACGCCTGACAAATTACAACCCAGGACTACTAAGTGCATCTTCGTGGGATACCCAAAGGAAACAATGGGTTACTACTTCTATAATCCCTCCGAAAACACTGTTCGTGTTGCTCGATATGCTGAATTCTTTGAAAAGAATTTTATAGCTCAAGAGAACAGTGGGAGAATTGTAGAACTACTAGAAGATGCGTCACCTTCTGAAACAACTGGCAATCATCAACTTGGGGGGAAAATGTTCAAAGAGATGAACCTCAAGTCGATGATGTTGCGATTCCACTTCGTAGATCCGAAAGGGTCGTACGTGAACCGGATAGATGGATTGGTCTAGTCGAATCCGAGGATAACGTATTAGGAGATCTCGATGAGCCTCCGAACTTCAAAGCTGCATTATCAGATCCGGAATCTGACAAATGGCTTGAAGCTGCGAATGTGGAAATGAAATCCATGCAAGATAACCACGTTTGGACCCTGGTTGATCTTCCTCCTAACGCTAGAACCGTTGGGAGCAAATGGCTCTTCAAGAAGAAGACCGACATGGATGGAAATGTACACACCTATAAAGCTCGTCTCGTGGCGAAAGGTTATACTCAACGTTTTGGCGTTGACTATGATGAGACCTTTTCACCAGTAGCAGACATTAGAGCTATTAGGATTCTCTTAGCCATAGCAGCGTACTATGACTTTGAGATATGGCAAATGGATGTTAAGACTGCCTTCTTAAATGGTTACTTGGATGAAGAAGTCTATATGGATCAACCTGAAGGGTTCATTGATCCAAAACATCCCAACCAAGTATGCAAGCTTCAAAGGTCCATTTATGGACTAAAGCAAGCATCGAGGAGTTGGAATAAACGGTTTGATGAAGAAATCAAAAAGTTTGGTTTCGTTCAGAATCCCGATGAGCCATGTGTATATCGCAAAGCTAGTGGGAGTAATGTTACTTTCCTTGTCTTATATGTAGATGACATATTGATAATAGGAAAACACATTCCAATGCTGCAAGATGTAAAATCCCATCTTGGAAAGTGTTTTGCTATGAAAGACTTGGGAGAAGCAGCATTCATTCTTGGAATCAAGATCTATAGAGATAGAACTAAGCGGTTGATTGGACTAAGTCAAAGTGCTTATATTGATAAGATCTTGAAGCGATTCAAGATGGAGAATTCCAAGCGTGGTATAGTACCAATGCAGGAAGGACTTGGTCTGTCGGTCAAACAAGGTGCTTCTACACCTGATGAGGTGAAGCGTATGCAAAGAGTCCCTTATGCTTCGGCTGTAGGATCTATAATGTATGCGGTGAGATGCACTAGACCCGATATAGCGTTCGCGCAAAATATCGTTAGCCGTTATCAACAGAATCCAGGTGAAAGTCACTGGACTGCTGTTAAGACCATTCTCAAGTACCTACGGGCTACTAGAGATTTGTTTTTAGTGTATGGGGGAAATCCAGATCAAGAGCTCAAAGTGACCGGATACTGTGATGCTGGATTTCAGACTGATAGAGATGACACGAAGTCTCAGTCTGGGTACGTCTTCGTTCTGAATGGAGGCGCTGTGGATTGGAAAAGCAAGAAACAAACCACAGTTGCTATGTCTGCAACAGAGTCTGAGTACATTGCTGCTTCGGAAGCTGCAATGGAGGCTGTCTGGATAAGGAAGTATATTTGTGGGCTTGATGTGATCCCTACAAGTAACTTACCTATCGACATGTACTGCGATAACTCGGGTGCATTAGTCATTGCCAAAGAACCTGGAGTTCAGAAGGGCGCCAGACACTATGCCAGGAGATATCACTATGTTCGTGAACAGGTCGAACTGGGTGAAATCAGATTACTCAAAGTTCACACAGATGTTAACTTAGCTGATCCTTTCACGAAAGCTTTGTCAAGGCCGAAGCTTGAAAGGCATGCCGAGGGCATGGGACTTAAATTAGTTAGTTAAATCATGTATGTCTGATGTTCGGTATTTGGATAAGGGATGTTAAACAATTTCTATTTACATAATGAAATAAAGTACTTGATATGTTTGATTTCATTTAATAGTAAATTGTGTCCCATATTTGCATGTTTAATCCTTGAGTACTTATCAAGTATTCTAAATTGTCCATTGTCGATTAACTATGTGGGAGCATAGTTAAATTAAGACAAAATCTGAGTGATTGGTTAGGATGGTCCCACCAAACTCACATGGTATTCATTGGATGCATACTGGACTGACCCACTAACGAATTGTCACTTTATGGATCGGCGTCATTAAGTGAAATTCGTAAATGGTTGCTTTACTTATCCTTAGACTTGAGATACAAGCAGGTCATGCATGTATGGATTGCACTTACTTGATATAGGTCTAACTATCCTGAATAAGGTAGTACAGAAGAGCTATTTTCAGTAAGTGTAGTGAAGTATGTGACTTGACACGTGTAGTCAAGAGGATTTGTTCCTTCGGTTTTGTGCTGAAGCAGATACCACTGGGCCCCTCATTGGACTAATTAAGATGTTTGCATGGCCGTGCCCAAATGAAATCTAGAGGTGTCTCGATTTGCAATTTGGTAATCTTAAGTTAGTTGTGAGAATGAGAAACAGAATCGTTAAAGTATGAAATGACTTGATCCATATTCATATTTAACACGGTATCGGTAACAAAGGGATAGTAAATGACTGTACCATTTAAATACACTTTGAGAAACTGTACTTAAATATTTCTGGGAGCATTGGCGTGTTGCTAGACGCTAACCAATGTTATTGCCTTTACTATTGCAAGCTCAAGTGGGAGCTGTAGGGATATGATCATGTAATAGTAAACGTATGTCTGGAAAGTATTTAAGCCTACGGGGTTACACGTCTCGACACTGTTGTATTTATATTAATTAATTGGTTAATTAATATTAATCACGAACATTTAACGAAGAATCGTTGATAACTGACTGTTAATTGTTAACTGAGGGGGTTAGTTGTAAATAAGAGAGTTGTAATTAGATTACAAGTGGGTAAGGCTTTAGATAAGCCTATAGGGCCGATTTCGGCAATATGGGTTATCTAAACCCTAACTTGTTTATCAAGATTATCTAATCTATAAATAGACCCTATGGGTTTAAGGATTAGTTGCTAGTTGCATTTATCTGATAAAGGTGCAAACCCTAATCTCTCTTTCTCTCCTTCTCGAATTCGGCAATCAAGAATAATCCAAGGGAGGTTCGATTCTTGTGTGGTTCGACCAAAGCCTATAAAGGAGTTGTTCGTGATCGAGTACTAGCATACGAGCAATCGGTGTGTCGTGTGTGCGATCGTAGAGGGATTTACTTCAAATCCTTGTGGAATCTTCTCTTGCCGAGCTAATAAGGTACATGTTCTATATTCGGTTAGTTAATTAATTCATAGGAAAATATCCGCTGCGTACTCGTGTTTGATTGATAAATCGTTATATAACCCAACAGGAACAACCCAATGGAGAGAAAAGCAACCTCTCTGGTACTTGCCATACTCCTCAGCATAGTCACACAGCTCGAAGAAAGACATTTTGTCCCTAACAATCGATATCCCAACTGATAGTCCTCCGCAATACCATAGGTCAGGTTTGAACTTGATTTCACCGGCATAGTGCAGGTTGAAGAAAAATCGATCGATCATTGCGTCAATTTTGTGCGTCAGGAGTGAATTAGGGTTTGTGTTCTTCTACAAGTGTTAAACTAAACGACTGATCGAAGAATTTGGGGATTTTTAAATGGTCTGCTCCAAATCAGCAGGTGACGAGATAAAAAAAGAGTCCACGTAGTCGTCCACGTCAGCATCGTTAACGGGGGTTAAAAAAATAGACGGAAGGTCTATTGGGAAAAACAAGGTCAATTTATAAGTCTTTTTTTGTCCAAAAAAATAGGTAGGATTATTTTCGTCCAATACCGAATAGTTTGGATTAATAGTGTCCATTTTTCCTTGTATAAACAGCTGATTCATGTTGACATCTCTTGAAACCAATATCCTTCAGAACTTTATCAAGTCTCATATTCCAAGCTCTTGGAGCTTGTTTTAACCCATATAGAGCCTTAACCAATCTATAAGCCTTCTGTTCTGCTCCTTTCTTCACAAAACCTTCAGGCTGCATTACATACACAGTTTCTTGTAACTCACCATGTAAAAATGTTGCCTTTACATCCAAATGATAAACTTTCCATTCCATCTTTGCAGCATATGACAATAAGAGCCTGATGGTTTCAATCCTTGCCACTGGTGCAAATGCCTCTTCATAATCTATCCCATACTTTTGAACATACCCTTTAGCAACTAGCCTTGCTTTATATTTTGTTATGTTCCCTCCTGCATCCTTTTTAATCTTGAAAAGCCATTTCAACCCAATGGGTTTACATCCTTTTGCTAGCTTCATCATAGGTTATGGGCTCCTCTTCTTGTGCCAATAGCAATTCTACCATTTCAAGCTGTTCTTGCCTCCCAATAGTCAACCTCTTATCCACTTCATAATCAGTTAGTCTTACAGGTAGCTTAACCACTCTTCCTGACCTTCTAACAGGTGGGGCCTGACTTGTGCTAGCTTCTCCTGGGTCAACTTGAGTTACATCTTCACTATGATACTGAACATTTTCTTCTTCACTGTCTTCATCCTGAGTAATCTCATTATCACTCACCCTTTGAGTGTCATTCCATTCACTCCAACTTGGTATACCCTCTATTCCTTTAATCTTCTGTGATTGCCAATCCCAACACTTATTCTCCTCAAATCTGACATCCCTGCTAATGACAATCTTTTGATGGACAGCATCCAACATTCTATATGCCTTAGTTCCCTCTTGAACTCCCAAGTGTATCATAGGGTTACTTCTATTATCTAATTTCTTCAACCCAGGTTTAGTGTCTTTTACATGTCCCACACAACCAAATACCCTCAGATGTTGGACATTTGGTTTCTTACCTTTCAATACTTGATATGGTGAGACATTTCCTAACACTTTTGTAGGTATTCTATTTAACAGATACACAGAATGCCTTACACCTTCTGCCCAAAATTTCTCTGGGACTTTCATAGCTTTTATCATACTTCTTGTCATATCCATGATGGTTCTATTTCTTCTCTCCACTGCTCCATTTTGCTGAGGTGAATATGGAGCAGTTAGAAGCCTTATGATGCCAGCTTCATCACAATAGAGATTAAACTCATTAGAGGTAAACTCTCCCCCTCTATCTGATCTGAGACTCTTAATTTTATGACCTAATTGCCCTTCTGTCTCATTTCTAAATTTTATAAATGTGGCATATGCCTGATCTTTACTACTAAGCATATACACCCACATGAACCTAGAATAATCATCAACAAGTAGCATGAAATATCTATTTCCTCCATCAGTTGTAGGTGTTATAGGTCCACACAGATCAACTGATATCATTTCCAAAGGGTGTTTAGACTTGTAATTGGATTCTTTTGGAAATGCTCTCCTTACCTGCTTTCCTGCCAAACATGCATCACACAAATGTGATGCTTGTTTTACAACAGGAATACCTAAGGCAGTTTCAGACTTACTCATCATCTCTAAAGTCTTGAAATTGACATGGCCTAACCTGCCATGCCATAACCAAGATTCCTCATCTATACTACTTAGGTAACATGCAGGTGACCCTATCTTTAAGTTTACCTTATATAGCCTATTAGCAGATCTTGTCACCTTCATAAGTAAAGACCCATTTCTCTCATACAACCACAGGCCATCTCCTTTCATCCTGACTTCACACCCACTCTCAGTAATCTGGCCTAAACTGATTATATTGCTTTTTAACTGAGGAATGAAGTAGACATTAGTAAGAACTCTTTGTTCTTGAGTTCTTCCTTCAAGAATTATGGACCCCCTGCCCTCTATTTTTACTTTTGACCCATCTCCAAAAGTAACACCACCAGTCACATTAGTATTTAAATCAGAAAAATAATGTGCAATACCTGTCATATGATTTGAGGCTCCATTATCCAAATACCACACTCCATCTTGTGCAGTGTCACTATCATACCTCCCTGGAATAACCCTTGACTCATTTAGGTACACCTTCTCATTTTCTTGATCATCTTCTGAAGCTAACAACAGTGCAGGTTCCTCCTCTTCACATTGGGATAGGAATGCTTCTTGAGATTTAGCATTCTGCTTTGGGCATTCACTTGCATAATGCCCATAGTTATCACATTTGAAGCATTTAATGTGTGATTTATCCTTCTTTGGTTTCTGCTGATATTGCTTTGACCCTTTAGATTTGTCATTTGACTCTTTACCCTTTTGAGATGCCTTGAACCCTTCCTGATTGTTCTTGTGAGACTTGCTCTTCTCCCATTTGTTTTTCCCTTTTGATTCCTTGTGTTTATTCTGCCACTCTGAGTATGTCAAGAGCAACTGTTCCTCTTTTCCCTGTTGACTCTTTTGCTTCATACCAGTCCTTTCTTCAAATGCTTTGAGTCTCCCAATTACTTCTTGAAACATAGCAGTGTCAAGATCCACAAATTGCTCAATAGAAGCAACAATGTGAATAAATCTCTCTGGGACAGAGTCTAGTAATTTCCTAACTAAAGTAGAGTCAGCAATTGTTTCTCCCAAACCTGCTGATCTTGATGCCAATGCACTCATCCTTCCAGCAAAGTCATCCACAGTCTCAGACTCCTTCATCTTCAGACCTTCAAACTCAATCTTCAGGGTTTGCAAGCGTGCCTTCTTAACCCTATCAACTCCCACATGTCTTGTTTTTATCGAATTCCAAATAGCCTTTGCAGATTCAAGACTCGCCACCTGTAGCACCATATCTTCTGGTAATGACTGAAATATGTACGCGATCGCTGCTCCATCTTTCTTTTCATTCACCTCTGCTCCATCCGCCGGCTCTATAACCTCCCACAATCCATGAACGTTAAAGATGGCCCTCATCTTGACCGCCCATATTGTATAATTTGTTGAAGTTAACATCGGACATTGGAGCGGAATAGTGGTGTACTTCTCCTGAACATGGCGATTTCCTGCAACATCCCCCATTCTAGGTCCTGGAACTCGAACTCTTTGCGGTGATGAGATCGGTGATCTACGCCGAGGTGAAGATACCAATAATCGACGTATGTTGACTTCTGAATCAGAGGATCATAGATCCCCTTTTCAATTTCAAAGAACTGAAATCAATTCTCCTAAATCGATCGGACTGATCTCATCGAGCACCTGATGCTCTGATACCAAATATAATCGATATCCAAGATCGTAAACAAGAATTGAACAAGAAATGAAGATCTTTATTACTGAAAGAGAGAGATTACAAATTGGAATCGGATGATCACTTAACAATGATAATCACACCTTATTTAAGCTAACAACAATTAACAAACTAAAACAGAAAAATTACACTTTGCACCCTTCATCTTTTACCAACTTGCTAAGCGCACCAACAACTTCCAAACGGTCAAATCCCATTTAATAAACATTTCTGTTTTACCCCCCAAAGTAATATTAAAATTACATTATCAACCTGTTAGCTTTCATCACATGTGTTAACCAGAATTAACACATACCTTCAGGGTTGTAAAAAGCGGTCCAGGCGGCCGATTAATCGGCGCCTAGGCGCTATGCGGGCATCGTCCGTAGTGCTTTTTTGCTAGGCGGGCTGTCTAGGCGCCCTGGGTCAAAATCGGTCAAAATCGGTCAAAGTCGGTCGAAGTCGGTCAAAGTCGGTCAAAGTCGGCTAGGCGCTAGGCGGCTAGGCGGGTTCTAGGCGGGTTTTAGGCGGGTTTTAGGCGGCCAGGCGGGGATTAATCGGGTTAAATTAAAAAAAAAAATTTAATTTCTTTTTTTCACTTATATATTTATATTAGAAGTCTTTATTACTACTAGTTTTTGAAGTGTTTTTAGTATTTTGACATATTACAATATATAATCTCTAGAAAATCTATAAATCTTTGTAATTTACTAGGACCGATTAATCCCCGCCTAGGCCGATTAATCCTAATTCCCTAGTCGACCGCCTAGCGTCTTTTGCAACATTGCATACCTTTAACAAGAACCACACAACGACGGCGTCACACGGAAGCACAACCAGATAGATGAAAGGTTGCAAATACCGGCAGCCACCATCCCGGGGGTTTCACAAAGAGAATCGGAAGAGAAACCCTAGACGCCAGAGACGGCAGACAACGGCGGCGACACATCGGAGGACAAACAGAATGATGAAAGGTTGCGCAGACCGGCGGCGGCCACCACCATGTGGGGGTTTCACACAATCAGAGGGAGTGAGGAGGTAGGGAGAGAAAAGAACTGCACATGAGATGTGGCAAGGTCAGATATACTCCTTTTTAAGAGCACACAGAAGACGCCACGCATCTGGTGTCGTTGGCAGATTGCAATTGGCCAACTAAAACACATGTATTATCCTCATTTGCTACTGAAAGCATAGTAAACCTCCTCTGAATAAAAGTTGTAAATTGTAATATATATATATATATATATACTAGCCGTGTGCCCGCGCGTTGCGGCGGCGACAGTGTATAGCGTGTTATTCGTCTTCTGTTCGCGCGTTCTGTGACGACGACAATTTACAATGTGATATTCGTTATTGTTAGCGTGATGCAGCGTAAAGATTATTTATAATGCGGTAACCATTTTTTTTAAATTTGACAAGTACACATTCCCAAGTCCCAAATGCTAAGTCAAACGTAAGCTCAAAAGTAACCTAAGCCGTTGTAAATCTTGTCAAATACCTCCAGCCATTAATATGATTGCTGATGTAATATTTAGTTTCCTATTTCTTCCAACCTGAAGCTCCGGTCTATGAGATCAAAGCCAATTTTTTTGTGCACTTAAATGTTCCCAAGTAAAATCACAATTATGATCCATAAGCCTTTATCCACACAAAGAAAACTTTATGGACCAATGTTTAATTCCTTCAAAATCACACACAACCACCCACAAACAATATGCATCAGCCACCAGCCAGCCCATTTGCATCAGCCATGACTGCAGGCTTCGGTTGCAATTTATGATCATAATACACTCAACAACATTTCACTTACAATTTAGGAACTAAAGGTGTTGTACTTAAAAATCTTATAAAAATGTAGACACAAAAACTTAAAAATTGGTTGCTAAGGATGGGTCTACAACTCAAAAGATCTCTGCCGAATGAACCGAGGGAATGACCAAATGATCTAACTACCATTGTTGAAATATGCCTTTGACCGCCATTGACCAGCTTTGACCGTCATTGACTTCCGTTGACCAATAACCAAACCACCTGAAAAACAACAGATTTGACAAAAGGTTTAGATCATTCTTAAAAAATATAAAAAAAATTACATTGGTTTGAGGTTTTAAAGTGGAGAATTGGTTAAAATTTATACTCTTATTTCTTTCACCCACTTCTAACATCATAAAAAAGGAAAACTATGGTCCTAAATATTTAAACAAAAATCCACATCAAACAACTCTCTTAAGCTGCATCCCGCATTGCTTTGATCTGAAATTCCAACTGAACAACAAGGAACTAATTAGCAGCACCACCAAACATGGTCATCATGGGCTCCGTCTATGTGTAGAGCATTTTTTAGTAAGACACCATAGAACTATAAAAAGATGGCACCATTATATTCTAAGAAACTGAATTATCTTCATGAATCATGATAAATGCAGCTGCAAACCTGGCTCATCGATGTAATATCACTGTACAAATGCCAACAATAATTAATTATTTTCAGAACTTGAACATTTAATCAATGTAATACCAGATATTGTATAAATAATTCAATATCCAACACTAAATAAAATTACCTTAAAAGACCTAAACTATCATCAAAGAAAAACCAACTCTCCTTCCCAATTTAAAAGACCAAGCTTCCATATCTTAATATTTTTCGCCAAGAACCCTGCAACCTATTTATGAATTAGTTTCGCATCGATTATATTGAATACCTTTAAGTATAACTCACACAAACAGAAGCAACATAATTTGCACAACTAATGCTACTTATCAGATGTTGTAATAATAATATATTAGATGTTGTTAAGCTAATTTTTTTTACTTATTCCTATAGCTGTAGCCAAAGCATGATAATAAACCTGTTGTAAGGATACATACCCACTCAACTCATTTAGATCACTCTGCCCACACATTATATATCGTCCCAAACCGTCCAAAATGAAGCAAGACTGCCGATTTGAGGCCTAAACAGTTTGCTTCACCGTGATCAGCAACCCAAGAATTCCAAGATTAGCAACGTAAAGAGTCCTGCCACACACGGTGAATTAAGAACAAGTAAATAAAATAATATTCTGCATTTAAACTTTTTTGAAACCTTGCACATTTAGAGATGGACTGGTTACAAACGAAATGGGTCAAACAGGTTGAATATTCCAAAAAATGAGGTGGTCGTTACTTGGCAACAATGGAGTGGAGCAACTATATTTGTGGGTTGATATAGATTTATGTTTCCAACATGGAACCTAGCTGAAATGCACCTGTGAAAATCAAATAAGTTAGTGGGTCGTGACTTTGATGTCTATTTCCATAGCGAAAAATAAAATAAAAAATGGTGAACAAAAATTGAGAATTGATTACAAAGATACTGTGAGAACAATGTGTCAAAACTTAAAATATCTTAATGGGATATAATATTAGGCGAAATTTTTAGATTATATTGCAAGTCCTTTTTTTGCAAATTTAGTTTTAAAACGAAAAAGAGCAGAGGCTATATACAGTTCATCCAAAACAGAACCTTAACCCATGGAAATTTATTAAAGCATGCAAATCACCTCCGGTCAAACACAGCAGAGCACACGAACAAACACGAACACCTGCAACAATAGAAACAATTGAGATACAAATCAGAAAAAAACCAAAATAGCATTTCTCCAATCCAGTGTTTTAAATACCGGTTAGACCCAGCCGGTTCAACTGGTGACCGGGGGCTAGACCGGTTCGGTTAAGAGCGGTTTTATCATAATGAAAATTAGAAGATTTGTTTGAAGTGGAAAGTTAGATAAAGTGTAGCAGCATACTTAATCTTGGTCACCAACAAGCAGCTCAAAATCTTCATCAGCCTCCGCTATATTCTTAAAAACAACAATGTCATTGGGTCACCAACAAGCCGCTCAAAAGCTTCAGCAGCCTCCAGTATATTCTTAAAAACTACTAAAGCTAAATATTTGTCTCCTCTAGCTTCTTATTTGGCTGCAACCAAGCTGTTCACATCATCAAATACTTGTTCATAATAATGAAAACTAGAATAAGATGGGAATCAATCAACCTTGATTCAATAGTTAGTTGACCATGAATAATTTGAGGCAATGTTTCCTCAGAGATGCTTAATGATACCAGTGGCAAAGTAACTTCATTGAAGCATAATAAACATTGAGATGGGAAACCAACATCTACAAATGTGACTATAAAACAAAAAGCTGTTAATTTTTTATGACAGGGAAACCAACACCTATAATAGACAAAATTGATATCCAAAACTTCAAAATAACTCACAAAATTGATAGCAACCCAATCAATAGACAAAACACCAAAGTAGCAACCGCTCAACACCTTATAAGAACAAAACTCATAGATATGATTCTAAACTCAGTCAAGATTCAACATTTTACTATGAGAAGCGTAAAAATCAAATAAGAATAATCTGGTTAAATGATGAACTGTAGCCAATGAAAAGATAACACAACTAATCATGAAGAATTTTTTTTATAAACGAATACCTTTGACTGCCTCTCTAGGAGTCTTAAATAGAAATCAGTTTGCTTAATACATTTGGATGCATCAGGTAACAAATGAGACAAAACTCTACCTCCTCTTACAATATACTACACAGAAATCAGTTACATAACTTAGCTATGAAAACAAAAGAGAAGATTGCACGTTTTAAATCTCTACCTCCTCTCACAATGAACTTGCCTGTCATTACCTTTGAACTACAAAAGGGAAGGAAAAAGAACATCAAAAAGCAAGTTTCAAGAGGAATTTACTCAAACCATTTCTCAAAAATTCATTTTCGTTTTTCTTTTCATAGGCTCCTGTAATAGATTTCATGTCACACCCCGGTCAACGGTTTCGGGTGTGAGCGAGAATGGAATCATAGTCGAGGATACATAGAACACTTCTAATAATTTAAAAACTTCATAAAACATTAATTCGTTTCATTGCAGCGGAAAGAGTAGTGGAAACATCAATGTTTTACAATTTAAAAACATAAGTCTTAAACGATCATTAAAAGCTTAAAATAGTTAAATTGGATAGTTGGGACTATGACTCCAAGGACAGGTCCGTTAGCAGTTGTAAGCCCCATTTGCATGTCTTCAAGGAAGTCTCGTCAATTACCTAAGAAATCATGAATATAAAACGGGTCAACATAAAGTTGGTGAGGTTCACAGGTTTAGGACTCGATAGTTAAACAGTTGTAAACAGTTGTAAAACAGTTTCGGTATACTTAAATATTATCAGGGTTTATTGTTGTTGTTGTATGATCTCACCTGAACCTTGATTCCAAATACTAACAGTTTACCCACCCGGCATCTCTTGCCCAGAGATGTTAAACAGTGCAGAATAACTGACGTGTACCCCCAGACAATCCGGAGTCAGAACTGGAGCTACCAGTTAGGGTAGGGTTGTCAACCCAAATAGATCTACTCACTAGCTATCGTTTCGTACAGAACTAATTGAAATCAATTAATGATGGGATTTTCGGTTGTACAAACGTTTATAACGATAATGTACCAAGTTGGGCAATCAGTAAGAGAACAAGTAGTCATACGGCTAACAAGTAAACCATAATATTAAGTAAAAAGCATTTAATCAGTTTTCATGATTTCTCCCCCAAGTATAAAACAGTTAAAAGGAAAAGGGGCCGTGAAACTCACAGTTTTAGCAGATAAGCGGTATTTAAGCAGCAAAGGACGGTAGCACGTAACGTCCTAAATAATTAAATAGCACATGCATAAGGTCTATGATCATTTGAGTAACATAAGTCACCCAAGTGATACCGGTCAAGTCTTGACGATTTAAGTCCGTTTGTATTATTGAAAACTCGTTAACTTGTATTTATTTATTAAATACATTTATGGTTATTTATATTTATGTCCAATAAATATAAACAAATAATCATTTTCAATAATTAAATCAAGTCCTGAACATCGAGTAAAAAGAAAAATAATAATGTTTATTATTATTTTCACAAGTTCGAATAATTATTTTAATTGAATAATTACTTATTCGATTTGTTAATCTTGCAAGTTATAATTATTTTAAATAATTATGATCAACAATTGTTTGGTGAATAAAACAAAGTTTAAGTCTTTTGCAAATAATTACTTGTCAAAAATAATTATTAACGTTTGTTTTATTTTATAAAACATACATCCTTAAGAAAGATCATTTAAGGTTTTTGACATTTAATCATTTCCAAAGGTTGGTTAATATTTCAAGTTCATGAAATATTATATAGAAAAATGTTGATAAAAACATTTATGATGGCGCTTGAATTTATAACATTTGATTTAATGAACTTGACTTTTATTTAAAATCTCCAACGAACGTCGGTTCATTTTTGTATACTTCGTTTTTATCAAAGTAACATTAAAAGCCTTTGAAGACATTTTAAACAAATGATTTGTCTTGGTTTATTTTTATAAAAATCTTTTATGAAAATATTTATCTTCAAAAAGAATCTTTTTATAAAATGTCCATTTCTAGTAAATTCCAAGAAAGGTTAAAACTTGTAATAAATCCAAGTATTTATGTCAAATTAATCATTTGACATAAATATTATTCTTATCAAATCTATCATTTATTTTTATTCTTTTTGTCCAATCATTTAATCATTGGTAACACATTTAATATGTTACTTGACTTATTTTAAGAAGTATATTCTTTTGTTTTAGTCATAGGTTACATATGTAACTTTTATTTAAATAAGTCCATGTTTTCTTAGTTTATATATTTGTTTATTATCATTTCATGTAATAAGTTAACATAATATAACATGGTTTTATATATAGTTAGTTAACATTTTTTTTACTAAGCATTATGAAATAATAACAATCAACCAACATATATGTGTTGGGACCAAATATATTTAAATGCAATCACTAACACATTTGTGTTAGGACAAGAAAAATAAATACAATCACTAACACATTTGTGTTAGGACATGGAAATGTAAATAACAATCACTAACACATTTGTGTTAGGACAAATAAATATAAACATGTATAGATTTCTAGTTAACACTTAGTTTATATGAAGAGGCTTGTATTTTGTTCAAATCAACTAACTTATGAAACCAAGGTTTCATAATCAAGATTCATGGTGCACACCATATTACTTTCCTTAGATTTCATAAGTGTGTTTCACCACACTCTTTGGTTATCTTTAAGCATTTTAAATGCACCAAAGAAGTGTTTGATCTTGGAAGAAGGAGGTAAGGAAAAAGAGTTTTGTTAGTTGATTTAACAAAATCCAAGCATTCTTTGATCAATTTAGTTGTTTTTGTTGTCAAGACTTGAAGGGTTCAAAGGGTGAAAGGAGATGGAAATGTGAGTTAGAAACACTCACAAAAGAGAGAAGGAAATTCGGTGGAGGTGGTGGCGGATTCCGGCGGTCCGGCGGCGGCGTAGCGGCGGCGGGGGGGTGGCTGGCCGGCGGAGCAGCGGCGGGGCAGGGGGGTTCTCGGTGGTGGGGCTGCCGAAAACAAGGGAGAGAGGGAGGAGAGTGATATGTTTGTGTGTTGAGGGACAAGGGAGCAAGCTTGAGCCTAAGCTCCTTTATATAGCCCCTAATCAAGTGATTAACCATTGTATAATAGTGAGTTGTCAAGCTTACAAGCTCTCTAGCTTAATCCAAGAGTTGGTGATTAATTTTTATAAGTTTTATAAAAATCTAGGAGCTTTTATAAAATATAAGTGAGTTAGGAGTTTATAAAAATCACAACTTTTTAAAATATAATCCATTTATATTTGATCCAATTGAAAAGTGGTTTTTATTTTTATAAACGTTGTTAACCCAAGTTTTATAAAAATATTAGTGGGTTATATAATTGAGTTAGTTTATAAAATTTATAAAACATTGTGGGCTTAAAACAAAATTATTATTTTGTTTAGCATTGGGCCGAAGCCCAATTGATTTCAAAGTGGGGGAATGGGCCGAAGCCCATTCGGTTTGGAGAGGTAACCGGGCCGAAGCCCAGTTCGGGTTCACGAGGGGGATTGGGCCGAAGCCCAATCGAATTAGTGAGGTGGATCGGGCCGAAGCCCAATTGGTTTGGTGATGCGGGCCGCGAGAGGAAAAGGAAAAGGTTTGGGCCGGTTACGGTCCAATACAATCTGGGCCGCGGGTCGGGTTTCCGAGTTCGGGGTTTTGCTCGACTAGTTGTTACGAGTGTTCGGTTAAATTTTCGGGTCGATCGGAGTTATTTTGGGCTTAATGGGCTTACTGGGCCCAATAGGCTAAACGTCTTGGATATTGGCTAAGTCTTGACAACGTAACACCTCGTGTAAGTTCGTAAAACGTTTTATCGGTTTGTAACGGTTTGATAAAAATATAAAATGTCAAATTTTATATTTAATTTCTTATTGTTGAAATTCCACATTTACTTATACGATGGACGTTATATTTTACGTACGCATATATTTAGTTTAAGGTGGAATCGAAGTCGATTAATCATTTAACTATCACGGTTATTCATGTATTAAATCAGTAAATCACATAACTATTACGTAATTTAAAAGTCAACGAAAGTCAACGGAGAGAGGTTTGACCTGATTCGGACGGGTTGTCACATTCTCCCCCAGTTAGAAGAATTTCGTCCCGAAATTCAGTCTTGGTTACTGGTGGATTGCAACGTTCTCAAACAGGCGTGGATACTTTCGGCGCATTTGATCTTCGCGTTCCCATGTATACTCTGGTCCTCGTCTAGAGTTCCATCGTACCTTTACTATGGGAATGCGGCTATGCTTCAGTTGTTTGATTTCTCGGTCAAGTATCTCCACGGGTTCCTCAATGAAGTGTAAGGTTTCGTCCACTTGAATCTCATCAAGAGGAACGATGAGCGTTTCATCAGATAAGCATTTCTTAAGATTACAGACATGAAAGACATTGTGAACGCTGCTTAGCTCGGCAGGCAGGTTCAAACGATAGGCTACTGGTCCGATGGTTTCAGTGATTTCAAAGGGACCAATGTAACGAGGGTTGAGCTTTCCTCGTTTGCCGAACCGGATGATACCTTTCCAAGGTGACACCTTTAGCATGACACGATCACCCTTTTTGAAGGCCAAGGGTTTTCGTCGGTTGTCGGCGTAGCTCTTTTGCCTGTCTCGGGCAGCTCTCAGGCGATCTCGGATCCGGAAAATTAATTCAGTCGTTTCAAAGATTAGCTCGGGTCCAGTCAACTGACTGTCGCCAATCTCATTCCAGCAGAGCGGAGATCTGCACTTTCTCCCATAAAGTGCTTCGAAAGGGGCGGCTTGGATGCTGGTGTGATAACTGTTATTATACGAGAATTCGGCAAGAGGGAGATGCTCGTCCCACTTGGGTCCGAAATCTATCACACATGCTCTCAGCATATCCTCAAGCGTTTGGATCGTTCTCTCACTTTGGCCATCTGTCTGTGGATGGTAGGCAGTACTCATATCGAGTCGAGTACCCAAAGCTTTCTGTAGAGATTTCCAGAAATGTGCGGTGAATCGACTGTCTCGGTCGGATATGATGGATTTGGGCACACCATGGCGCGAGACGACTTCCTTTATGTAAAGTTTGGCTCGCTTATCCATCTTATCCGTCTCATTGACCGGTAAGAAGTGTGCTGACTTCGTTAATCGATCGACTATCACCCAGATAGCATCATAACCAGATCTAGACTTAGGCAATTTTGTGATAAAGTCCATGGAAATCTCTTCCCATTTCCATTCAGGGATCACTGGTTGAGTCAACAATCCAGAGGGCTTCTGGTATTCGGCTTTGACCTTCGAACATGTTAAGCACTTGCCGACATAGGTGGCTATCTCGGCTTTCATGTTAGGCCACCAGAACTGTTTCTTCAGCCCGTGATACATCTTGTCTGATCCGGGATGAATGGAATATCTCGATTTGTGGGCTTCATCGAAAATCAATTGCCTTAACCCTCCATAGACAGGTACCCATAACCTATCCATGAAGACCCTGGTTCCATCAGGTTTCTCTTCTAGTTGCTTCTCCATTCCACGTAAACCTTCTTCAGTTAGGTTCTCTGGTTTCAGGGCTTCAGTTTGTGCGTCGCGCACTTGAGAATTCAGGTTTGAGTGGATGGTCATGCCTAATGCTCGGACGCGGCGAGGTTTGGCATGCTCTTTCCTGCTTAAGGCATCGGCTACAACGTTAGCCTTGCCTGGATGATAACGAATCTCGCATTCGTAATCATTTAGCAGTTCCACCCATCGGCGTTGCCTCATATTCAATTCCTTCTGATTGAAAATATGTTGGAGGCTCTTATGGTCGGTGAATATGGTACATTGGGTACCATAAAGATAGTGCCTCCAGATTTTGAGAGCAAAGACGACGGCTCCGAGTTCCAAGTCATGAGTGGTATAGTTCTTCTCGTGAATCTTCAGTTGTCGTGATGCGTATGCGATGACTTTCTCTCGTTGCATCAATACACACCCTAAACCTTGATGCGAGGCATCGCAGTAGACAACGAAGTCTTCGATTCCATCAGGTAGTGACAGAATCGGGGCATCACAAAGCTTCTGCTTCAGTAACTGAAATGCTGCTTCAGTCTTGGCATCCCATATAAATTTCTTATCTTTCTGGGTCAGGGCGGTGAGTGGCTGGGCTATCTTTGAGAAGTTCTCGATAAATCGGCGGTAATAGCCAGCAAGACCTAAAAATTGTCGAATCTCGGTTGGAGTCGTTGGCGTGCTCCAATCCTTGATTGCCTCAATTTTTGTGGGATCCACGTGGATTCCTCGATCATTGATCACATGGCTCAGAAAGTGAACTTCGCGAATCCAAAAGTCACATTTGGAAAACTTCGCGTAGAGTTCTTCCTTCTTCAGCAACTCCAGAATAAGTCTCAGATGTTGTTCGTGTTCTTCCTTACTACGGGAGTAGATAAGGATGTCGTCAATGAACACGATAACGAACTTATCCAGGTAGGGTTTGCATACGCGGTTCATCAGGTCCATGAACACTGCAGGTGCGTTTGTCAAACCAAATGGCATTACGAGGAACTCATAATGGCCATAGCGTGTTCTGAATGCTGTCTTCGTAACGTCTTCATCTCTAACTCTGAGTTGATGGTATCCTGATCTTAGATCGATCTTGGAGTAGAAGCTCGATCCTTGAAGTTGATCAAACAGATCGTCGATCCTAGGAAGCGGGTAACGGTTCTTCACAGTCAGTTTGTTCAGCTCCCGGTAGTCGATGCACATCCGAAAAGTTCCATCTTTCTTCTTGACAAATAGCACGGGTGCTCCCCACGGAGAGTGGCTTGGTCGGATGAAGCCTTTATCTAGCAATTCTTGCAATTGGCTAGATAACTCCTGCATCTCAGAAGGTGCCAGACGGTACGGGGATCTGGCTACGGGGGCGGCACCTGGGGCTAAGTCAATGCGAAACTCCACTTGTCGCGTCGGCGGTAGACCTGGCAAGTCTTCGGGAAAGACTTCCGGGTATTCGCGGACAACGGGAACATCTGCTATGTTCTTCTCCTTTGGTTTCTTCTCAGTTACGTGTGCTAGGATGGCCTGACATCCTTTACGAAGGAACTTTCGTGCCTTCATGCTAGATATGAGGTTTAGTTGGGTTCCACTCTTCTCGCCTTGTACGTTTAGAGTGTTGCCATCTTCGAGTGGCATCCTAACTAATTTCTCATGGCACACGATTTCCGCACGGTTCTTAGATAACCAGTCCATGCCTATGATAACATCAAAACTTCCTAGTTCTACAGGCATCAAATCAATGCTGAAGGGATGATCGGAGAGTTCTAATGAGCAATTGGGATAAATAATGCTAGTTTCTACTAATTCTCCGTTTGCTAATTCTACTGTGAACTTAGTGTCTAAGGCAACAGGGGTAATTTCGAGTAATTGACCAAATTCGGTAGACACAAAGCTCCTATCAGCACCAGTATCGAATAAAACGGAAGCATAATGATTGTTTAGTAGAAACGTACCCGTCACCGTGTTGGGGTCACGGCGAGCCTCTCCGGCATTGATTACAAAGGCTCTTCCTCTAGCCTGATTCGGGTCCTGGTTTCCTGCCTTCGGGCAATCCTTCTTGTAGTGCCCGGTGGTTCCGCAACCGTAACAGGTGCGCTTCGGACAGTCCCGTGCTACGTGCCCTTTCGTCTTGCAGATGTTGCAGTAGACGTTGCCACAATCAAGCGTGTGGTGGAGATTGCACTTGTTGCACAGAGGTGCTCCACCGTTGTATCCAGTCTTTCGGACAACATGGGCAGGGGTAGTAGCAGCAAAGACCTTCACAGTTTCAGCTTCCTTGGCAGGGGTCTTATCATCGCGATTCCTCCAGAATCCGCGTTTCCGCTTGTTATCAGGCTTCTTGTTGGTGGGAGGAGTGGTACTGGTTTCGGGGGCCTTGTTCTCAGACTTCTTCTTGTCAAGATTCACACCTTGACGGTTGGCTTGGTAAATCAGGTTGTGTGCCAGGCGCACAGCATCCTGAAAAGTCTGAGGATTCGAGGAAAGGACATTTCCCTGAATATGGGGTGCAAGTCCCCAAATGTACCGTTCAATCTTCTTGTAGAGAGGAGTGATCATGGTCGGACAGAGATGAGCGAGCTCACGGAACCTCTTGGTATAGCCGGCAACGTCGGCTCTGTTCATGGTGAGGTTCCAGAATTCAGCTTCGAGCTTCTGAAGCTCTTCTCTAGGGCAGTACTCATCGCGAAGCAGCTGTTTGAGCTCGTCCCAAGTCATGGCATAGGCCAAATCAGTCCCCATGGCATCGGCATGGGAGTTCCACCAGGTCAGAGCGCTATCAGTTAGAGCGCAGGTGGAATACTTGACCATGTACTGCTCGGGGCAGTTGCTTATGCGGAAGACGGACTCCATTTTCTCAAACCAGCGAACTAACCCAACAGCGCCTTCAGAACCCTTGAAATTTGAGGGTTTGCAGTTCATAAAGTCCTTGTATGAACATTCACGGGGGCCTGCAATTGTTAGATTGGAACGTTGAATACAATTTAGGAAAATTGTAATCGGGTGTTTTTCTAACATTGGTTAATTCGTACTTACCGCGCGCCCCATTGTCGTTTTGACGCTGGGCTTCCGCAGCGGCAACAGTTTCTGCTACGCGATTAGCAATCATCTCCTCGATTTCCTCGGGAGTCATAGGGGGAGGAGGTGGAGGAGGTGAAGAGTTCCTGGTGGTTCGGCGTCTCGGTGGC
>JBCNJP010000014.1:12132839-12235283 GCA_039602395.1 Deinandra increscens subsp. villosa
TTAAATGTCACCGTCAGCTGGCCAACCCAACCACATATAATTGGTTTAGGACTAAATGACTAGTTGGGTAATAAACCCCCGATAGAAAAGTTGTTGCCATTTTGAAAACATGTAGCAACTTTGTTAAATTTTCAATAAGAGACCAACTCGCAAGAGGACAGTTCACAAGTTTAGAATGTCTACAACAAAGATCATTCTCATATGACCTTAAACTATATTTTTGTTGAATTGCCTTTTCAAACATGTTACATGCCGAGTTTCATCTAGTAGGTACATCCTAATTGGGACCTAAACAAACAGAATTCGTTTGTTTACAATATTTTCTATAGGTAATATGCCTACTTCGTTTACTAAAAATATCCGATAACATTTTCTAAATTCTTGAACTATTGGGTCCGTTATCTTCAAACCATCTTGAACACATAAGTTGATTATGTGTGCAACACAGTGACTATGAAAAAAAACGACCATCATAAATTGATTTATATTATAGTTTTAGTTGTTGTATGGCACGTGTGTTATTCGACTCGTTATCAAAAGAGATTGAAAACAATTTTTCTTGCAAACCATAAACCCGAATAACTTTGTCGATTTTATGAAATATATTTTGACCTGTGTGAGGAAAATCAAGTTGTTCAAAAGCTATTGTGTGTTTCAACATTTGTCAATCGCCCGATTGCATCCAATGAGCGGTCATACAAATGAAAGATTCGGGCGAACCATGAGGAGTCGACAAACAATCGCTAGTTAAGTTAATACAAGTTTCAAAATTGTGAAAATCCTTCAATTATATTATTTTTTGTCATTTTTCATAATATCAAGCAATCACGTCTAAGGGTAGTGTGACTTTTGAATGAGTCGAGTTAAGCGTTCGTTATTGAAGTGGTTGAACATCAAACTTTCTTATAATCGCAAAATTTGCCATTGCCTCTCGAGTCCGCTCAAGATCATAAGTGATCATTCCTCCTTCATTTGTCATCGACGCTTGACCTTGAGCTTGTTGCGCCTTGAGAATTGGACAATGAGGATGCGAGATGTGTTGCTTCAAATTTAAGTTTACGCCACATCCCATTAACTTGCCAAACAACTTGCACCGAGCCTTTTTTGGACCCCTCATCATCGCACACATATCAAAATGTTGCCAGATGTCGGGATTTCGATTCGTTGCAACAGCTTCACGAACAACGTTCTCGGGAAGATCACCATAATTCAATGCAGCGCTAGCACTTAAAGTTGCCATTTGAGTATTTTTTAGCATTTTTTTTTATCGTTTTGGATATTAGAGAGAGTAGAGTTTTGTGTGAATCAACCCAAACACTCACCAAGTATTTATTCAAGTTTATGGGGGTGAAAAGTATCAAAAAACTTTAAAAAAAACGGCCATAATAGCCTCAAACGGCTATGAAAACGGTCATATTACCATTAATGTCTAACGTTCAGATATGTAACCGGTTTATAACCGTTTTTTTATCCGGATTTTCTAACCGGTTTGAATAACCAGTTCCCAAACCGGTTTCTAGGCTTGAATACCCTAACCGCTATCTAACGGCGGGCCGGTTTCTAACCGAACCGGTTATTGATGTAACCGGTTTTTCTTCCAACCGGTTCCAGTTATTTTTCTATAAATTTTTTTACCCCATTAATTCTAATAAAGAACTCTTCCTCTCTCTCGTATCCTCCTCCCCAATCTTATGTTCTTTAAAATTTAAATTCTCAAGAGACGTTTATGAGAGAGTTCAAATTTTATCTATAAGGCTATGTGTAGTCATAATTCCCCATCCATGGGGGTTATGTGCCAAGTGGATTCCATGTCATTAAAGGGGGGTGATGACAAAAGTGGTGTAATTATAACCCCTCAAATCTTTTTATTTTTGCCGACGATGTATGGTACTAACTTGTTGCTCCTTAAAGGTGAGTTTTTTTTTATAGAAAAATATTAATTGGGTATAAGACCGTTAACGTTCATATTTTGTGGAAATTCAAAATCGATGGAGCGTGAAATACTTAACGATATGGACAAATTTGCTAACATGGCGCCAAAGAGAGGAGGGAGGGGGGGAGATATTGACACTTTTTGTGAGCATCACACCCACTATACACAATCTAATAAAAAAAAAATTAAGACAACAACTACCTAGGAATGAATTTCATGTCGTCAACTTTGTCCGGTTGGTCAAAGAAAACGCACTGTCTTTAATTTAATATCTTTGACATATGAATGAGGAGTCGCGGACTATTCAATAGTACTCGTTTAAAATATAACTAATTTTTCTTTTTAGAACACTGTGGAGTTACTTTTCTTTTCCTTTAACATAAATGTTATATTACTTCAACCATATTCAATATCTCAAGTGAGGAACTGAGGATCATACATATTTTTCACTAAGTTAAACTAGTACTTCTAAAATGCAATAATTAGATAATTAAATACACTGGTACTATTATAAAAAGGGACAATCATTATATATACAAATTAAAATACAACTTTTAAACTATTAGACTAAAACGTAGTTTTGGATAAACCACTTAAACCAAAACTATATTTAACTATCTAATTATTGTAACAATTTTAACAAATTCCAAGATACAATTATTGTGATTAATCTTTTGTTCTTGAGTACAAATCAACATCTAACCTAAAATTCTGGTAACTCAGGTAATTCCTCTATTCGCGTAAAAACTTCATTCCACATATCCATGTCGTATGTGTCGCAGCACGTATTTGGATTTCTGTTTTCCATTAATGTGAGCGAAGTTGCTGAAAACTCAACACCTATTATGTTTGTTAGTAAATTAGAATCCATGACATTGTTCCCCTTGCACGATAAGGTTTCTGACCAAAAACTATCATCAAGAAATATCTCATGATCAATTTCGTCATGTTTGACTACACCAAATGACTCCGTTGTTGTTTCTTCTGACGAAGACTCTCTAGACGATGGTTGATCTGAGATAAACTTGTCTTCATTGAGAGGTTCATGCTCCGGTGGGACAAGACATTGAGGAACAAGTCGCTCTTTGAGGTATGGAGCCTTTAAGGTACATTTAGATTTTGTATGACGTTTTCTGGTGTCACAAATGGTTGTTTTGTGAATTTCAGTTCGTTTCTTTAAGTGAGTGTGCCAAACATTTTTTATTTCATTGTCAGTTCGGCCAGGTAATTTCGCAGCGATCATGGACCATCTGTAAAATCAAGAAAAAAACATCTTTGGTTAGAGACTAACATATGTAATATAATACCATATATTTATATACAAAATACTATATTAACAAAGTTCATGTGATTAGAAATAGCAATATCCTCCGTTAGCATGTCATTGTTATTTCTTTCTTTTTTAAATTTTTTTTTATTATTTTTAAGTTGTATTTCAGTAACTTGCTATATCAATGGTTTGCCAAGTGACAGATTATTATGATTAACTTATTTCGTTCATGGCTTGCCATGAGACATGTTATGATTATCTTTTTATATCTTTTTTTTTAAAGTGTTTCTTTTGTTTTAGTTTTAGTTTCACACTACCACACATTATGTAGTTTATTCACAATACATAGATACCAAATATGTTCTCACTTAGATTGTAGCTTAGTCGTAAGAGACAATGTTTTCTTGATAAAAAATCAAGTTCAAAACTTGAAAACAATATAAATTTATATGTAATTTAGCCGTTAAAAAACATACTTTATTCACAATACATAGATACCAAATATTTTGTCCTACTTATATCTAGTCTTATTATTATTTAGTGTTATTATTATATTATTACTTTAATTTTGATTCGAATATACTGAGCTAATTAACATCCAAATATAATTAAAAAAATATATATTATTTTGTATGTCTTGAAACATGTGTTAAAAACTGTAAAATATGCTAGGCACATGCACACTTGTATTGGTTTGCAAATATATAAGAGTATAAATGTGGAATTATTAATTATTAAATTATCAAGTAACGAAGCATGATAACCGGGATTGCGATTCGTGGTGGCCAATGGCCGACTTGAATACTTTATGATCTAAGCAAAATTTCAGTGTTTTGTCGTCGTGTTTGTGATCTTAATTTTACCTTTTAATATTATGCTTGAAATTATATCGATTTAAGAGATATTTTAATGGTAAATAAGGTGGCCTCAAAACTTCAAAAGCAAAAAGTTATGGATTAAAATCATAAAAATGCGTGTTTACTGTGGTGATTTCATCATAGAAAATTGATATATCTAGAAATACTGTTGAAAAAAGCTAAGCGTATTGATATCAATAAACATCTTAGTTTACCGGTTTCCGAGCATTTCATGTAGATGAATGATAGTGTCCTCTTCCTCTTTAGTGAAGTTTCCTCTTTTAATATCTGGTCGTAAATAGTTAATCCAACGAAGTCTGCAACTTTTTCCACATCTTAACAAACCTAAAGAAACAATCACAAGAACAAAACAAAGAGATTAACACGATTCCACACAACCCGTGGTTAAGTTTCAAACCAAAAAGCATAGCATGGTGTTCGTATACACAAACACTAAACATCCGGTTCATATCATTTCGATGATAATTGTATAAACTTTTTGAAAAGAAAGAAAGAGGGAGGTAGCGCTCATAAAACTATAAGTAAAACTGAATGTCAGAAAGAAATATTAGTGAAAAAACTTGTTATGCGTGAAAATCATATGATTTGCAGTGCTAGCATATTAAAGATGGTTTAGATGCGTGTGAAGATGAAACGAGGTATTTACTTACCAGCGCGTTTGGGAAGAGCACGCCAATTTGGATGACCATGTTGTTGTATGTATGAAATCAATATTTCATCTTCTTCATCACTCCATGGCCCTTTCTTTAAACCCATCTTTTGACAACAAGGTGCTCTCCCCATTCTGTCTCTCTATTTGGAGTTTGAATGATATAACAAAGAGACCCCAAAGCACAAGTAGGGTGGAGTATTTAGCCAAAGATATATATGATGATTATTGTCCTCATTATATATTTTTCTATTCAAGAAAATATAAATATAATATTCAAATTGTTATATATATATCAATTAATTAAATCTACGTCATTTTTTAAGCATCTGGTTTGACAAAAGTGTTGCATATATATTTTGAGATGGTGAGAACACAATGATTAATTGGTTATAGCAGGCATATTAATAATTAAAACAAATTATTAGTCTCCTTTTATTTTATAGGAAAAATCTTATAGGAAAAGCATTGTCTTTTACAAGTAAAATTAGTACTATTGTTCCTTTTGAAGTTCAAACAAGTAGTAGTATCATAAATTCGTTAACTATTTAAATATTGGTTTATATATGATGATTACTATGATAATAATTTTAAAATACCCCTTATATTCATTAATTCGTGTTAAAAAAAACCACTGCAAAAAAATTGCAACATATATCGTAACACTCCTTATATAACTAATGTTGTCTGTTTACACACTAGGAGTTTACGGTTTTGTTTTTAGTTACCCGAGTAAAAACTTTTCATGGGGCATCCATCTGTCGATTGCTCCTATTTAAACACGTTTAACTGTGAAGTGACATATTGTAACACTTGGTCTCCGATTGGTTACCCACCAAAAAATTCACGATTTCGATTCCATCCGACGAAACACTTATTATTAGACAAGGTATCCAACCCTTTGTATAATGAATACTTCGTTCTCTTTCAAGCTATATGAGACTTACACCTAGTTGTGTGTAATAAATTGATAGACGCCTCATTTCTTAAATATTTGAAAGCTGACATAGGATTTTAAAAAAAAAAAAAAAACTATCTTGGATTTATTAATTAAACATAATTAAATGATCACACCCACCACTACACATTAAATTAAAATATAAATATAGCGTTTTGATTTATTAAAGTTCTTTTTAAATTAACATATCTTAATCCTAATAAAACAATAAAATTGTTTCCACATGTCTTTATTTTAAGGTGTTCACATCATCAGTGTCAAGTGTCAAAATCAGATTCAATTATCAATTTAGTAAATTACCAATTTTATCTAAATAAAATTTTCATTTAAAAAAAATGGCAAACATAATGTAGATTTGATAAATTACTCAGTAATTTGAGTCTTTTTAAGCAAACAAATCAAAAATTTGTTATCTTTAATGTATTAAATTATCAATAAATATTTTATAATGAATTATGTCATTTATAATTTTCAAATTTTTAATCATTTTTTTTTTATATTTAGCTAAGATTATGAACCTAAATTCAACCCGTGTAGTACACGGGTTACTAACCTAGTAGTCTATATAAAAATAACTATATACATATACACACAAAATAATTAGATACTTTATTTTAACGGAAAATTTGGATCACCGACGGGTAATTACTAGCACCACCGGATCATCTCCATTTTTCATCGGAAGAAAACTTACTATATGTGAGAAACCCCCTGGCTCAACCTGAAACCCTCATTATTTTTTATGGATGGGACTTGAACGTAAAACCTGGTCAGATCATGCCAAGATCGAGTTTAAACTTTAAAGCGTAGTCTTATGACTCGAGTTTTTGGGCTGTGCAACATGGACTGCTGCACAAGGCCCAGTATACACGAGGGCCCAAAATGTAAGAATAATTTGGTATGACATATGGCTTATGCTATTTGGGCTACCAAGGATCGAAACATTATTTTACAATTTAATTCAAGGTTAAAATGTGGAGTCTAAACCAAAAATTACGGCCCAATGTCGTGGAATATTGAGTTTTGTTTTTAAATATGTGTAGTTTGAAAATTTATTTATCGGAATAGAACGAGTGATTTGAAAAACATTTATTGGGTATTTTTAAAAGTTTTTTTTCACTCCTACTCATATCCGTTAGAAAGGTTATTTTGATAATATCTTTTGAAAAAGGCTTCTAACAAAATCTTGTTAGGACTGTGATATTTAAAGAGAATCGAATATTTTTAATTTATGTAAAAGTTTTGTAACTATTTTTTCCATAAAGGCACATAAGGGGAGGAGGTATGGTGGTGACATGGCTTGGTGAAGCCATGTTCACCAACCAATTAAATTGTGCCAACTCAAATCATGTGTTTTTGAAGCCATGTGGAGCCACACCACATGGTATGGTGGTGGTGTGGATTCACCAAGCCATCCGTTTTTTTTTAAATTTAAACCACTTTTGATAAAATAAACAATAATAAAAGTAAACAATATTAATTAAAATAAATACACTAGCAAACTTAAACAACATTCATTAAAAATAATAAAAATTACAACTTTTATTAAAAAAAAATACAAATCTAGGGTTGAGGATTTGTGTTCACCTCCTCCTCGGTTAAAAACACTTCCATTGTGTTTTTGAAGTGCTCGGTGATATCGAATCTGAGTTTAAAATGAGTCTCGCTATCTCGCAATTCGAAAATAACATTCAGGTCGAGAACCCGGTTAACTGGCGGATCTCGAATGTGGACCAATGATATAGCAAGGCCATCGTCTTTGAGAGTCATGTTGTGTAGAATGATGATTGCGTACATAATGTTCTCCATTAACTCATTTTTTATTGGACGACCCTTTCGATCAACTATTGCCCACTTTTCCTTTAACCGACCAAACGTTCTTTCCACGTCTTTTCTAGCCCCCTCTTGTATCTTCTTCATTTTCTTCTCTTTAATCTCAAAAGGATGTGGAAATGCCTTCACAAAGACCGACCAAGGGGGATATATGCCATCCGCAAGGTAATACCCACGTTTGTACTCTCGACCGTTGCAAACAAATGGCATTCTAGGTGCAACCCCATGCATCTCATTATTGAACAAAGGTGACTGGTTAAGAACATTGATGTCGTTGTTTGAACCTGCAACACCAAAGAACGCATGCCAAAACCACATATCTTGGGAGGCAACTGCCTCGAGTGAAATTGTTGGTTTTTTATGATCGCCACGATGATATTGTGCCCTATACTTTCTAGGACAATTCCTCCACTCCCAATGAGTACAATCGATACTACGTATCATACCCGGAATACCATGTTTTTCTAAATGTGCATTATATAAAAGAGTAATATCATGGCTAGTAGGTGCACGCAAAAATTCATCTTTGTAAAGCTTAATAATGACTTTACAAAAATAGTGTAGGGATTCACGTGCAGTTCTTTCAAAAAAATCTAAAGATTCATCATATTCGTCAGGAACGTTACCGTATGCGAGTTGACGAATAGCCACCGTGCACTTTTGTAAAGGTGTGAAACTTTCCCGCTTCGTCGCATCCAAACGGTGTGTGAACCACGGCTCACTGTTTATGATGTCGTCAACAATCTTCAAAAACAAACGTTTAGACATACGGAACCGCTCTTTAAAAATTCCCTCGTGGTAACGGGGATTATCGGCCAAATATAGTTCCACCAATCGTTGGTGACCGTTTTCACGATCACGGTAAATACGTCTCCTATGTTTAGGAGCGGAAACCTCTTCTTGTTCTTCTTGTTCGATGACGTTAAGACATAGGTTAAAGTACTACATCGCGTTCTGGTACGAACCATCGGAGCTACTTGACGATGTCAGAATCTCGGGTGGTGGAAAAAAGTCCTCTTCATCGTAAAGACTCATTTTTGTAGAGTGAAAGAGATGAAAAAAATGTTTGTAGAGAGAAAGATGTGTGTTTTATAAAAAAATTAATGAGTATATATAGTGTATGTTTATAAATGTTAAAGAAAAAAAAAATAGGTTGCTAGCCGTTGGCTACCAACGGTAACATTTCCAACGGTCAAGAGAAGCCAAGAGAGGCCGGCTTAGGCTGGCTTGTGGGAACCGTGGAGAACCGGAAAAGAGGAGAACCGCTACACGCGGTATCGTTAGCCGGTGGAAGCCACCCGGCTCCCTTTGGAACCGGGTCCCGGCTCCTTCATGATACCGCCTCCCCTAAATACAATCACACAAATTCTTGAATGAATCAAATTCAACGTATAATTTATTAATAATACAATAAAATTTGAAGATGAATAGTACACTTTTTATTTTTCATACTTTGGCCACGTGACTTTGGTACTTTGACGCTTTCTACCCCTAAACTTTTAGGATTTGTTTTTTTAACGAAATATTAAACTTTTGGTTTTCATAGTTTGGCCATATATGTTTCATACTTTTACGTTTTGTACCGTTTAACTTTTAATTTTTTTTTAATTTTAAGTTTTGTTGTCTTCTATTTTGGCCACAAAACTTTTAACTTTTCTACTTTCGTTTTTAGTATATTTTTATAGTTTTATACTTTCACTACAGGACTTTTAGAATTTTACGTTTTATACCTCTTAACTTTTTTACCCTCTAACTTTTAAACTTTTTTTTGTTTTAAGTTTTGTTGTCTGTTACTATGGCCATAAAACTTTTAACTTTTATACTTTTGTTTTTAGTATACTTTTATAGTTTTATACTTTCACCACGAGACTTTTAGATTTTTACATTTTATACCACTTAACTTAGTATATTTTTATAGTTTTATATTTTCACCACAAGACTTTTAGACTTTTACGTTTTACACTCCTTAATTTTTTTAACCCTCTAACTTTTAATTTTTTTTTTGTTTTAACTTATTTTGTCTTCTACTTTGGCCACCAAACTTTTAACTTTTATACTTTCGCTTTTAATATACTTCTATAGTTTTATACTTTCACCACGAGGCTTTTAAACTTTTACGTTTTATATCATTTGACTTTTTTTACTTTCATTCAGTATACAAATTCAACCCCGCAGCAACGCGCGGGGAGGGTAAACATCTCGTTTAAAACATTCAACATCATTCTGCATGATTCAAGTGTACGGTTTCACAATATCACATGATTTGTTTAAGATTATCAATTTTGCAAACGAACAACTACAACTGTAGAAAAACAAAGTAAAGCAATCAAACTGGGTTTTGACTAATCATCTCAAACAGTATGGTCGTGCAAGAGTTTTGATTAATTATCCTCACACATAAAATAATGTCCGAGTATGGAGTTAAGATTTTGATTAGGATTTGGGAAGAATTATAGCTCGACCGCTATGTGGGAAACTTATAAATATAAATTATATTTTTCTCTCCTAAACTTGATATTGTAAAAATCAATCAACTTTCAACTTGTGTTCCAATCTTATGAAAGTTATGTTTTTTCCCTCCTATAATAAACTGACATGTCATCACTAAATAGGAAAAAAAATATATGTTTTTCAAAAGATTGAAACACATGTTGAAAGTTTAGTGATTTTTATACAAGTCTATAATAGGTACAACTATACAAGTTATATTAATGAGAATTTGTGTAATTGTATGTATAACATGTATGAGTTGATTTTGCTAAAATAGAAAATTTTGGCCTATCGTTATCACAGTTGTCAATTCAAGCTCTTGAAGATGGCCCCATATTTTTATAGTACTCCCCCAGGACCTTCAAGATCTCCGAGACAACCCCATATAGAGCTTGAAACGTGACAATATTGACTCGACTTGTTTACACATGTACCGGCCTGTATCAAAAGCATAGCGCGGCTCAATATATATAGTTTTGTTCCTGAAACTTCTTGAAGCTATTAGGGCAATGTTTTCTTACAAACAACATGAAGAAGAGCTTCTTATGGATTCGATTAAGCAACTTTCATTCTTATGATTTGTGAATAGGAATATAAATAAGAAATTTTCTTTTTGTTGGAATGAGTTGTTACAAAATTCCTTTTTGATGTAACATCGGATTTTTTATGGGTTAGGTTTTTCCAACCCTTTCTTCATAATCTATCATTGACGTCATTCAAATAAAAAATAAATAAGTAACACAGATTCATATATGTTTTATTAATCTTTCTTAATTAATTATTTTAAATATATAATTTTCATATTATTTATAGAAAACAAAGATGTTACAACTTATGAAACAGTTACAACTTTATATTACAAAAAAAAAGTACAAATAACTGATTGCACACAAAATAAATAGCATATAATAACATCCACAGCGATACCGTACATGTAGATTCACTTTTTCGAATCTTTACAAGATTCATAAAGCAAACATATGTACGGTTAAAGCCGACACTTCTTGTATAATAACATCTAGTAAATCAAACAGGAGCAATTCTGTTATCCATGTTGGAGGACGGCTCTATTTCCTCTTCGTTCTCACGAGACAATTCTTCAAGCGACTTGCCCTTGGATTCCGGGACCAAAAACGTAAACACCATTCCCAAGAAGTTGATCACACCGAGGACGATGAGAGAGTATCTGATTCCGATACCTGTAGGGTACCCATGGTCCGTCTTTTTAGGGTCTCTGCTCTGAGCAGCGTAGAGAAACCCGTAGGCGCCAACAATGGCGCCAGCCTTTCCAGCTGCTGCGGAAATACCGTGGCAAGTGGAACGGAGCCTGGCTGGAAATATTTCAGCCGGGACCACGAAAGTGGTAGCGTTAGGGCCGAAGTTAGCGAAGAAGAACGTCAATGAGTATATGACGACGAAGCTGATACGGTTGTCGTGTAAAGTCCAGTGATGATAAGGAATGGCGAGAACGAACATGAAGACCGTCATGAAAAAAAATCCCATGAGTTGGATAGTAAAACGACCGATGATATCGATGAAGAGAACCGTGAACCAGTATCCAGGAACGGTACTGCAAAGCGCTATGAGGGTTTGCGCTTTTGCCACCTTGTAAACCTCGCCAACGGCGCTCATTGTCGCCGCTGGAGGGATCCACCCGATCCCGCTTAGCACATCCTTTTGGAAGAGGTTTTGTGAGTAGAAAGCGATGTCGAGTAAAAACCAGGTGGAAGTGGTTCCAAGCAAGTGGAGGCCGTGGCGACGGGCGAATTCTTTTGAAAACAACCCGAATGAGTTTCGGGCATCGTCAGAAAGTTTGTCCACCTTCACTTCTTCGGGATCAATCTCAACTTGTAAAACTCGAGCCATGTCTGACGCCGCTTGTTTTGCGTTTTTCGCCACCAAAGCGGTGTAACGCGCGGTTTCAGGCATCTTCATACGCCAGTAGTAAGTTAGGGCCGCTGGGACCGCACCAAACATGAGTATTATACGCCAGATGTAGTCTGCTTGCGGGACTGTGGACCCTACCGGGTCCGATGCATAGGAAGGCGCGTTAAAAGCATGGTCAAAAGAAGCTGACACGATTAACGCGACTATCCCACACGCCAAAATCCCAATCCCTTGCATCGCAAAAACTGCAGCGATAAACGCGCCACGTGTTTTCTTGTTAGCGTATTCTGACATAATTGTAGCGGAGAGAGGATAATCGCCACCGATCCCAAACCCTAGCCAGAACCTAAAGAAACAAAGTGTGGCCATGACACCTTTGGCTTCCATCCCAAACGAGAGGCCGGATGCTAACGAGCATATAACCATGATAGCCAAAGTAATACCGTAGACTTTCTTACGACCCATTTTGTCACCGAGCCATCCAAAGAAGAGCTGGCCGCATAGAGTTCCGACAAGGGCGACACCAGTAACTGATGAGGCTACAGAGGGTGGAAGTACTCCAGGCTTGGGGCCATCTTTGTGATAGTAAATACGGCCAAGCAATCTGGTGACAAGAGAGATCGCGAAAAGATCATACGCGTCCGTGAAAAAGCCCATTCCAGCAATCAAGATGGCCGTGAAATGGTACATTTGGGTCTTGGCCGAATCAAGAACACTAAGCACATGAAGTTGCACTTGATCTCGAGCCATGGCTGCCTGCCTGCCTGCAGATTAATATAAGAAACTAAAATTAAAATCAAAATCCCATATGGTATCATATTTTACAAGTTAATTAATTATGGGAGTACGGGAGACTTAGGATTTTCATGTTCTAAGTTTGATACTTGAGCTTCTAGGTTTTATCATCCGACTGTTTGCAGGTATAGGTTTTTTTTGAAATAGGCTCAACTGTAACTGGCTCGGGCTTTCGTAGAGAGCTCCGTTTATCGAGTTAGTTGGGAGCATAGATCAAGGCTTTGTTTTTTGGTAGTTAAAAAACATTTGATAATGCTTATGGAAAGAGAGAGAGAGAGGTACCTTGTGACACAAGAGGATAGCTATATATATTAAGTTCACGATAAGGTGAGGATTGAAGATGAGACGTTGAATGCATGGGTATTTAAAGGTGCACAAGTCTAAGAATCATTTGAAGCATATTATGGCATATGCTCTTCTATGTGCTTCCGATTATCAAAATTTTAATCATGTCAACTTATTCACAACCTCACTCAGTCTTCACTAGTTGTAACAAATTTGCAAGATTTAGAATAACTTAATTGATATTATTATCGATTAGGTTATAATACATAAAACTTTAAATCCTAAGTGGGCCCAAGCTTAATAATAAACAATCCTAAACCTAATAATAAATTCCGATACTCCCTTACATTCAAAGGGAAAAAAAAAATCGGATGCTCTAAAGAGAAAACAATAAAAAAAAAATTAATAAATTTTGAAAAACTAGCTTCAACCTCGATCTACGACTCAGAATTTCAATCATCTACAAACGGCTCAGAACAGTTGCATCTTATAGGTTTACTTGACTTCAGTTCCTTCACGGTTTTCCCAGGTTTTGAGTTTTGGTTCCTAGAATAATAATTAAACACGATTGGCAAGTTCCCATCAGTGGTTCCATCTTTGTCGGCTATGACGATGCAGAAGAAGGAAGAAAAGCTGCTAGATAAAAAAAAAAAACAACGTACTGACACTTGTAACATCCTGAATTTCTTCTACATTAAAATAATTTATTTCGGATGTCTCAAATATTTGGGTAAGTTTGTTTAAATAATACCCCCATATAAACCAGTTGATGCTTGATTAGTTACTAAAATAAATAGGCAACTAATATATGTAGTACATGAAAGATCGGAGGTAATAACGTAAAATGAGAGTTTTGATCCAAAATAAATAAGTAGTTTAAGTTCAGGAACTGAAAGTGTAAATGTGTCAAGTAATTGAGGTAAAACAAAATCTGGATTTCTCCTCCTTGGAGAAATCGCAGATACGTTTGTTCAAGGGGAGAGGGGGAAACTAGGGTTTACCAAATTGTGAGGTCCTAAGGTCAAAAATGGAAGGAAACTCATCGGGGATTTCGAAATCTGGCTAGCAACTGCATCTATTTTGTGTTCTCCATCTCAATTTTCTGTGTATTCAACAAGTGGTCAAGAAGGAGGTTCAAGTTATCAAGGGGATCATGAATTGAAGGCAAAAGGTAACATAAGTTGAAGCATAGTTGTTACAATTATGATATACTTGAAACGTATTCATCACATCATACTAGAGAAACCAACACAACTATCTCAAAAATCGCCATTAAGAAATTCACGCCTGAAATTAGATTTATATACTTCATTGAAAGATAATATCTCTTTAACACGTGATATTGCAATGATTAAAACAAAAATAAGCTTATCAAATGCCCTTTCGTCTAGCGGTATCATGGTTATCATGTTGTAGGATAATATCTCTTAACACGTGATATTGCAATGATTAAAACAAAAACCGAGCATACCAAATCCTATTGATAACAAATTTAAAAAAAATCAAGAAACAACAAAAATAAGCCTCAATAAACAATACACCGCTATAAAAGCACTGGGTATACCGGTGTTGTAGGGCGGTGAGGGAGCTTCACGCGAGAAGCACGACGTACGTTGAAGGTTGTCGTGAGATTCTTCACGTCGTTGTGGAGGCCAAAGATTCGTTGAACGACATGATTTTCAACCTAGGGCTTTTTAAAAATATATAATTAATTAATTAATTATTTAATGGCATAACATCACACCAGCACATTATGTATACCTCTTATGTATGATAAAATTGTGTGATTCAGTCATAGTCCACATAGCACTTATTAAATCACTTATCACACCATATATACCACATACCACATACCACATGTACTAAATAAAATGTGTTCCTTTTATATCAAAACCCTAAAAGACTCATTGATGGTGACCTATTATATAAGTGAAGTAGTAGTATATATATATATACTTTTGTTTTCTTTTTTGAAAAGCGAAGTAATATATACTTGATTCATTTATCTAAATATCATTAAATTGTTTAATTTCTTAAAATCAATCCATTATAATTTAACAAAAGAATTGTCAATTCTATGGCATAATTATTATGACTTTGTAAACATATATTCAAATAATCTCTCTCATCTTTCTTCTTCTATTTCTATATCCTTCTTTTTCTTCTCCAAATGCAATAAACTATTCATAGTTTTTCAAAAATCAAAATTTTCCATTGTGTACTTCTTTTTCTTCTATAAAAATCAATGGTAGAACAAACAAACAAGAACTACTGAACACATGAGGTCTCCGAGACAGTCTCAACTTTTTATGGGGGTCGATAATAAGATAAGATCTTAATTGTATATAAAATAAATTACTGTTTGCGTCCCTGTGGTTTGGGCCAAAATGCGACCTGCGTCCAAAAAAGAATTTTTTTCCCTGTGTAACCTGTGGTTTCCATTTCGTTGCCATATGTACCCCTCTCCCTAACAGCCGTCATGTCAGAGGTTAATCTGAGCCCCATGTGCGATGCACATGAGGGCATTTTCGTCCTTTTAAAAAAATTCACACCCAGGCGAATAGTTTAACCTAATGTCACTTTCGTCTCCCCCACATTTGCACTTGTTTATTGGATTAGGTCACTTTCCCCCACATATCCACTCGTGTTCCCTCCAAATTCGTCACCGTTTACATGCAAGTTAAACCGTGAAAGAGCAGAGGACTGAAGATGGTGGTTAGGCTGTGGCATATTCGTCCTGATGACCTTGGACGAGTTGATGAATCTGAGATTTACGGTAAGATTTTATCTCAAACTTCAAAATTGATCTCCTTTTAGGGTTTTTAGTTGACTAAATTCCATAATTTATGCATTTTTTGTTTCTCAATCACAGCTAATGAGCCTACACTGTTTTCACTGAAAGTTTATCATGGCGGGCAGTTTATTGAGACTCCTGGAAGAAGGTATATTGAGGGAAAATGTGAGTTTATTGATATGGTTGATATAGATGAGTTCTCGGTACATGAGCTAGATGATATGATTCAGCAGTTAGGACACCCAAGAACTGATGTCATTTACTATTATTATAGGATACCAACTGAGGACTTGAATTTAGGTTTAAGACCTTTAGGAAATGATAGGGATGTTTTAGATCTATCTAAGTATGTGGGCATTTATAAGGTAATTTCAGTTTACACTGAACATGGAGGCACCACATTAGACAGAATTTATTTCATGCCAAATGATAATTACTCTAGTGTTGTAATTGAAGAACTTGATCAACCTGGGCCATCTGCTATAGTGCAACACTCTCAAACTATGCAGGATGAGATAGATGTAGATGATAATATGGATGTCATGAGTGAAATAGAGGATACAATGAATCCAGTGAATGTAATGCAAACTGAGGAAGAGGTACAGGAGAATGTTAGTGTAATGCAAATTGAGGAAGAGGTACCAGAGAATGTGAATGTGATTCAAACTGAGGAAGAGGTACCTGAGAATGAGAATGTGATTGATAACCAAACTGAGGAAGAGGTACCTGAGAATGAGAATGTGATTGATAACCAAACTGAGGAAGAGGTAACTGAGAATGTGAATGTGATTCAAACTGAGATAGAGGTACCTGAGAATGAGAATGTGATTCAAACTGAGTTAGAGGTACCTGAGAATGAGAATGTGATTGATAACCAAATTGAGGAAGAGGTACCTGAAAATGTGAATGTGTCTGAAAGTGAGCAAGTGGTAGAAGAGAATGTTAATCTGAATGTGAATGTGTCTCAAAATGAGGATGAGATAGATGATCCTTTTGAGGGCTTAGATGAAATTTTGGGTACCCATGAGGTTAGGAAGGTCATTGATGAAGATGTGATAGCAAGCCCAACTCAGAATGGTGTTAGGGAATCAGTTAATGCTCAGCATGTTGAGAAGATGATGGTTACAGATGAGATTTTCTTGGCAAATTTTATCTTTCAGTATGACAAAGATGAAAATGTAGTTGATGAAAATGTACAAGTGCAACAGCAGGATGCAGTTGTTGATGAAGATGTACAAGTGCAAGAGCATGATGCAGTGGCTGATGAAAATGTACAAGTGAACGATCATGATACTTTAGTTGATGAAGAAAATATGTTTGATGAAAATGTTCAGATTGACATGGCAGAGTTTAGAGTATCTGTTGATGAAGATGATGGTCAATCCGATGATGATGACAAGGATGCTCATGAGGTGGAACTTGATGATTTTTATAGTGCAAGTGATGAGGATGAGCCTTTAGCAAAAGAAATAAAAAAGGTAAACAAGAAAAGGAAAAGGGTGAAAACTAATGAAGATCCTTGTGGTATATTTTATGTTGGTCAAACCATTAGGAGTAAAGGAGAGATCAATGATATGGTGAAAACTTTGGCAGTGAAAACCCAAAGGCAACTTGTGATTAGGAAGAATGATAAGAAAAGATTTCGTGTAATTTGCTATGGGGCAAATCCAGACAATGTTGTGTGCAATGAGGGGCAAATCAGGGATTTAACTACTAAGGGGGAATCATCTAAAGGTGGTGGGCCCAGAAAGTCAAAAAAATCCAAAGGTGGTAGGTCAAGTGCAATAAAGAAAGTTAAAGTAAGATTCCCTAAACCCACTTGCCCATGGGTTTTGCATATCTCAAGAAGAAGTGAAAAGGATGTGTGGTGTGTGAAAACTGTTAAATCACAGCACAAATGTTTGAGTACAAGAAACCCAAGACTGTACACAGTTTCAGCAATTGCTAAGGAGATTGAGCCACAGATTGAGTCAAACCCAACCATACCATTGAAGTCACTTAGGGAGCTCTTAGAGAAGAAGAACAAGGTAAATCTGACTATACAAAAGGTGTTTAGAGCAAAAGCAATGGCTATTGAGAAGATTCATGGTAACTTTACAAAGCAATATAGCTTGTTAAGGGATTATGCTGAAGAGTTATTGAGATCCAACCCTGGTTCTACAGTTAAAATTGAAGTTGAACCTGAATCTGATCCAAGTAGTGAAAGCAGACAGTTTAAAAGAATTTATGTTTGTATTGCTGCCTTGAAAAATGGTTTCAAGACATGTGGCAGAGATCTTTTAGGCTTGGATGGAGCATTCATAAAGGGTCCTTTCCCAGGTCAAGTTTTGTCTGCAGTGGGGATTGATTCCAATAATGGAATTTATCCTGTGGCTTATGCTATAGTAGAGGCTGAAAACTTATCATCCTGGACATGGTTTTTGGAGTGCCTTGGTGAAGATTTGGACTTGTCTGCTAATTCAAATTTCACATTCATTAGTGACAGGCAAAAGGTAAAAGTTTCTTAACTCAATTATATTGTAAAGATGTTCTATTGTAAACTGTTATACTAATACATACATGATTTGATTAACAGGGTATTTTACCAGCCTTAAAAAATGTTTTCCCTGCTGCTGAGCATAGATATTGCTTAAGACATATTCATGAGAATATGAAGTCAAAGTGGAGGGGTAGTATATTGAAGGACATGTTATGGAAGGCTGCAAGTCAGACAACAGTAACTGAATTCAACAGTTGTATGGAGGAAATAAAAAATGAGGATGAGTCACTGTTTAATTGGTTGAAGGAAATTCCATACAAGCATTGGAGTAGAGCACATTTTAGAGGTATTCTTTAAGCTAATAATGCATTTGTTTATGTTTTAGTACAAATGTTTTAATAATATGTGTTGTCTAATGTAGAAGGGGCAAATAGTGATGTCTTACTCAACAACCTTTGTGAGATTTTCAATAACCAGATGGTTAGGGGGAGAGATAAGCCAATAATCACTTGTTTGGAATGGATTAGGGAGTACTTGATGAGAAGAATTGCTACTGTACACAATCTGATTGCAAAAGCTGATGGACCTTTAACACCAGCAGCAGCAAAAAGGTTCTCATTCAGCAAAGAGAAGGCAAATGAATATACTGTGATTATGGCTGGTGGCAGGAAGTATCAAGTGAATGGGGCTTCAATGGAGCAGGTGGCTGTTGATTTGGATAAAAGGACATGCTCTTGCAGAAAATGGCAACTCACTGGCATGCCTTGCAGCCATGTTATTGCTTGTATAAATGACTTGGCAAGATATGATGAATATGCTGCAGATGCTGTTCCTGAAAGTTGGGTTGCAAAGGTGTATTGGTTGGACACTTGGAAGAAAACTTATGATCACACAATTCAGGCAATGACTAGGATCAGAAGGTGGATACCATCGAATTGCCCAACAACCTTGATTCCTCCAAAACACCATACTCAAGTGGGCAGGCCCAAAAAGAAAAGGAAGAGGTCAGCAAATGAGTTGGCAGATGGCATTGCAAAAGATGGGAAATTGACAAGGAAGGGTGCTACAACAACCTGCTCCAAATGCCACAAGAAAGGTCATAATGCTAGAACTTGCAAGGGTCAAGGTTCATCACAATCTGTCATTCAAGGTGGTCAACAAAATGTTTGATGCAAGATGGATGCAGGATGTTAATTTGTTTGTGTGTTTTGAACTTGGTTTGTTTGTTTGAACTTGAAGTTTGTTTGTTTTTGTTGGTCTGAACTTGGTTTGTTGGTCTGTTTTGAACTTGGGGTTCCATGTCTATTTTGAAACTTTACTTGTTTAATCAATGGTTGATATGGAATGTCTAAATTTGTATGATGTTGTTGGTTTGAGATGATTTTGAATTTGGTACCATTTTGACCATTTTTGCAGCAGAAGGTTTTGGCAATTACCAGTCTGGTTTGGTTGTTGGTTCATGTATTAGTTTTACCATTTTGACCATTTATGCAATAACCATTTATGCAATTACCCTATTTACCATTTATTTCATGTATTAGTTTTACCATTTTGACCATTTATGCAATTACCATTTGACAACTTGCATACAAATTTACCATTTTGAAGTCAAAGTTACCATTTAACAACTTGGAATTACAAAGAAGTAGTAAATGACCTTTACAATATAGGTTGCCAAAATGTAGGTCAATACTATCTAGTTACACTTCATATTTCAGACTCATCTTCAATTTGTTTAGAAACAAAGTAGAACAAAAACAACATCCAACTAATGACAACAACAAACTTCAATTTTTTCACTTCAACTTCAAGTTCTTTGACAATTTCAACAGCCCTAGCACATAATGGTGGGTCTGCCCAGCTAACAAATCCGCAGTTCGTACCCTGTGTAAAACAAAAATCAAAGAAAAACTTGAAAAATTCATCAAAAATCGAAGAATAGTAAAAAATTAAAAAAATTAAAAACAAGAAATGATACCCTTCTAGCACAGCAATGGAATCTACGCCCTGGATTTGCTTCAGTCCATGAAGTTCGCACGACAGTTTTAGAGCCACAAGAACAAATCACCATTTTTTGGGTTGATTTTTTTTCTTTGTTGGAGCAATTAGGTTAGATTTTTTGCTGTGTTCAAGGAGATATAAAGAAGGAAGAAAGAGATGATGGTGGGCCCAAAGGTAACGGTCACATTAAACTATTCGCCTGGGTGTGAATTTTTTTAAAAGGACGAAAATGCCCTCATGTGCATCGCACATGGGGCTCAGATTAACGTCTGACCTAACGGCTGTTAGGGAGAGGGGTACATATGGCAACGAAATGGAAACCACAGGTTACACAGAGGAAAAAAATCTTTTTTGGACGCAGGTCGCATTTTGGCCCAAACCACAAGGACGCAAACAGTAATTTATTCTTGTATATAACAACTAAAATCATGGATGTGAGATGACCACATGAAAAAAGTTTAGATTCCCCCATGTAAAAAGATGATTTTTAAATTTAAAAATCTAAGTCAATAAAGTAAAAGAAAAAAATTATGAATCAATCTTACCTTCCAAAATAATATAATTCAAAAAGATAAAAAGTCAATGTTGTTTATCTATTATAGACTTAAAGCATTATAAATTACAAATCATAAGGCTTGATTTCTTAAAAAAGTAAACTAAAAGAAATAAAGTAATTTATATTTATAGCCATATTTCCCACCATAAAATTTAACTCTTATCACTTCAAAAAAAAAAAAAAAAAACTTATCTAAGGTTAATCGCAATACATGCACCGCGGTGGTGCGGTGGTGGTGGACCGTGCGATGTGTGGTTGCCGCAGAAATCGAAAAAAAAAAAGAGAGGAAAAGAGAGTAGTGCGAGGGAATTGAAGGAGCTGAGTTGACGCGGGGTGGTGCGCGACTAAAGCATAATGGGGGTGTGGAAAGAACTGCGGTGGATTGATGTCCGCACATCGCGGCTCTGGTATTGGGAACACCCTAACACTAACTTTTTTTATTTGATGTTGATTGAGAACTACCTGCTAACCCATTACCGTACCATCTTATCCAACGTATTAATAATAAGATATTTGGTTAGGTGACTTGAAGTACAATGCTAAGTGCCTACGTAATTATAGGTACCTCAGTTGACATTTAATAAATAAATAGTTGAATATAAAAGGTCAAATAATAAAATATGAATGGCCAATAAAAATATACTTGGCCATTGGTAACGAACTAGGGGCTCTCTCACGAGACGAACATCCACATCTCACATTTTTCACGAATATAAATTATATATATCAGGGTGGGGTATGAGTGATTTAAAGTCTTAGGTTTTAAAATCTTCACCTAATAGAAATGTGTCATGTAAGAGAGAAAAAGAAGAGAGAGTTTGAAATTCTTAAGGTTCAAAATAAGGGGTATGATGAGGTTTTGAAACCTTTAGACTTGGGGTTTAATTTTTTTTTTTTTTGATAAACACACTCACATATCCATTGGCTAGTTGTAGCTTGTAGAAGTCGTAAGGCTTCAAAACTGAAGCTGCATGAAACCGATTGAAGCCGTGGGGGAAAGCCAAAGGCATACCCCCCACCCTTAGCCTAAGATTATAATATTTGTAGGTATATATAACCCTGCAAGGTGCAACATTGTATTTTTTACGACAACAAAAATCACTCTATACGTATCGTTATCGAAGTATGTGCATTTAGTATTGAAGGTTGAACGTTTGTTATCGAATGTCAATTGCTATTAGGAAAAACTAATGTTATTCTGTGCTGAAATATGAGAAATCGTTCAGAAATCAGAAAAAAAAACATTAAGTGTTTGTTATTTGGTTTATTTGATTCGAATACAAATCGAATTTGAATTTAGTTTTACAAATACGATTCGATTCGAATAATTTGAATACAAATTAAATATATTTTTTATATAATAGAAATTATATTATTTATAAGACACTTTATCAAATCTATTAGGCTACATATATGTATGTGCTATAAATTGTTTTTTAGTTCAAAGTGCAATTTCTTTTAACCTAGCGCTAGCAGACTACAAATTGATCCATAGAAAAATCAACTCATTCATTATTTCGAATACCATAGCAGTTCATTCATTCTAATACCCTCATCGCTCCTCACTTTGCCAGCTCATCGCTTTGTTTTCATCGACTTTCTCCATCGCTGGATAGTAGTTCGTGCCTTTCGTGGTTCATAATCTATCAATCATTGGTTTAGTTCATCACTTCATACATCGACTCCTACTGTGTTCAAGACATCAAGTCAGCCTTGACTTTCGGATGTGTTTAATCTATCAATCTGGATTCTCAGTCATATTGTTCAAGCAACAAGCCTAGTAAATTTTTTTTTAATTATTGTTAATTCGTCAGGAAAGCATTCTCATAAAGTAGTTTGTTTACTTACGATGGTTGTTTTAATTAGTTGCTTATTTCCATTGTGTAACGAAATGTGTTTCAATATCAGATATAGAAAACTCTACTTTTGGAAAATGCTAACACTAGTGAAGATACACAAAACACACACACACAAACACACAACAACACACAATAAACAAACAACAAAAATAAAAACAAAAACAGGGAGTACTCAAATTGGATGGGCAGTGGTAATGCATGGTCTTTATCATGGTGTGATTAAATCCCCGATCGTTTGGGACTGATTTGGAGTTGCTTTTCGACTTGCTATCTACGAGCTAAAGATAATTAAAATAAAAGTTCCCATTGATTATTCAAATACTATTGTAAATTAAATATTAGTTCAACATATACTATTATTATTTTTTTTACTGCTTCGGTTATAGCTTAATTGTAAGAGACAAAACTCTTTTAATAGATACCAGTAATCAAACCTTAGCAATAGTATTGGATGAAATAATAAAATTTTGTTGTTAAAAAAAAGGTAGACATGTCTTTATGATAGAATTTTTTTACCCATAATTGGGTTTTAAAATTTTAAAATTTGAATAAGTCGATTTGAATAACCCGGATACGATTCGATGAACATCTTTACCCACTACCTCGCCATGAGTTTTTTTCTCCATTGGATTGCTTGGAAACTCATTCATGGTTGGCAAAAGAGATTAGTACGCAACCTGTATCGTATCAAAAAATACTTAACTGATAACAAGTAAAGGTGTAAACCTAGTGACAAAAGCTTGAGAATTTGTATACGTGTGCGCGCGCGCGGGGGGGGGGGGGAGTCATATGACTCATAAACTTTTTTTCTATCGTTATATTTCGGGTTATATGTTCGGGTCAGCGATCTGGTTCAGGTCAGGTCAAACAATAAAAACTCTAAATATCTATTTTTTCTTCATTCATTCAAATGACCGTAATAAAGAAAAGAGCAAATTACATTATATGTCCTTAAGTAATCACCCAAATTTCACTTTTTGTGCTTAAACTAAAAAATTAATAAAAAACATCCTTTATATTGAGAGTCCGTAATATTTCATTTCCTTTCTTCTAACAGACTTAAAATTTGTCTGTTAATTAATCCAGCATGTGCTTTGCACATGAGAGCAATTTGGTCTTTTCATAGTTCAAGGACCATTTTTATAATTAGATCAAAGTTTTAGTTAAAAATATATAAAGAGTAAAATTACAATCTGTAGATCATTTCCCCCCCTCTCTCTCCTAATTCCTAGATTGAAAACCCAACTCATTTCTCTGAATAAGTTAAACCATCGTCTTCCTCCACAGTCAACGATCCCCGAGGACTCTGCTATGGACCAAAATATGTCATGACAGAATCGATCATAAAGACATTGCCGACTCTGTAATAAAGGGGGTTATCGATTTGATCGAGTCTTTTTCCAGAGGAATAGGCCGGCAAAGACAAAAGGAAGACAGATGGATGGTAGGAACGAAGAAGACGGTGAGATCTGGATTTTAACCGACAATTGGAATCACTCACCTTTCACACATAAATCGGTACCGGAGGAGGAAACACAGTTGAGAAATCATCAATCATACAAGAAGCCAAATGGATGGTGGGAAAAAAGAGTGCTACATCTTGGTTTTGTCAAGGTCAATCTCTAAACACCCTATGATTGTGTTATTTATATTTATCTGAACTGATTGTAACCAAATCACTGGTTTCGGATACCATGTTCGTTTATAGAAAAGTTTTGAACTTAATCGCTTCCGCATTAGATTATTAGTAATAATCGATTTTCTGATATTGTGTAAATATAAAATATGATTTTATATTAAGCTGACAAAAATTGTTTTGTCCTAAACGAGCCCGAGATTGCCTACAATGGTATCGGAGCCACTTTTACGATGATTCAGATAAATTAAGTTTATTGATCTTGCGTTTTATAATGTCAAAAAATTATTTTGACATAAGAACTTGCCTTTATGTTTTATGATTGTGCGAATCGGGCCTTTGTGGGTATTATTTTGAGGACATACACAACATGTCTCACTGCTTCACCCCCATAGTGTTTCTAGTACCTTCATCGATTTCAACATGGATCTTGTCATTCCCATCATTGTTCGAGTCCTACTCTCCACAACACCATTATGTTGTGGGGTGTAGGGTGTTGTTATTGGCCTTCTTATTCCTGCATCTTCACAAAACTTTATGAAAACAAGTGAGTTCAACTCACCACCCCGGTTTGTTCTTAACATTTGAATCACAAACTTGATTTCCTTTTCAACATGTGACTTGAACCTTTTGAAATGGGTTAATGCCTCATCTTTTTCTTTTTTTGAGTAAATACGCCCACATGTATCGACTAAAATCATTAACAATCAGTAAAAAGTACAGATTACCTCCCGTTGATTGAGGTGTGATAGGCCCACAAAGATCCGCATGCAGCAATTCTAAAGGACTTGAGGCACTCCATTTTGCTTAATTTGGAATGCCCTTTCTTGTTTATTTCCCCACCAAACATCCTTCACAACTGTTTCGGGTGACTCAAGTATGGCATGCCTAAGTTGAATTCTGCTATTCACTAATGAATTGAGCTAATAAATGGAGAACAATTAGTAAGACGTATGATTTTATTGGAACCTCACAATATGATTACAATTGAGAAAGAGCATGTCGAAACGCACAGTTAAGGTGTAAACCTCAGCTAAAAAGTCCTTAATCATAACTAAAATGTATCTATTTATACTAGTTGGGAAGTCGCATCTTCCCCAACTTTAAGTGGATGCACTTGCTCTTCCGGTTATCGCAGCTGCATCGCCCTCGTCATGCTTTTTGTACGGATGCAACTTGGAAACGCCTACTTCGGTAATGCTTGGCCTTTGTCGTATTTGCACATCCGAACTTAATCTATCCACATCACCTTCCACAATACCTTTCTTTCCCATCAACTCTAGAATCTAAACGTTTGCATTCTTGCATGCCAAACCCAAGATTCTTCGTCCCAAAAATTCTTTAAAAATATTAATCTATATAAGCGATTTGCTAACCTTAAGACCTTGATGACCAACCCTTCTTACTCATCATAAACTTTCAAGTACTCATTTTTCATTCATATGTTATAACCCACATCAGTCATCTGGCCAAGACTTAATATGTTACTAGTAATGCAAGAATGAAATACACATGTTCAACCATTAGTTGATCACCAGTTTCATTGAAACAAAAGAGTACCTTTCTCTTTTATGTTAACTATTGAACCATCTCCTAGTCGTACACATCCTTTGACATTGTGGTTATATTCTGTAAATACTCTTTCCATTGTGTCATATGGTTGCTAACACCATTGTCTAGGTACATACATCCATGCTAGCTTCGACTTTATCATCAAATGATCTTGGAAACACTGTTAATAACACCATCGATTCGCTTTCTTCTCCGCACACAATGCGCAACAAAAGTAGTTTCATCTTCCCGCTCCTTTGTTAAATGTACTTCTTGATCTTGCTTCTCATTCTTACACCCAGATGCATAGTGCCTAAAACTTTTACTATTGAAGCACTTTATGTGCTTCTTGTCTCGTGATCTCTGGTTCTAACCGCCAGATTCATGTGATGAAGTGCCACCTCCACAGCTACCTGTACCATGAGACAAACTCCTCCCTCTTGATCCAGTCATGCTTCCTCGATGAATACTTGAACCTCTACCACGTCCTGAACTATGTTTAATGCTTCCTTTGTTCTGAGAGCTCCCTTCAACTTTCTAGAACAACAAAGGGTTCTCCATACTGGATCATCCTTGGCGTAGCTTCAACATTTCTTCATATGCTTTCAGCCTCCTTATGGCTTCTTCAAAAGGCATTGTCTCCTCTTTTGGTTATTGCTCCATGGATGCCAGATGAATGCAACTTTTCAATCACTATATCAAGTAGCTTCCAAACCAATTCTTCATCTCCCAAGACTACTCCAACACCATTGCATTTGGAGATCATTCCTGCTGCATACTCATCAATGGTTTCAACTTCTTTCATTCTTAGCGCTTCCATCTCACTCTTGAGTGTATGAAGCCTTGCCTTCTAAACCCGACCAACCCCCACATATCTTGTTTTTAGTGAGCCCCATACCAGCTCCTTTGCAGTTTTCTTCTTCGCCACTTGCAAAATGATTTTTTTCCGGTATTGCTTGAAAGATGTATGCATGTGCCATCTCATTTTTCTTCTCATCCGTAGCCACTCTGGTTGTTGGTTCTATGGCCTCCCATACACCTTGAGCATCCAACACTGCCTTCATTTTGATCGCCCAGGTAGTGTAGTTGCTTGATGTTAAAACTAGACACTAAATGAGAAAGGATTCTCCTTCTGAGGGTTAGAGGTTGAAACGACATACATGTTTTCAAATCGAGGATATTTAGGCATAAACTAGATCAAGAACCTCAATGCTTTGATACCAAAATGTTGGATATCAGAGATATAATGTACAAGTACAATGTATGGCGAATGCTTTCTTATATGCTTTATTTGTTCTGACTTGAACAAAGGAGATACAAGGACCAAAAGGAAAAACAAACAAAAGCTTTTTCGACTAGTTTAAGTGACACTCGACAGAAAAGCAAACATAAATAAGGAAAACTCCAATTGACTTTCTAAAAGACTGGTTCTTCTTGAAAACCAAACCAGTTTCACACTTCTACACACTCCATGCACACTTAAACAACTACTATGTGGCTTGGTCAACCCACGTGTTTATTGCCACATCATCCTTCATAATCGAAGAAGGAGCTAGAGAAATAAAATTGATGAGAAGCTTTTAATCGTATTATTAATTGCAAACTTAAACTGAATATTAATTGCATACCTAAACTGAAGAACATACAAGACTCAAAATAAATAAAACAAGATGGTGATCCGCCCGCGCTTTACGGCGGGCCACCCATTTTCTAAAACATCGTGGCAAAAATCGAAAACTCTAAAAGTGATCTAAAAGTTGACCACCTGCGCTTAAGCCTGAAAAAAATACCACCTGTACATGACACGTGGCCTAACACCCATTTCTACAAAACGCCGTGACCAAAGCCGAAAACTCTAAAAGTGGTCTAAAAGTTGACCACCCGCGCTTAAGTTTGAAAAAAAAATACCACCTATACATGACACGTGGCCTAACATGTGACCACGTGTCGCAAACACATTGGCCTACATATGACACATGGCCTAATACGTGACCACGTGTCGCCATACATGGCCTAACACATGACCACGTATCGCAAAAACATTGGCATAGATATGACACGTGTCCACGTGTCAACATATGGCCTAACACGTGGTCACGTGTCACAAAACCATTGGCCCTAGATATGAATAGTGACTTTTGTGTCACAACCTCCCAATTATTATTGTAATATATATAAATTGATTAGAAGCTTTTCATCTTTTATTAATTGCAAACATAAACGGAATATTAATTGCATACATAAAATGAAGAACATATAAGACTCAAAATAACAAGAAAAACCAACTCCCTAATGTCTAGCATGAAACCAGGATACTCACCACTGGTTTCTTTATTCAGATTCAAATTGTACTTGACCCGATTGCTACGGATCCATTCAGTTGACTCGATCCTAGTTTGATCAGAGCACATGCTTTAATTAATTTCCACAATATACCTTTATGGCACGTTCATCCAAGTAACGTGGATCTGATTTAGCATAAAGGTCAAGAAACTTAAAATGGTCAAATGGCTTGAATCTTGGTGGGTGTTCTTCATCAACTAGTTCTTCTGGTATTTCTATAACTCCCTTTTTGAATGAGAATAAAGCTATGGAGTATCTGTCTTCATGACCATTCATCACCACTCGATGAAGAGGAGCTTTTATTCTCCCATTGCTCCATACCTATTTAAGCACCACTATTTAACGGCATTTTTGAAGTGAAAAAGAAGTCTCAAATCAAGTAACTAGCTCTTAAAAAAAAACATTGAGGGGGTCACAAAATTTTGCTAAGGAAAAATTCTGTTATGATCTATATATAGTCAAATAGTCAAGTAAAAGACAGACTAACACACCCTCGTACATAAAAAATACTTGTTAGCGCGACCAAAAAAATGCTAACGGATCATTGTATATAAACATGTTGACACACTATGTAATTTTCAATGTGTGTTAGCGTGTTTGTTTATTTTCAACTAGGATAGAACCCGTATGTTATACGGGTTGAATCATTATAAAATATATATAACTGATAATTAATGCATAGTCTTTTTACTACTGTGATAACGTATTACATTACATTAAATACAGATTATAATTAATAATATGGTATTGGTGACTTTATCCTTTTTATGAAAATGCAATATTTAGAGCATGTCTCTTCTTGTATATTTGGAAAATGCAACATAAACGTGATCATGTATGAAAAATGGTTGCTTAAAAAAAATCCAACCATGAATAGCGACTAACATTAATTTATGATTTGACAAATTTGAGACTTTAAGTGTGTATGGAGAGTTATGACGAGTATAAAGTTTTATCAAAATTATAATGAACATATTCTGATTGTTGAATATAAAATCTAAATTATAATTAGAATATTATAATTATAATGTTATATCAATAAAAAAAATGTTATCTTGGTATATATTATAAAACTTGCAATTGTATTAGTCACTATGTTTAAAATTTTCAAATTGGATGAACATGGATTATTTGATATATTATAAAACTATTAATATTGGATATTATGAACATGATTTTTGTCGTTTATGAATTCTTTATAAATAGTATCATCCACAATGCTATTGATTGAATTTGTAAAACGTATATTAGTTATTCATTAATTAAAATATGAAATATGATTTGCTCAATTATATTTGAAAACACACTAAATAAGTGTTTATTGGTATTTATAAGTTTTTTAAATATTTATTAAAATGAAAATAAAAATAGTTTAAAAAAATAATTTTAATAAAAATAAGATGTAAATTAATCTATGATTGTCATAATTCCATAAATATAACTAAGTAAAAATATATCATGATTATAAAATAGAATAAAATTTCCAATTAAAAGTAACCCTCCATGAATTGTAGTGGTCCCCCCTCCCCCAAAATTTATGTTGGTTTTTTAAAGTTCACAGTTTTCGAAGAAAGAGTCATTTGAACCTAACCTAATCGTTTATACTAAGTTAACTGATTTTGGATAAAATTTCCTTAATTTGAATTTATTAGGGAGTAAATTTGGGAGTAAATTTTTATGATAATAAATTTAGTGTTGACAAATGTTAACAATTGTAATTGTTTATTAGAGTGGAAAAATGGTGTGTCGGCGTGTTTTTGCTTAGGGAAAATCACAAAATGATCAAAGTTGACCAAAAATATGTCAAATGACACTCTTAAATTTGACTTGTCAAAATGACCTAATCAATAGTTTGTTGACATCTCACACATCAACCCTTGGTCCCACTCTCTAGCCACTAATTTGACGTCACATGTACTTGGCGGCTAAATTAGCCGACAAAAACGATAGTCAGCGGCTAAATTAGCCGTCAAAACGGTAGTCAGTGGCAAAAAAAAAGGTAGTCAACGGTAACAAAAAAGGTACTTAACGGTTAAATTAGCCGGCAAAAAGGTAATCAACGACAAAAAAGATTGTCAACGGTAAAAAAAATTGGTCATTTTGACAAGTCAAATTTAAAAGGGTTGTTTTGGCAAGTCAAATTTAAGAGGGTCATTTTGACATATTCTTGATCAAGTATGATTATTTTGATGATTTTCCCATCTTTTTACTTATCTTTTGTTGGCCTAGTGCTATGTATGGTTGGTTCTTGTGTTTCTCACACGAAAAATCATATTTTAGCATAACCCAAACACAGTTGGTAAAATGCAACATATATATAAAATTAAATGAAGTTTGTTTATCCCAAAGAAATTTATGATTTCATCACAAGAAGTGAAATTTGTCAAATGAGATTCCTGTCTAATAATTTGCATTTTGACCATGAGTAAAGAACACAATATCCGATTGATCTTACCATGAAAGCATCACCTGTCATGACGAAAAAGGAAGATGGAGGGTACTCAACAGCCATCCACTCGCCATCCTTGCTTTGAACTTCAAGTCCATTCATCTCCGATTGGCTAAGTACAGAAATAAAGTTCTTGTCTGTATGCATCTTGGCTGCCAAATTGGTCTCACTTGATTCTGGTGGTCTGTATTTATTTGTTTTAAGAAGGTATGACTTGGATTCTTCGAAGGATTCGTGGTATTTCCCGGCTCCATAGCTTTCAAACACCATCTTCCTCATTAGGCTTTCTAGTTTTGATACTAGATTTGCATAGGAATGCATAGTTTTACTAAAATTAAAAAAGAAGGTCCAAAAAGAATAATTAGTTTTATGCTTGTATGCTGCACGTCAGATTATATTGCAATTAATGTTAATTATGACCCAAAAACATATATATTTAAAAAAATTATCCCTATTTGATACCATGGGTTGGGATTTATAGAAAACTAATATTTTGCAAAAGAACCAAAAAAAAACCAAGAAATTTTTTTTTAAACGTTTTTTATATGTTTATTTCATGATTTTAAGAATCCTGGAAAAAGAAAAAAAACTTTAAAAACATTTTCGAGTTTTTTTTTTAAATAAAATAAAATTCGGATTTTAACTTGAAATTAATAATCCACTATGCAACAACAATATAAAATTGGTTTATGAATGCTAATTCTTTGTTTTTTACATTATTCGCATAAACCACGTCCATATTTAAGTTAAATTTCTTCTTTTTAAGTAGTTTTAATTATAATGCATTATGCAATACTATTAGTACTATTGTATGATGCACTAATAAAAAATCACTAAACTTTTTATTTTTTAATTTTTTTCCCATAAATAAAGCTAATAAAATTATAGACTTTTTGGTGAAATTCTTTTTAAAAATTATTAATATATGAAAAAGTTATAGAGAAAAAAATGTTGGTTTTTGTGTTTTTTTGGATAATTGTAGTTTTTCTGTAAATCTTATCCCTTGATACCATATCAAAACAACTATATATTAGTTTCTCAAATATCATTCACATTAATCATGGATTATGTTGGATACCAGGCCCCTACTTGAACAATTAGATTATTAACTCAAACTCACATGAACTTTGGATTCTAAATATGCAAGAAAAAAAAACATAAGAAACGAGAGCGGGTACAACCAAAACAAACCTTGATCACTTTATTATTCCACAAAATAAGCATGCTTAATTATCTAATAAAACCAACCCAACTAAAAACCCGACTCGTGAACCAACCCGGGCCATCAAGATTAAGCCAACATAAAGAACAACATACAAGTAGCTAGCTAGATAGTTTTCCAAGCTTAATTAAACATTATTAAGCAGTAATTAATTAAATACCTGAATGTTTCATTTCCAGAAGGCCACATGAGGTTTGCAAAGCATTCAACATCATCCAAACTTGTAGCATGATCAATCCCCATACTTTCATAGAGTGGACGAGTGTGACACGCGGTCATATAGCCGTGGAAAGGCTTAGCAGAAGTGTTCTTCATTTTGGTTTCTTGGGGAAGATCAAATAGGGTTTCTAAGTTTGCATAAACTTCCTTCTTCAAATCTTGAGAAAATCCTTCACAGACAGCCATAAAGCAGCCATACTCTTCAAGTGTATCTCTCACTTTCTGGCATGCCAGGGTCCAAGATTCTGTACCTGGTTTCAAGTTTTCTATGTTAATTACAGGAAACTTGGATTGTGTCGAAGAACCCATAATTCTTATTACCGTAAGAGGGAGGTTGAGGAGTGTGATGTGTTGATCAGTTCTAAGAGATTGGGTATAATTTCCATGCTATATATTATAGTGAAAAAGATGGTGTCTAGGAGAAATTGTCAGCGGCTAATTACATCTTGCATTTTATTAATATATTTAAAATTTGAGAAAAAAAAGCTCCATGCTTTAAATATGAATAAGAGAAACATGCTAGCAGCTGCCTCCTTGATTTGTTTAATACAAGGAATGGAGGAGGGGTGCAATGGATCATATACACGGTTTTCAATGTATCATTAACTTAACTTCTAGATATAGTTACCTTAACTTGAGATTTCGCATCAACATTGCTTCTTTTTTCTTCGGATGCCAACATTAGATCGGCTGGCACGTTTTGGAAGAGAAGCTGGTACAACTTTATAACTTTATTGCACGAGTCCAGGAGAAAACCCATCACTATAGAATCGGAAAGAAAATCCCAGAGTCATAATAGAACATGTGACTTCAAGAACCCCAAGCTCTAACATTCATTCTCAATGTCATAAATTAAGAGGCCAATTGCAACACCGCTTCTTTTCACCAATGGATACATCATCCCATATCCTTTATGGTCATCGGTAATTCGGCGGTTAAATTCCATAAAATTAAATAAAAGAAAAAAAAAGTCCCATAAGTATAGGTTAATCATGTAGGTATATTCACTAAAGGCTAAAGCATCACTAATTAACATAACGTGCACAAATGAAACTATACGATTAACCTTTATAGACTACTCCTTTCATTTCTCTACTCGATGTCATATTATCAGTCACATCACTCTTCTCTTTCTTCCACTCCACTGCACTCAATATAACTCAGGATTAAAAATTAATATATAGGATCAAAAATGAAATTAACAATTACAACGCTTTCCTAATTAAAACAAAACATTACATGATTTAAAAAATCTAAAAAAAACATAACATAATTTAAAATTAAAAATAAAAAAAAGTTACATAAACAAAAAAAAAAACATTTGAACTCATCGACCCATTAGAATGATATTTAACCACAAGCCAATGCACGTCGAGCAACAAGCCAATCGGTGGGTGCTCCCATTGGGGTTTATGAGCTCATCTGAATCCAAAACTTCAAGCCAATTAAGCTATGAGACAAGACTTGGCCTCTTCCTTTAGATCAGACGACCATATGTGGGGATTCATTTTAATTCTTAACTTTGAGGGCAAGATCATCTATAGCAGGTGACTAACATCACACCCCAACTGATGGCGGAATACGTCAGGGCACAATGATTATTCATAAGCTCATGACACTATTAGAGTTTCATTATTTAATCAAACCGAATATGAACCGCAACTAAAAAGAAAGAAAAAGAAAAGGCAAACAAATATGAGCCGCAAGTATAGAACTTGCATCTGAAGATACTAAAGAAACGCGATTGGGACAAACATTTTTACCGTCTACTTTCCCATCCTAAGTTTTACATAGATATAGATGCGGGAAAACACAAAACACAGTATTATTATTATTATTGTGACTTTAAAGCCTTGCACCTAAATCCGCCCCTGCCAACACCTAGCTCCTTAATTGGATTCATTGATACACAAATTGGACTCCTCCATTTCCTACCGCTAGTTCTTCAATTATCATAACTACCGTTTTGAGTGCTCTCTCTCAGTCTCCTCTATGATTTTGTTTGCATTCTCTAGTCTTGATTACCATCTGGATATTATTTCCTCTTATGTATTTACTAATTCGTATATATTAGTTCAGTAATTTCGGGGGATTTAATCTGTGTTTACTTAAGATCATTCACAAACTTGTCTTAAGATCAAGCCTGCAAGGCCTTTAAACAGCGCCTCACGGCTATGCACGCACCTGGTTCACCTTTGACAACTATGATCATATCATCAAGTAAAAACACATTAAAATTCAGGAAAAGTAGAGTGAGAATCCCCTCCATGTTATTCACATGTTGACACAAACAAATATTTTCAATATACACATAGTGAAATAAAAATAATAATGCAGATGGAGGCACATACCTGTAATTTAAATTCTCAGTTCCAGAGAGCTTTGTTTAAACAAAAAAAAGCACAAACTCACAAAGAGGATCAACAAACTTGTCTACCATAGCTCCATAAGTTATGTTATGATCATCAAGGGACAAGAACCACGTAATCAAAACCCTAGTATCGTGCCAATAATTGGCATGGGTGGGGTAGGTAAAAATACTTCCAAGACAAGACTTGATCTTTCGTTTTTGATGAGTTTGATGCTTCAATGTAATAAGCAATGTTGTTCAAATCACAGAGTTAAAGCTTCGTCTTAAAGATACAGAGTGATATTTTTAAGGAATTAAAAACCTTAATTACAAAACTTCGGAGATAACATTAGCATCAAACTCATCATAAACCCTAGCATTTCACTGCACAATAGTCTGGCTAGAGCGGTTTTACCTATCCCAACCATACTAAATATAGACACAAACCACAAGCCATCGCCAATGATCCCTTTCCCTTCCAACAAAACAACACTAGATGCATCATCTCCAGTAAAATCGAGAGTATCGTCGGCCAGATCTGGTAATTTGGTGGTGGATAATTCATCTAACTTATCATTCGTCGTAACAATTGAAAGGAGAACGTGTGAAACGAGATGAGATCGGCTTTATTACCTTGCTGGTGTAAGCTTGACAACTCAGCTTCTTCGATTGCAAAATCGCCAAGTACGTAAATATCGGAGATGATTAAACCGCCAGATCAAGTGCTTAATTCATTCTTACACGCATCGTAAATCAGATCTAAGATGAAGGATGCCGATGACTTCAATTTCTGTAGGTTGGAATCAGTTTCCATGGAGCGACCAAGTTTCGCCATCGCCGCAGAGGCCGTCTCCTAAAAACGATGATAAGAAAAGGATATTAGGGTTTCGGATGCGATTGTTTTGGGTTAAATGGCGAGTAAGTTACATAAATGGCCCTTGAATTTTATATAAGGTTGTTGAACCGGTTTCCAAATATTAGAATTTAGAAGTTACGTTATTGAATGCTTAAGTATAACCAAACACAATAGGGCGTGGGGAGAAGAAATCGTTAAATCTTTAAAAATCTATCCACAAATCTCGTTCAACCATGTTGGCACTAGAGGTGCATAAATCCGGTTCCGGTTCCGGTTCCAAACCGGTTCCGGTTTCATTGGATCATACAAAAACCGGTTCCGGCTAGAACCGGTTCCGGTTCCGGTTCGGTTCGGGGGCAAAAAACCCCGATCCGATAGGACCGGTTCCGGTTCGGTTCCAAACCGGTTCCAAACGGGGCTGTGACTTTTTTTTTGTTTTTGTTTTTTAACATTTTTTTACAAAAACAACACATAGAAAACATACTTCAAACTTCATTAAAACTACCATGTACGTGTTGGAACCGAACCGGCTACTTTTTTAAACAAAATCCGTTTTTTACTAGTAGTCAAAACACATGAGATTAAATGGTTTTGACGGTCATTAAGAAAAAAAACTCGGAAGGATGATGTTACAAGATTAGAGGGTGATTGTAGATTGTTGGACAAATCGTGTAATTGATCAATAGTTAGGGATTGGTTAATGGTTAGTAATGTTTTATTAATTATTTAATTGAGTTAGTATTATACTAGAATTAAGTTTGATTATTTAATTAGTTTTTTTGCTTAGGTATTGATTAGTTTCCTAATATAAATAGGTTATTTGTTCTTTAAGTTTGATTAGTATAAAACTATAAATAGACTTTGATAAGGTCTTGGTATGTTGTCCCGATTTTATTAACTAATAAACTAGCCACTTACCCGGGTAAATACCCGGGTCTAGAACGTAAAATATATATATATATATATATATATATATATATATATGCAAAAAATCTTTTCGGGAAAGGGGAAGGACAAGGCGTCTCTTTTCTTTTAGATTAAATTACGGATTTAGTCCTTGTGATCTAAAATTATTATACAATGAGTTTTTTTATAGCTACGTGCAGGTAGTGTATCACTCTTTAATAATATTTAACCCATCATATCTACCTTATCTTTGTGAATCAAGAACATATTTTAATCAAAATGTTCAGTTAATATTTACCAATGATCATACCATCATGTATTAACTTAGAGTATGAAATAACCAAAAGTATAAACAGAAAAAGTGAAGACCATACCTACAGAAAAGTCAGAAGAAGTCAAAAGACTCAAAATCCCATCTCAAATTGCAACCTCAAAGTCCAAATGCTTAAATTTTGACTTCAAATGGGAAACAGTGTTGTTTTGTATATATATAGTTCATATATACAATACATTCTTTTTAACCCATTAACCTATAAGTGCAAAACACAAAAAGTGCTGAAACTTGATCTTCATATATACAAAACAAACAATCAAAATATATCAACTTACATAAACTATTTGCATATGATGCAAGTCCACATGTACATCTTTTTACAATGGCTCAACTGTCATCATAAGATTAAAAAACATATCAAATTTCATATACATAAACTACATAAAATAAAAATGCATTCATTAAAAATAGATATAGATATACAACTTGCAAAAAACTGAGATAAGAATGCATTCATTTTACATGTATGAACCGAATGATAAAACCACTAACCTGGGAAAAGGAATTTTTAAATGCTACTCCATCGAATTTTTCTCACCAACAGCAAATGCTTCAAATTCATTTTGACATAGGAGCTACAACACAAAAATATGAATCTGATTAGAACCTTTAGAGTTTGGACAGTCAAAAGTTTGATATACAGAAGGAACACCATCAAAATCGAAATCAATATTCAGAGTGAACACCATCAAAATAACCAATTTATCCTGTTAAAAATAAATCGAATGTTATATTAAGAAACTAAATATCGAAATTGAATGAACTGATCTTGATTTCAACTGAAAATAATTTTTTTGATTATTTTGATTTTGGAATGGAAAACATTCTATTAGTGGATATATTAAATGAGCAATTATCTATTTATGTACACAAAAATAAAATAAAAAAATTTATTTGAGGTGAAAATAAGATTTCTAAGATTTCAAGTCTTTTATAATAGTTGAATTTGACTAAATCCCGAAATCAAAGGGACTGTTCATTCTAAAATGTTGCTTAATTAGATCATTCAATCGATAATTTTGTAGGGTGAAATCAAAAAGTTAAGTTTGAATTCAACAATAGTTGAAATTTAAATTTCGCCAAATCCTGAAACAGAACTTAAAAACTGACATTTGGTGGGCTTTTCCGGTTCCTTAAGAGTACTTCACTTGCCATTTTAAATGCCATTCTCATTCACATGAGAAATTTAAACTTAGAACATATTGAATTGTAAAAACTTAGCAATGCTTGAGACGGATTTAAGCAAAGCCCCAACAACAAACCTAAACAAAAGTCTAAAAGTTCCTCAAAGTAATTGCAATCTGTGATACATGTAAAAGTTTTCACACACTAACACAGACAAACATAGCAATCTTTGAGATAAATTTAACCAAACGTACAACAACAAACCTAATGACATAAAAAAGAAAAAGGAAATGATGACAAATAAGGCATAAGATGAAGTACATAAACTCATTTTTGAAAACCTTTAGAATTAGAATTGAAATGGTAATTGATATACAAAAATACTAAAAGTCAAGTTAGTTTTGCTACTCAGCCAAAACCAACATCAATATCACCTCCTGTTAACTTCAAGAATCAAGATTCTTTATCAAGACAACAATATTGAGTTAGTGCAAAATCACTTGTCATTGCAACCTTGGACAAATGATTTGATCCAAAAACCAAATCTTTGGTCTATATGTTTCGAAATGGCTTGTACTATTAAATTAAAAGAGAAATCATGCTCATTAGTTTCAATGAGATAAGTTTGTTCTAATAATCGAGAAATTAGTGTTCCTGAACTAAGATAGGAGGTACTTCAAGACCTGCAATCAGGAAAAATTACACAATATAAAAAGATAAATAGAAGTAAAAAACGTAATCCCTTATATTGGATGGAAAATACAATATAAAAAATGAAATATGAATAGACATACGGTGGAACTAAAATCAGATTGAAGCTATAATATGGGAGTAACATGGAATATGCAACGCACATTTAAACACAACAAAAATCATAGAATTTCATATAGTTATAAACTCTACTGATAGAATTAAAGTGAGATCAAACTTTCATGCCTTCAGATCTGGATTTGCAATTAGAAAGATGAATAAGAACAACCTGATCAACCACCTCTTCAAACCCTTGCAATACATCAAACCCACAATCTCAACATGTGTTTCAACATTCTCAGAATCATCACACAAACAAAACAAAAGAAACATAAACAGCTTACAAAGAAACCGGTAAAATATTCAAAGCACAACATTACCTCAAACTTGCAAGTCTCAATAGCCACAGGTCTCATTACCTGATTGAAACAAACAAAAAAAACACACACAAATTAACATATCAGGCTTAATTATTGAAAAAATATATATAAAATCCAAGATTGTCAGCCCACAAATAATTGTAGTTACAATAAGCATGCCATGGATCCAAAAATGATTCTTGTTGAAACTGAAATCATGATCTTACATACCTAAAGAATCTCATTTTTATGGTAAGGGAAAGAGATCAGATGCTTCTACATCAACTTCATTTCACATATTCAAATCAAAATCAAACATCTGGACATCTTTCTTCCATCCATCGTTCAAGTTTCCAACACATGCTATTGCATATTTCCCGCTCATAATACACAAACACCCTCACCAAGTGCTAAAAGGTGATTGTTTGAAAGTCTAAAAGTGGTGTGATCATGTTTTGTGCAGATAGGCTAAAATTCGATAATTAAAACTATGAAACTTTGATCACTGGGTTCTTAATCAGAGGCATTCCTTAAGAAACAACACCATAATTAGACTATACTGAAAAGCACTCACAACTGACTTACCAATTATAGAAGAAAGTTCTTCGAAGGTATCAAAAGTGAAACTCAAAAGAAGACTGATCTTACCAACTCCTAAATCCCCAATCATCAACAGCTTCAACAAATAATCATATTCCAAGACCAGGATTTAGCTGTAAGTAATCTTAGCAAATAACTGCGGATAAAACTGGGATATCACTTAGTTAAACTACAATCATAATGCAAAAATGAAAATCTTTTAGGGCTTAAAATCAGTGCATTGGTAGGAACATTGATATGTATCCAACAGTTGTCATTAGCCCATAAACTGAAATAATCAAAGAAAACAACAAATTCTTAACTCAATTACGAAGATCTACAATTCTATTCCATTGATTACTTCTAAACAAAGGATAATTATTACTTGTAGAGTTCAAATAAAGGTCAAAACAAAACAACACCTTAAATCTGATTAAAGCGGAACCCCACAAATAGACTTTCAAATTCAATATTGAAGAAATATAACATAAATTAAAATCGTGAAGAAGGAACCATCGCAGATCAATAAAAAACCAAATATCTCATAGAAATCAACAACATATTCAAGAAGATACTTCAAATCTACTTCCATTTTAAAAACCCTAATAATGTAAAATCGTCACTCAAAACAAACAAAAAGCGTATCAGAAAACATGAAATCTAAGCGTAAAACCTAAATATACGTATGAAATCGGAGAAACTCACCGGAATTCACTGAAATCGTTGGCGGAGATCTCGATCGCCGGCGGAGATCGAGAGATAAATCGACTGTGAAACCCTAGTTTTTGAAACAAATGATCAGAAAACATGATATCTATGGAGCAAAAGTTAAATCTACGTATAAGATCGGCGCAAACTGACCGGAATTAGCGGAAATTGTCGGCGGAGCTCTCTATCGCCGACGGAGATCGAGAGAGAAACGTGAAGTGAAACCCTAGTTTCTGAACCGAGGATGCGTGGATTATGCATTTATACTCGGGTCAAAAAATCCATCGGGTATGACCCATACCCGCGAGCTTTTTTTATTATAAACCGTAAATGTTTAAACAAAATGTAAAAAATCAAGAAAATGACACCTAGGATTCTTGTGTGATTAGAGGGTGCCACATCAAATGATGATGTGGACACACTTATCATGTGCCAACTACACCTAAGATGTTTTGTTTAATATATAGGTAGATATAGAGTATTTTTGGTTCTTGATTATTAAGGGTGATATCCATTACTAACTTTCACTCAAATATTACTACAGACGCCCACGGTATTTGTGGGAGAATCTTGACACATGTGGCCTGTTTAAAGATGGGTCTTGGAGTTGGAGGTGGTCAAATGAGGAGTACTCTCACAAATATTGCTTATTATTTCTTCACTTCAGTCTAAAGAATGTTCCATGGTGCCTAAAATACAATAAAATAGAACGTGGATAAATGGAGAACTTATGGATGCAGAGAATCAATCATCTTAATATATTTCTTCACTTCAGTCTAAAGACCGGTTCCTCGTTATCGGTTCCAGAACCGGTTCTTAAACCGGTTCCTGGAAAACCGGTTCGGTTCCGGTTCTTTGACCCGCAATGCATAACCGGTTTGGAACCGGCGGTTTTTATTGGAACCGAACCGGTTCCGTCAGAACCGGTCCCAAAGCAGTTCGGTTTCGATTCGGTTCGGCGGTTCCGGTTCCAGAACCGGTTCAGATGTGCACCTCTAGTTGGCACCATCGACAAGGCGGCTTAAGATTTTTGAAGTTTCTAAACGAACTTAAAAAACGAGGCCCTAAGTCTTGCTTTTCTTTTAAAACTATCGTAAAGTGAAATTTAGATACTTACATAACTCTAGCTTGACATTTTAAAAGAAAACTAATTTATTTTAGGCCTTTAAAGAAATAGTCTTGTAATAAATTAGTATATTCTTTAATCAAAATGTTATGTTAAAACCATGTAAAATGCATACGACATGTTGTTGTAGTGGTTAAAGTGATCATCTGGTTGTTCAAGTGACTCGGGTTTTATTATTCCTCTAAGCAATATTGTTTTGAGGCATTGGGGCTCTACGAAGAAAAACCAAGATCTTGTTGTCTCTGGTTCGATCTTGATAGCGACCGGGTTTTACCGCCAGTGGGCCTTCCGGGGGGGGGGGGGGGGTGAGTTTTTCCCGAAACTGAAAATAACTTAGGTGTGCTTAAGGGATTCGTGCGGCTAGGTTGGGCCAGCTGGCGGTGACATTTTACCATTGGATTATTCCTTACGGATTATCTATACATTTCTATGTTTGTTGGCCGTTAATAAAAATAAATTATTTTGAAAAATATATATATTTAAGCTGTTAAAAAAAAGAATCTATATATATTTAACTTTATCATAACTTAACCCAACTTTACAGTTCAATGATATGTGTATTTTTAACTTTACCACAATTAGAATTTATTAATCTTCTACTTATCTCTAACTTTATCATAATTGACCCAAATTAACGCAATCTTATCTAAAATACATACAATTTTTTCAAAGATTGTGTTCTACTGTCACTCGTCTAGTAAATTTTTCCAAAATCATGTAATTTTAGATAATACTATGATATAAGTGAGCTAGCTTGTTCAAATAATTTTCAAAAACTTAAATAAACTCGCTTTATGAATTAGGTTGGCTCAAATTGTTTATAAATCGAATCAGCTTGTGTCAAAACTTAATATTTTAAAATATTTTATAACCGAGGTTACATATGAATAATTGAATCATTTACATAATATCCATTGTAGGAGAAGATGAACACCGATGAAGACGATGATATAGCAAGTGAATATTATGTGTGTGAGATAGAGATTGTGAGGTTAAAGTAATATTAAGTTATTGATTTATGTTGATATGTAGCCGGTTTTGACAAAGAGATTCTGTTAGATCATATATTTATGGATTGAATTGATTATAATTGATTTTGTATTAATTGTTGCCATTTTCTCATTATTCTCCTTCCATCTTTACATATTCTTGTATATGGTAGCTAGCTTGATTAGTTCATCCATTTCTTAAATTAGTTTTGAACCCAAGTTCATTTTTCTTTACGTCTATCACTACTATACTAACACATTTATTCAATTTAGTTTTATCTAATAAACGTTTTTATATTTGTAGGTTTTTAGACTAATTATTTTACTTGATGCCGTTCGAAATATTTTTTTTATTTTACTTGTTGATTTATTTTTTACTTTTCTATTTTATTTACTCTATTTTCTAATTGGATGAGTGATAAAAACTTGAGTAATAATTGCTTTAGAAAAGTTAGTTTATAAAAGTTAGTTTAAAATAGTAATAATGTTTGAACCGACTCGACCCGGATTCGATATTTTTTGTTTTTATTGATTGACCCGACCCGAATTCGTTATTTTTATATTTTTTTGACCCGACCCGTACCGGATCACAGATCCAAACATAGATTTCAAAACATAGCAATAGAAAAAAATTTGGTCAAGTAACTTTCGGTCACCCAAGAAAAAAAATTCAAGCTCCGCCACTGCTCGTATATCACCTATTTCGTATGCGAAAGTACTTTATTATCGTATGCGAAAGTACTTTTATTTCGCATGTGAAATTCGCTGAAAAAAAAAACTTTTCTCAACTTTTTTTTCTTTAGTGAATTTCACATGCGAATTTAAGTAATTTCGAATGCGAAATAGGTAATCTATCGGTCTTTACTTTTTAGACAGTTTACAATAAAACTCCCCTATGTATGTATGTGTGTATATATGTATATATAATTGTTAATGATTGGTGGATGTTTTTAGTTTGTTTAGTAGTCATTTTTAAAATCAATTATTATATATTTTAATTAATTATATCGTGATTTTAGCCTAATACCGAATAGTAATTGTAGTCCACTCAATTATCTCTCTCTTGGTTTGAAGCTCTCTTGAAAAGCTTGTTTGGAAACAGAGTAAGCTCGGCTTACTCTCGGCTCGGCTCTACTCTGCTTGTTTAATTAAAACCAATACAACACAAGCTAGCTTTGACTCAACTCGTGAACAACTCTTTGATGGCTTGATACATTATATATTCATATCCCTCATAAAGATGATAAAGTAAAAGATATAACTAATAATTTCAGGAAAAAATATACTGAGTACAATTATAAAAGTATATGAGTACATGAGTTTTATTTTTACTCAAAAACTAACATGTCATATATTACATTTTTTTCTTAGTATTGTGGATGATCTTAGAAACACTTAAATAACTTGATAACAAAAAATAAAATTATCACCTAATTTGAAATTAGGCAGGATTATCAAAGCTGAATCACGTTTAAAGGTTGTTGCATACCTTCATATATTACTTGAGCTCAGACATATATATAGTAGTAGAAAATCTGCACGATGCTTTGAAGTTGACAATTTACTAATTGTATTCGTTTTTGTTTTTAAAAGATAATTTTTAAGTTTCTTACTTTTTACTTTGTTTGTATAAATCATTAAATATATTTCTTAATTTTTTATTTTCCATTAAAATATATATAATTTTAATTCCTTATTTAAAAGACTATTATGCCCTCTTATATAATTATATAAAGCCTTAATTAAGTAAGTAAATAAAAAAAAATCCTCTTTTTTTTTGAACGGCGATTTCATTAGCCCAAGGCAACAAACGCTCCCTTAGCAAGGCGCCAAGAGAGTAAAAGAACAAAAAGAGGGAGGGGATTTACATATCAAATTTATCCCAAGCATCCCACGAAAGCCTTATAATGTATTAAGCATAACCTTTGTTTGGAAATTTAGCAAGCTTTGTTTTAAATAGGTGTGTAATTGGCGTAACGGTTTATTGTGTGATTTTGCTTAGTTTATTTATCAATAAAAGTCGTTTAATTTGTGTTATTATCAAGGCAAAGAAAGCATGACCATAAGGGTGTTAATAAATTAACCCATTTACTTAACTTGTTGTGTCCGAGTTAGTAGTGATAATATTAGCAACCAAAAACATATTTATTTTTGTTTCACGTTTATTTTTTACGACCGAAAAAATGGTCACAAGTTTATTAACAGACAATTAACACCAAAATCAGAACTAAATTTGAGAAATAACTAATTAATACACGATACCTTTTGCTAGAAGTAAAAAGATGCAATAAGGATTATGGGTTGAACATATATAGGAAGCCGAACCCAAAGTTCTTTATTTTACAATAGTACATGATCATACACCATAACCTTTGATTTTTGCTAGATTAATATATCAAAGCGATCCACTTATTTTTATTAGTCGGGTACCAAAGCCCCTAAAGATCGCGCAGCATCACTAGGGCTTGGTATCCAACTTCGGAGGGTGACCATGATGTGGTGGTCTCCCTCCATGTGGCGGCTTATGTGCAGCTTCGGTGTCAACTTCTGTCGGCGGATGGCCACCATGCGGCGGTTTGTTTGTAGGCGGTGGCTTATGGACGGGCGGAAGGTCGTGATGTGGGGGTTGAGGTGGCTTATGCATGGGCGGAACGCCATGGTGTGGGGGTTGAGGTGGCCTATGTGTTGGTGGAAGGCCATGCGGTGGCTTTTCGCCATGTTGTGGTGGTTTAGTTGGTGGCTTTTCACCGTGGTGTGGTGGTTTAGATGAACCGGAGACGTCGAGTGGAGCCTGACCGTGTTCTAATGATGGCTCATGGTTGGCAAATGTGGTGGTGGTGGTGGTGAAAAGGAAAAGTGTTGAAATGAAGAGAAAGAGAAGGAAGTGATTAGTGTGCATGGTGTGTTTGTGGGAGGATATGATATGTAATGATCAATGATATTGATCTATTTATAGGTGATCATACATCTCAATGCTATATTTTTATATTTGAAAAGTTATGTCGGCATAATATGTATCTCAAATAATAAGGTTTTAACTTTTAAGTAATTGCATGTAACTATACTCGTGTATAAGGAGTACATATGATTTTGGGTTGTAAACGAATTAAATATTAAACGAATTATACGTGAATCGTTTGGTAGAAAGTTCGTTTAAGTTTATTCGTTTAATAAATAAACGAACATGAGCAAGATATTCTATTTTAGTCAATTAAATAAACGAACACGAACATAGGTCGCGTTCGTTCAATTGCGTTCGTGAACATTCGATAATATGTATAGTATGTTTACATTTAGTAATTAATATGTCCACTTTTCAATTTATTTATATAGATCCCTTGTCATTTTAATCTTGTATCTTGTTAAAAACAAAGTTATTTGAATTTTAGATCTTTAAGATATTATTTTCGATTAATTATGTTTATGATTACTATATTTTTTATGTGTGCATTGTATTGGGATAACTATGTTTCTAATTATGATGTCGAGTGTTTAACTTAATTTATATTAGTTAACGTATTATGTCTAATGTTATGGAATAAGATTGTTATTTTTTCAAAATTGTATATGTTTGTTTGCGTTCCTGAACATGTTCAGATCCTTAATGAACAAACACGAACAAGAACTTTTATTAGGCTACTGTTCGTGAACAAGTTCAATACTAAACAAACGAACACGAACATCACTTTGTTAAGTTCGCTTCGATTGGTTTACAACCTTAGTAGTCGTGCATATAAGCTAGTAGAATCAAAATCTTTTTAGACAATGTTTTTAAAACCGAACCGGAAGGTAAGCTGGTCGTCTTACCTTTCGACCGATTGAACTAGATGTATGCACCGGACGATATTTTATATGTTAAAAACTCAGTGTTTATAAAATATATAAAAAAAAACAGATTTATAATATTGAATTAAAAAAATAATGCCGTTTTTGTAGACAAAATCTTGAAAGATTTTACTTTAGAATTTTGACTATTCCAAAATAACATGTGTAGATGCTTCATTTTTTCGTGAAATCTAAACCATCATTTCTTATTTTCCCATGAAAGAGCATTCACATTCGCTACTCTCATCACACCATTCACAACTCACCCGAGTTACCGGCCTAACCGCATGAGCCGTTGGGACCGGACCACTGCCAGTTAAAACCACCGAAACAAACTGGTGCATGGTCTAGTCCACTCTTCAAAACATTAAACATTACTTTTAAAAAATATGATTTAAGAAAATATATACTTTTACAAGTTAGAATTTAGAGGGGAATATATAAAATTGCCCATTCTTTACATACTATGGGCGTAACCGAATGACAAATCTTTAAATAACTCATGGCCTCTACGGTTCAAACAAATTAGCACATAATACGCCACATGTGACATCTCTCATTTATTTTTGAACGGAAAACACTCGGTTACTCGGGGGTTTCATCATGACAAACGATGCTACCCACGACACGCTGCGACCACACGGCGTGCGAATAACCAAGACCCTCTATGTTGCACATCCATCACAGAGAAAACCCACAGGCCTAAGGCCCACTGTGGTAAAATCTCTGACCCACCTCTATAATTTTTCATTCATCATTCATTTTTTGTGTCTTGTGGGATTTGAACCCTTGACCTTCACATAATCTTAACTATATTCATATTAGCTGGTAATAATCCCATTAATTTTCTTTTTTGTAAAATAATTGTCTATCTTTATGTCGTATTTTATTTAATAATCTTTCCGTTAAATTCATTCGAACCCTAATTCTTTGAACTGAAATTTGACTTTTGATTCGTGAATCTTTGCGACAATAAGCATGGGGCTTTTACTGAAGACTAAAAACCGAACACAATGACTGGTGGCTCGCCAGGAAACGGTCAGCATATACTAACGGCGTTAGTGGGATTTAACGGAAAAATTATTAAATAAAATAAGGTATAAAGATAAGACTGTTGTATAACAAAAAAAAATTAATGGAATTATTGTCGGCAAATAAACAATATTTGAGTTTATTTAAATCCATCCTCTTTAAAATAATTAGTTAACCGCTACTTTTGTCTTGATGGATTGATATATTTATCATTTCAATCTAAATTCTTAAGGGTATTTTTTTTTTTTGAACGGCAATAATTTATTAAAACACACTTGTAGGTTAGAAAAGCCTAACCAAACAAGGAAACAATTACAAATGAATTAAAGGGTTTTGCAACCAATTAGAGGTTGACATACAAATTTTCCTATTTCTACTAGTTAACCAAGAAAAGGAAAATTGAACAATAGAGTCAAATAAATTGCATTCGTTTAGATCATTGTGGTTATGGATGATATCATTCCTCCTCCTCCAAATGCACCACCAAGTACAAAACAAAATGCCTTCAATTACCTCTTTTTTCTTCTTGCTAATTAAAAGACCATCAAGCCAAATCAATAGATCCGCCGGTTTGCCACATGAGGGGCCACCCAGCTCTAACCAATTGCAAATTCTCTTCCATATCATAACAAAAAGCTTACAGTGACCGAAAACATGATCCACACACTCCAAAGAGACATCGCATAAGGTACATCCAAGAGAAAGAACCACTATACCTCTTTCACAAAGTGTACTACGAACCGGCAAGCAATCGCGAAGAAGTCTCCAAGCAAACACATTGACCTTCTTAGGAATGCTTTTGTTCCATCTAGTTTTACCATACGACCCCGAATAATTAGCACCTTCAATCACTTTCCGAACATGTTTAACTTGAAAATCCGTATTACCATCAAGATTCCAACCCCACGTATCACACTCCTCTCTAGCCACGTGAGAATCAAGAACCCAATTAATATCCGCCAATTGCACCTCTTCAACACCCCCTCTAATATCCCTACGCCAATTCCAAACACGACCATTTCCAACAATACGATCCATGACCTTACAATCTTTAACATTCTCTAACGCAAAAAGTCTAGGGAATTTAACCGAAAGTAAATCATCCCCTAACCATTTATCGGTCCAAAAAAGAGTCTCATTACCTCTACCCACTATTTTTTTGAAAGCATTCTGGGGAATAATAATTTTATCATGCAATTCACCAATACACTTACAAATCTCATTCCAAACCCCATAACCCCTATTGGATCTACCATAAGACAAAGCATCATCACCATAAATGGAGGAAATAATCTTAACCCAAAGCAAATCTTTATGGTTTAGAAACCGCCATTTCCACTTGAGCAAAAGGGCCCGATTAAGAGCGTCAATACTACCAATCCCAAGACCCCCTTTATCCCGCTCAATCAAAATATCATCCCATTTAACCAAATGCATCTTTTTCACATCAATATCACCCCCCCAAAAAAATCTAGATCTAATGCCTTCTAAAATAATTTTAACTTTTTTAGGCATACGAAAAAGAGATATAAAATAGTTAGGAAGCGCACCAAGAACCGAAGAAATAAGCGTCATCCTACCACCAACCGAAAGCAACTTCGCCTTCCACCTAGCAAGACGCGATTTGAATTTCTGAATAATAGGATCCCACGCCGTAACCGAGTTCATAAATTCGCCAACCGGGACCCCCAAATATCGAAAAGGGAGATTACCCACACTAAACCCAAACCGGTTTGCAAACCGGCTGACCTCCGGTTCAGCAACACCGACTCCAACAATACTAGATTTCGCAACATTCAACTTTAGACCCGATATCAAATGAAACTCTTCCAAAATTCTGGTCATAACATTACAATTCTCCATAGACCATTCTCCCAAAAATACCACGTCATCGGCATAGAAAAAATGAGAAATCGGGATGCCATTATTACCCACTAACGCCGGTTTGAATGCCCCACATTCAACTTCTTTGCGAATAAGAGTATGAAGCCCCTCCATAGCCATGATAAAAAGAAAAGGAGATAAAGGATCTCCTTGTCTCAAACCTTGTTCAATAGGAAACTCAATGGAAGGACTTCCATTAATAAGGACCGAAGAAGAAGCCGAAGATAAGCAAGCACGAATAAGATCCACCCAATTTCTACCAAAACCCATCGCCTCAATCACACCGAAAAGATAGTTCCAGTTAAGAGAATCATAAGCTTTAGCGAAGTCAACTTTAAAAACCATAAGCTTTTTCTTTTTCTTTTTAAACCATCTAACCACCTCGTTAAGCATTAAAGGTCCATCAAGAATCTGCCTCCCTCCAATAAACGCGGATTGAACAGGATTCACCAACTCAGGTAACACCCCCGCCAATCTAGAAGCAAGAATTTTAGCAATAATCTTATACTGAACATTTATTAAACTTATCGGTCGATAATCAGAAATAAGAATAGGAGTAACAATCTTCGGTATAAGAGTAATAAAAGAAGAGTTGCACCCACGAGGAATCTTTTTTTCATCAAAAAACACCCGAATAAAATCCATAATATCGACTTGCATCTTTGGCCAATGATGTTTAATACAAGCGAAAGAAAACCCATCCGGACCGGGAGCTTTTGAACTACCACACTCCCAAATTGCATCCTTCACTTCACCTATATTCGGCATTTTAATAAGATTATTTACTAAAGAAGAGTTCACCTGAGAAAAATCAGCCCGATCTAGCTGCACCACCGCCGAAGGAACCGCTGCAAATCTGTCCCGAAAATGCTCCATAAACAGCGTCTTAATATCACTAGGATCATCAAGCCAAACGCCATTATGTTTAATCCCACGAATCGCCAAGTTTCGTCTCGCTTTTTTAAGATAGGCATGAAAAAATTTAGAATTTTCATCACCCTCCATGGTCCATTTATTTTTCAACTTTTGAGATACTTCCATCATCTTATTATTTTCCATGCGATTTAAATCATATAACACAGCCAATTTATCTCGATTAAGAGACAACAGATCAGAGCCCTCTTCCATTTTTCTTTCAATATCCAAAAGCTTCTTTTGCAACTCCACCTTACCCAAATCCTCGACCATCTTCTTTTCCTTAATCCAACTCTTCAAACAAAACTTGAAGGCTTTTAACTTCTCTTTAAATCTTACACAAGCATTACCATGGACTTCAAATTTATTATCACACCAGACCTCTTCAAAGATTTTATCATAACCATCTAATGGTAACCAATAGTTAAAAAACTTGAAAGGAATCGGGCCAAAATCCTTACTCTTTAATCTAAGAAGGATAGGACGGTGATCCGAAATTTTGTTGTCCAAAATAATACCTTCTAACCCAACCATACGATCCATAATAGAAGGAGACACCAAAAAACGATCGAGTTTACTATGTTGTAACCCGTTTGAGCTAACTCTTGTAAACTTGAAACCTCCCAAATCGACATCTTCCAAGCCACTTTCGTCAATAAAATCATTAAAAAAGTTTGCCTCGGAAACGTTAAAACCAACCCCCATCCTCTCCGAAACAAACCGAGAAACGTTAAAATCACCAAATATCATATAATCACCGGGGTTAGAGCGCATGAAAATAAGAATAAACGACCAAAGATCTCTCTTTGCCCGACCATTTTGAGGCGCATACACCACCACCATAAAGCACTCCAAATCAAACACCTTCCACTTACCTCTAATAATAAGAAGGTTATCAAACACCGACGAGTCCAAACAAGTGAACGCCATCGGATCCCACATGGCAAGAATGCCACCCGACCGCCCATTCGCCCCTGCGCACGTCCACCCAAAATTAGTATTACCCCAGATGCTACGCGCCATGCTAATATCTACAAAATTCACATGTGTCTCTTGAATCGCTAAAAAATTAACATTAAACGAATTGCATAAACTTGCTATGTCCTTTCTTTTCTTCACCGACCCCAAACCGCAAGAATTAAGCGAGACAATATTCATTGAGAAACCACCTTATCACTCATGCGAGAAATTAATTTGTTAAGATCACTCTTAGCACCTTCCATGTCTAAACCCATAGAGATGCCATATTCAATATAAGCGTTCATTTTTTCCATCAAAGAAATATTAGAATTAATACTCCCAGATTGCAAATGGTCCACACTTCTAGCATCTGACACTGTTTCATTCTCAGCCACTAAACAATTTGACCTTTTGAATGTAGCATTCTCAAAACCAAAGTCACCATACTTACTAAACCTTCCTTTAATGGTGTATCCCGGAGGAGCTGAAAACGACGATGATCCTTTACTTGCATTATCATTATCACCATAAATAATATGATTTATGGTACTTGCATTATCATTTTAATTTAATGACCTAACATCATTTATTTTTCTGCTAACTTGTTAAGTAACTTTATCTTTTTAACCATTTGTACTTCGGTTAAAAAGAAAAGGTACCTCTCAAGTTAACAAAAAATTAGATAACGTTTAGTTATAACAAAAAGCAAACCATAGTATTATAATGAAAAGATTGAAAATTTTGAATTCAAATGACAAAACTACCGAATCACAAGAATGAATATAACACTTTTTAACTCTAAGATAAAAGAAAAAGGTTTACCAACCCACTAGAAAAGGAGGAAACGTGGAAAGAACAAACACAAATAAGATCAATGCAACCTTTTTGAAAAAAATGGACGCGTTCTTACTAACTTTATGAAATTTGTGACACATGTAACATTATTTTAGTATATAAACCATAATGTATCTAGTGTGGTGGCAAGGCATCTAAATCTTTAAGTAAGTAACTAATTATACGGATGGTGTATGCGGTAAGGGTGAAATTATCTCAACTTTTTTCAAAGTTGTAACTTTAGTTTCAATTTATATTACATCCCTTCGCTTCGCGAAAGGTTAAGTGTGGTTTATATGTCAAAACGTATGCCCCACATGTTAATCATTTTAAGTGTTAACAAAGATTTTATCGAAATGTTTAAGAAAACTTCAATTTAGATAAACATACACTTAATCTCAAGAGGAAAATTGGAATTAAATAATCCAAGTTATTGGGTATTGGCGGATAATAATCCGAGTTCCAATATTGGCCTACAATAATCCCAATTATTTGGGTCTTGGAATTCATTGGGCCGCCGTTAATTTTTCACTAACTCCGTTAGTTGTGTGCTGACGTGGCACATGCCACGTCAGCAAGTATGATGCCACATCACCTGCCACGTCAGCAAAAATGATGCCACGTCATCTGCCACGTCAGCAAGTACTAGCGGAGTTAGTGAAAAATTAACGGCGGCCCAATGAATTCCAAGACCCAAATAATTGGGATTATTGTAGGCCAATATTGGAACTCGGATTATTATCCGCTAATACCCAATAACTTGGATTATTTAATTCCAATTTTCCATCTCAAGAAAAAACAATGACGAAACAAAATTAATTTAAAAACAAAATGATACTTATTCATCCAAGGTTTTAAAAACCGGTTCGAACCGGCCGGTTCGACCGGTTCAACCGTCACCCGGCCACCTAGCCGGTTTTTTAACATCCGGTTTTATGGGTTTAACCGGACCGGGTTAGACCGGCCGGTTTTCCGGTTTTGTCCGGTTTTTTCCGGTTCAACCGGTTTTCTGATTTTTTTTTTTTAACTTTTTTTTTTAAATTATTTTTTAAAGTTTAAAACTTATATTTTCTTATGAAATACATATTTGATATTATTTTTGAGTGGATTATAATTGTATTTTAACTACTTTTGTTGGGGTGTACAAGTTTATTAGCATTTTTATAAAAAAAAAATATATAAATCCCCTAACCGGTTTAACCACCCGGTCTAACCGGTCCGACCGGTCAAACCGGTCCCGGAAGGTTTTACGGTTCAACTAAAAAACCGGTTTTTAAAACATTGTATTCATCAATTAAGTTAAAAACAAAGTAATACTACTTTTGTTATAACCGGTTATTGTCTATAGCTAAAAGAGCTTGTGCATTCCTTATACAATAACAACTTGTTTATACTATTCCTCTCTTTAACAAATTATAAAGATACATAATTGTTTATTTACCGTCAACCTTATTTTCTTATTGTTAACTTTGTGTAAAATTACCGCTTAAACGAGAGTTATCACAGCCCTCGCCTTAGCACTTTTTCTTTTTTATGGTTTGACCACGATAGTTTGAATGTTTGACAATTTCTACCCCTTAAACTTTTATAATACTTTTTTTAACGAAATAGTAAGGGGGCGTTTAGTTGTGGAAAATGTTTTCTAGTTTCCATTTCTAGTTTTCTAGAAAATGAAATGAGTTTTTCATCTTTAGAAAACACATGAAATTTTTTGAAAACGCGTTCAAATTTGAAAGATGGAATTTTCATTTTCAAAATTAAAAAACTAGAAAACATGTTCAAATCAACTGTTTTCTATTTGTTTTCTATCTCTACATTTCATTAGATTTCTTTACATATGACAAATTAAAGAACAAAAATATTAAAATAAAACACATAAAGTAAAGACAATACATATATAAGAGATTTAAAATAATAAGTATTTCTTAACGGAGGAGAGGTCGAGCGGTTGTGCGTATAAACCTTAGAAAATGAACGCCCCTTTTCTTTTGTATATATTTGGAAAACGAAAATAGAAATCAGAAAACAGTAAAAAAGGTATTTTCCATTTTTAGTTAAAGTTTAGAAAACACTATTTTCTGTTTTCCTGAAAAACGTTTTCTAAAAAATACAATTTGAACGCGTTTTCTGTTTTCCTTGTTTTCTTGGAAAACGGAAATGAAAAACATCTCATGTTTTCCACAACTAAACGCGCCCTAAACTTTTGGTTTTCATAGTTTGATCATATATGTTTTATACTTTTACGTTTTCTACCCTCTAACTTTTAAAGTTTTTTTTGTTTTAAGTTTTGTTGTCTCTACTTTGTTCACGAAACTTTTAACTTTTCCACTTTCGTCTTTAGTATACTTTTATAGTTTTATACTTTCGCCACGAGACTTTTAGACTTTTACGTTTTATACCCTTAACTTTTAACTTTCGAGTTGGTAAACATCTCGTTATAAAGATACATAATTGTTTATTTACCGTCAGCCTTGTTTTCTTATTGTTAACTTCATGTAAAATTACCGCTTAAACGAGAAACTATTAACTCTCACAATCCTCACCTTAGCTTTCTTCTCCACTAGATTGCTCGGAACTCGTTCGTGGTTAGGGACCACCACCAACCAGCTCCTTGATTTTCTACCATGTGCTCTTCTATTAGTTCTTGCAACAAACTATTATATTAGACTACCATCCATGCATCATATTTAGAGTGTATTCGTGACGTAAATGATGATGTGATTGTGAAAGGAGGAGGGAGGCCAAAAAAAATCTTTTACAAGTAGATGCATTCAGATTTTAGTGTTGTGAGAAGCTACGGCCCAATGCCGTTTATAATGGTGTTGTGGTATAAAGGTGATAAACTTCGAATCTGATATGAAAGTTAAAAAAGAGATGTAGTGGAAAGAAAAAAAAATGCATACCATTTGTTCTAATCTTGTTCTAATCACGAAGGGAAAAAAACAAAAATAATTCATGCCCTTACTTACTTGTCGGATTTCATTTTCTTTACATGTTTCTAAAAAATTCTAAACATCCAATATGCATTTATAAACACGACATAGGTTAAAATGATAATTACTACTAGTCAGATCATTCAGAAATACGTCTCATAGATTTCTTATTTGTCATTTCTATCTCAACATTCATAGGTTAGGGTGGGGGTTATGTTTGCCTAAGGCATGTTTAGACATCAAATTCTAACCAATGAAGTGATGCCAACATGAGAGAGAAGATTGATATAGAATTCATGATTTGATAGAGGGTATGCTTGATATATGCAATGGTTTAGACATTGATTAAAACCTTTTTTTTAATTATTAAATAAAACAAATAAAATTAAACTAAAACATTTAATATAAAATAAAAACATAACAATTCATTAGTTAGAAAAAAAATTACAAAGTCCTAAAAATAACAAAAATTACCAAATTCCTAAAAAAAAAACCAACATTTATTCTGCAATTTAAAAAAAAAATATACAAATCTAGGGTGGTGGAGGATTTTCTACTAGACGAAGTCATAAGCTCGGGTGGGATTTTATACCGTGGACGAGAGCGATTCATGTTTTTTGAGAGAAAGAAACTAGAGGTTTTTTTGTTTTTTTGTTTGGGAGAAGTGTATAAAATTTGTTGGGTATAAAGGGATTTATATAGTGTTTGAATTGATTAAAAAAAAAGTTCAAACGGTCAAAAAAATGACCATTGAACAGTCACTTATTATCGGCGTCCCTCGGTGATAAAATGCCGAAAACCCAGCCCCTACATGCCGATGCCGAGAAAGAGAGGGGGGGGTTGCAGCTATACTCGACCAAACTTGGCATGTAGGTTGCCGAGAGTATGCCGCCGCCGAGGGTGGCGGCATGTATACCGCCCACCCTTGTGTCATTTATTGGTTTGAATTTGCCTGATACGATCGTCACAACCTCTCATTTCTATCTCAACATTCGTAAGTTATGTCATTTGTTTGTTTGAATTTGCCAGATACGATCATCACAACCGCCAATTACAGGCACCACATCAGAAATTAATAGCCGAATATAATAACCCACTTTATATTCATATCCATCTGATCAGAGGCAGTTTATTATCAGAAATTAATAGGACGTTTCATAACAGTTTAGCAAGAATTTAGAAATTTGTTTGAATTTTGAGAAATTGGCTGGAATCGCCACACCTCGATGAATTAAACTGCATCAGTCGTTTTACAGATCATTTTCAAATCAAAACATCTTCATTTGTGTGCCAAGTGGCCTGGTGCACCTTCAAAACTAAGATCAGATCAGCAAACAGGATAAAAACAAATTAAAATTCAGAAAAAGAAAAACAAGAATTGCAACCATGCTAATCACATATCAAAATATCACAAGCAAAATGCAGAGGGAGGGACGTACCTGTAAATCAAAGTAGTAGTTCGAGATAGTTTGGTTTGAAATAAGCACAAACTCACAAAAATGATCATCAGGGGACAAGAACCGCGTAATCAAAACTCTAGTATCGTGCCAATAATTGGCATGGGTGGGGTAGGTAAAAATACTTCCAAGTCAAGACTTAATCTTTCGTTTCTGATGAGTTTGATGCTTTAATAAAAACACAATTTTTCACTTTGAGATTTGAGAATAGGACTATGTTTACAGATTTAACGCTGCATCCTTAAGCTACAGAAGGATAGCTTTAAGGAACAAAAAACTTTAATAACAAAACTTAAAAGAGATAACATTAGCATCAAACTCATAAAAAACCCTAGTTTTCATAGCACAAAAGTCTGGCTAGAGCGGTTTTACCTATCCCAACCATACTAACTATGGACACATACCACAAGCCATCGCCAATGATCCCCTTTCCGTCCAGCTACTCTAGTTCCATCGTTCCCGGTCAATCAAATCGAGAGTATCCTAAGCCAGATCTAGTAATTTGGTGACGAATAATTCATCTAACTTATCAATCGTACTGGCAGTTCGAAGAGAACTTGTGAAACGATATAAGATGAGCTTTCTTACCTTGATTGTGTAAGTTTCACAACTCATAGCTTCTTCGATTGCAAAATCGCTAAGTATGTAGATATCGGAGATGATTTAACCACCAGATCCAGTGATTAATTCATTCTTAGACGTATTGTAAATCAGATCTACGATGAAGGATGGCGATGACTTCGATTTCTGTAACTTGGAATCGGTTTCCATGGAGGGACCAAGTTTCGCCATCGCTGCAGAGGCCGTCTCCCAAAAATGATGATAGGAAAAAACTAGGGTTTCGGATGCGATTGTTTTGGGTTAAATGGCGAGTAAGTTACATAAATGACCCTTGAATTTTATATAAGGTTGTAGAACCGGTTTCCAAATATTAGAAGTTACGTTATTAGACAAACTAGTTGGATGCACTCTATGTGTAGTATAAAAAAGTTGCAGACTCGCTCGCGCGTTGCGGCGGGCCTGCAATAACAGTGTCGTTCAGTTTTATTTGATCTTGTGACCCACCTGCACTTCGTGACGGGCCACCCATTTACCCGTCAGTTTAACTAAAAAACGTTTTAATGTGGTAAAAGTATAAAACTATAACAAAGTATTGACAAAAGTCAAAAAATTTAAAAGTATACTAAAAAACAAAAGTAAAGAAGTTAATGGGTATAAAACATAAAAGTCTAAAACTTTCGTGATAAAATGTATAAAACTATAAAAAGTATACTAAAAAATAAAAGTAAGAAATTTTAGGGGAATAAAACGTCAAAGTCTAAAAGTTGTGTCGTCAAAGTATAAAACTATAAAAAAGCTAGTATACTAAAAAAATCAAAGTAAGAAATTTTAGGGGAATAAAAAGTTAAAGTCTAAAAGTTGTGTCGTCGAAGTATAAAACTATAAAAAGTCGTCGTCAAAGTCAAAAACTCTAAAAGTATACTAAAAATGAAAGTAGTTTAATAAAAAACAAAAGTTAAAAAGTTAAGGGATATAAAATGTAAAAGTCTAATAGTTTCATGGTGAAAGTATAAAACTATAAAAGCATACTAACAAACGAAGTATAAAAATTAAAAGTTTTGTGGCCAAAGTAAGAGACCACAAAACTTAAAACAAAAAAACTTTAAAAGTTAGAGGGTAGAAAACATAAAAGTATGAAACATATGTGGCTAAACTATGAAACCTAAAGTTTATTTTTCCGTAAAAAAACAAAATGTTAAAGTTTAAGGTAGAAAACGTCAACATACCAAAGTCTGATGGCAAAACTTTGAATAAGAAAAAGTTTACTTATCAATATGCCAAAGTCTAGTGGCCAAACTATAAATAAAGAAAATGTAAAGTTTAAGGTTGAAAATGTAAATGTTATAAACTATTGTGGCCAAAGTTTAAAACCTAAAAAGTTAACTATTCATGTCAAATTTGTGTTGTTATATATATAAATAACGTCACAATGGTTGATTGGTTGATAGTCCGTCACACCCGATAGCATAAACCAGAGCTCACTGACATTAAACAAAACCTTTAATATGAAAGTAGGCATAACGACCTGAAACTAAAATATAGAAAGAAGACGTAGATGCAACGGCCTAAAACTAAAATACCGAAGAACAAAACATATAGAATACCAAAAATATAAAAAATAGCATAAAAAGAATGGTTAAGACATACGAAAGGATTCGAACAAGCGACGGGCTTGTTAAGTTAAATTGGCTACTTTTTTTGTTTCAAAAATAAACAAGATGGGGTATGTGTGAAGTTTTGAATTGTACTTATTGTGTTGTGTGTGTAATCATTTAGGGTAATACAAGAATCTATATGTATACAAGAAAGACTTTCATGATCTACCATTAATTATAGATGTTTCAATATATGATCTAATAGTCCCCTTCAAGCTAAAAGCAAGAGGCAAAAATGACCTGAAGCTTGTTAGATAAGAAGTTGAATATTTGATTTGACAGTTGTTTTGTGAATGTAACAACAATCCGATCCCCGTTAGATATTGGACACGTACTGAGCAATTTGTTCCATGATAAAGCGAAAATCAACTTCAATATGTTTTGTTCTTACATGAAATATAGGATTTGTTGTTAAATAAGTGGCTCATAGGTTGCCACACTAGAGAGTTGGAGCAATGTTGCATTTATTCTAAGTTCTTGGAGCAGATGTTGTATTTATCCTAAGTTCTTGGAGCAGAGCTTGTAGCCATGTCAGTTCAGCAACAGTGTCAACTAGAGCTTTTCTATTCAAACTATGTGGACGACTAAGAAAAATTCTTATGTTTTTCGAGTGGTCATGATATAAGATTAGAGTCATGATATATAGCATATTCCCCCATAGAGCGACGGTTAACTAGACACTCGGCCTAATACGCATCGGAGAAGGAAGGAAGAGTAAAGGATCACGGGCAATGAATATCAGTGAAGGCATTGTTTACAACAGAGGTGATATTCGGACGTGATAGTGATAGGGTAACATATTGAAGAGCCTATTACAATATAATGATATTTACTTGTTTCAGAAGATAGGACTCTCCCCAAGGGATAAAAGTTGAGATGTGCTCATAGAAGAGGTCAAGAGGTTACGGTTTACAATAAAAAAGACCTACACCTTGAAGCAATATCTTTTAAAGTAAAGTCTTAACGAAGTCGAACTTATGGGAACGTATCATTTTTATACTTTTTTGTGCAAAACTCCATGACTGTAACTGTAAGTAAAGCTCAGAAGTCCTTTAATTATCTGGTAGATAACAGAATTCGTATACGCCGTACAATGTCATCATATCCTCTCTCCCTTCCCATCTCCATGAATTCTTCAACCCACACCAATCAACCACCTCATGCTTCTTCATTACAGTTACCTCCACCGGCCGACGCACCTTCACACATCCAATGGACCAAAGATCAGCTCCACCCACTTCCCAGACCCCGAACAATCCGTTACCGTCTCAGCCAATTATGCAGAGAAGGCCAACCCAATCTTGCCCGCCAACTGTTCGACGAAATTCCCAAACCAACAACTGTTGTTTGGAACGCAATCATTATCGGATTTATCTGTAACAACATGCCTCATGAAGCTATACTTCTCTACTCCCAAATGAAATCCAACTCCTTTTTATGTGATTCGTATACTTACTCGTCGATTCTCAAAGCCTGCGCTGAAACTCGGAATCTTCGGGTGGGTAAAGCTGTACATTGTCAAATTTTGAGGTCTGTTTTGTATCCTAGTAGGATAGTTTGTAATTCTCTTTTGAACATGTATGCCAGTTGTTTGTATGATGGTGTAGAAAGGGTGTTCGAATCCATGCCGAAAAGGAATGCGATTTCCTGGAATGTTTTGATTTCGTGGTATGTGAAAGTGGGACTGTTTGCAGAAGCTGTGACTCATTTTGTAAAAATGATGAAGTCTGGATTTAAACCTACAGTTGTAAGTTTTGTTAATGTGTTTCCTGCTGTAGCAGGAATGGGTGATTCTAGGATTGCAGATGTTGTTTATGGGTTGCTTGTTAAATATGGTGATGAGTATTCTACAGATGTGTATGCTACAAGCTCTGCGATTTCCATGTTTGCCGAACTTGGTTCCGTTGAATCCTCAAGGAAGATATTTGATAATAGTTTAGAGAGGAATGTTGAGGTTTGGAACACAATGATTGGAGGATATGTGCAGAACAATCTGCCAGTTGAAGCATTTGATCTTTTCATTCATGCTCTACACTCATCAGATGATGTTGGTATTGATAAGGTGACTTTGATCTCAGTTTTAACAGCTGCTTCACAGTTGCAGCAGCTAGACCTTGCTAAGCAGATACATGGTTATATCTTGAAAAGTGTGCCAGTTTTACCTGTGATTGTGAAGAATGCACTTGTAGTCATGTATTCAAGGTGTAATTCTATTCAAGCAAGCTCAGAAATCTTCAACAGTATGGATGAGAAAGACTTTGTTACCTGGAACACTATGATTTCATCTTGTGTGCAGAATGGAATGAATGATGAAAGCTTAGTGCTTGTATCTGATATGCTAAAACAAGGGTTTACGATTGATGATGTCACGATATCTGCTCTGCTATCTGCAGCATCCAATCTTAGAAACAAAGAAATTGGAAAACAAACCCATGGGTATCTTCTTAGGCATAGCATTCATTTCAAGGGAATAGAAAGTTATCTCATTGACATGTACGCAAAATCTGGTTTGATAAGAGTGGCCCAAAATCTCTTTGAAAGAAATTGGTCAAATGATAGAGATCAGGCAACATGGAATGCAATGATCTCTGGGAACTGTCAAAACGGACTTCTTGATCAAACTTTTAGTGTTTTCAGACAGATGATTGATCACAGCTTTCCACCAAATGCTGTTACTATAGCATCACTCCTTCCAGCCTGCAGTATAGTAGGAAGTTCAAGATTAGCTAAACAAATCCATGCATTTACCATTAGAAGCTTCTTGGACCATAACGTGTTTGTACATTCTGCTTTAGTGGATACGTATTCCAAATTAGGTATGCTTGCATTTGCAGAAAATGTGTTTGCTTTTTCTCGTGAGAAAAACGCTGTAACATACACGAATATGATATTAGGTTATGGGCAGCATGGGATAGGTGAAAAATCTCTTGATCTCTTTACTTCAATGAGAGAAAACGGTATACAACCTGATTCTGTAACAATAATTGCAGTTCTATGTGCCTGCAGTTATTCTGGGTTGGTGGATGAAGGTCTTAAAATATTTGAATCAATGGAGGTAGAGTATAAAATTGTTCCTTCACTTGAGCATTACTGTTGTGTTGTAGATATGTTAGGGAGAGTTGGTAGGGTGTCAGAAGCTTATGATTTTGTTAAGACGTTGGGGGAAAATGGTAATCATTTGAAAATTTGGGGTTCGCTTTTGGGTTCTTGCAGAACACATGGAGAATTTCAGTTAGCAAAAGTTGTTGCCAATAAGTTGGTTGAAATGGGTGTAGGAAATAAGAATGCAGGTTATCATGCATTGTTGTCAAATATATATGCGGAGGAAGGTAATTGGGAATTTGTTGATAGATTAAGGAAAGAAATGTATGAAAAAGGACTAGTGAAGGAAACTGGGTGCAGTTGGATTGATAATGGTGGGCGTTCGGACTTACTTTAAGTTGATAAATGAAAATCATATTCATGATGATGAGGCACATCGTATGCTGGATGTTCTGGATACTGTGGATACTGACATGAAAAAGCAATGGTGAAGGAAACCAACTCAGGTATTTGTTTCAATTGCACATGTCTTGTTTTACGAGTTAATCTTTCGTTCTCTTTGTTGCTTTTGTTAACATGGAAGAAATACAGTTGTAGAGTTACATGTTATCCTTGGGATTTCTCAGAACTATTTTGATACACACACACACAAATATAAATTACTGGATTATGAAAGATGGTAAATATAAAAAATGTAGATTGTAAAGTATTTATATGTGTGGTTGATATTATTTCATTATGAATATATATTCAACAAGATATAATAAAAGTTTTAATATTAAGTTTTTTTACTCATTAGGTAGTTGGTACACCCCTTCTAAGGTTGTAATTGTTTAAAAGAAGTATACTATATTCTGTTATTTTTAAATAAGTATAAAACACAGGCAATATAGATTTAATGAACTTTTGAAAAGTTCTCTTATTTACACAATACATATATATGACCTTTATTAAAGTTTTGAGGGAGCATATTGTGCCTAAACATTAATGAACTTTTATGTCATCAGTTAACTCAAACTGTAGTTCAGTTAACCACTAAAAATATGACACAGTTAGTTTTAAGAAATGTTTGTGTCATTATTATTTTACTATATTTTATTATATATAAATATTTAAGGTGAATACAGTTACAAAGAATGGTAGATAAGCATATGATGGACTCCAAAGAACCATTCATGAACCAATAGAAATATGGTGAATACAGTTGCAGAGCTAATATTCATCCCTGCACCTGATGTGGGTCATATCATGTCAACCATTCGGATTGCGAATTACTTGTGAATCAAGATCAACCTCTCTCCACAACCGTCCTTGTGATCAGACCTCCTAGCACTATCACCACCTACATGCAAATATGTTAGAAATGTCGTGGCTGACATGACAAGTCAACCAGGTTGGGGTGCGGATCACTGGGTTTGTCATTGACATGTTTCGCACTTGCATGATAGATGTTGCTAACTCTTTTGAGTCTTATCCAGAATTCCAGACAAGAGAAGGACTTGATTTTGTCTGAGGTCCTTCTTGAAAATTAGAGAGGTCAAAGCAATCATGGTTAATACTTCATACTGTAATATACCATGATCTCAGAAAAGTTCCAATCTCAGGTTCATCTTGTACTCATTCTTTAAGTTGACAATTTATGACATGACTGATTAATACAACAGGACTCAACACGAAATAATCTGGGTTAGTGTTTGAGGTAAACATGTTCGTGTCATAATCGGGTTGGCACTGTTAAAAACATGTGTCTAAAACGGGTTAAGCCCACTTAACACGTTTAAGAAATCGTCTTAAACTTCTTTACAGGCAAGCACGACATGTTTATAACCAGTTATCAAAATGACACAATTGTATTATTTTCTGAATAACAAACTTCATCATAATCCCCTAACCCCAATTTAAGAATTATAATTATATTTTATGTTTTTATTTTTAAACTTAATTAGTTGTAATTTGCTTAATTATTTGGTATCATCTATTTAATTGTGTTAAACGTATATTGTCATTTGTCTAATTAAACTCATTGTATTTAATTATATTTAAAGTGTAGTGTAATTCGTTTATTAAACATGTCCCATGTCCGAGTTAGTGTTTAAGAAATGACCCATTCAGTTAAAAATGTCATATTCGGGTTCAATAGGTTCAATAGTCGTGTTTACCCTGTCGTGTTCAAGTTTAATAGTTGTGTTAACCGTACAGTGTTTGACCCGTTTAAGTGATCACGGCACGTTTTACCAGCTCTAGGTATTCTAATGATGTAATTTTTAAAAAGAAAAACTCTTCCTTTATTTTTCTTGGCAAAACATAGAAAATGTAGGAGTAGGGTATAGGCAATATGGAAAGTTATGTATATAGAACTGAAATTAATGAAGTTTTACGTCGTCAACTGATACTGAATCAAGTTGCTGTTAATCAACCAATAAAATTACGTCAAACAGTCAATTTGATAATGTTGATGACATGATTATATTTTATTTCTTTGTTGCAGATTGAAGATGCTCCCATCCACTTACTTTTGGACTCTATTGTGATGTACAAAATGGTCAGAACTCTTGCCAGCAATGCAATGACATCAGCTAATTGGCATCATCTTCAAGGTATTGTAGATTATAGATATACATAACAAAGTCTCCATTCATGAACCACATTTAACAAACATGGCCAATACAATTGCAGAGCTAATCTTCATCCCTGCCCCTAGCATCGGTCATATGATGTCAACCATCGAGATCGCAAAATTACTTGTGAATCGCGATCAACGTCTCTCCATAACCGTCCTTGTCATCAGACCTCCTAGCGCGAATTCTGGCTCCGCTATCACCGCGTACATAGAGTCTTTAAATATAAACACCTTGTATCACATTTCCTTCATCCAACTTCCTCAAGATGAAAACCCATCAAATTTTGACCCCAAATCTCCCATGTCTATCTTCAATGAATTCATCCCTAGTCACTGCAAATTTGTCAGAAATGTTGTGGCTGATATGACAGGTCTACCGGGTTCGCGTCGGATAGCCGGGTTTGTCGTTGACATGTTTTGCAACTGCATGATAGATGTGGCTAATGAGTTTAATGTTCCAACCTACATGTTCTTCACTTCTAATGCAGCTTTTCTTGGATTTGAATTTTATATCCAAACACTCTGTGATGATCTGAACGAAGACGTTATTGAGCTGAGCAACTCAGATTCTGAGATATCGGTTCCGAGTTTTGTCAAACCAGTGCCAACCAAAGTCTTTTGGAATCCTGTCAAGAGTAAAGAAGGACTGGATTTTGTTCTGAGGTCTGTCCGGAAACTTAGAGAGGTCAAAGCAATCATGGTTAATACATTTTTGGACTTGGAACCACACGCGATGCAGTCGTTATCTGCTGACATCAACATACCGCCGGTGTATCCTGTGGGACCTGTACTCAACCTAGAAGGTAGTTCCGGTGCTGGGAAACCGTTTGACGATGAGGTCATTAGGTGGATGGATAGACAACCGCCATCCTCGGTTGTTTTTTTGTGTTTTGGGAGTATTGGAAGTTTTGATGAGGTCCAGGTGAAGGAGATAGCGCGTGGGTTAGAGCAGAGTGGGCACCGTTTCGTGTGGTCCCTACGTCGACCTCCGTCAGATCAAACATCAAAAGCGCCGACCGACTATGAGGATCCAAGTGTGGTACTGCCGAAAGGATTTACGGAGCGGACACGTGAAAAAGGGAAAGTGATTGGGTGGGCCCCACAGGTGCGATTGCTTGGTCATCATGCAGTTGGAGGGTTCATGTCCCACTGCGGGTGGAACTCATTGTTGGAGAGTTTATGGTTTGGTGTACCAATTGCAGCATGGCCGATGCATGCCGAGCAACGGATGAATGCGTTTGAAATGGTGGTGGAGCTAGGATTGGCGGCGGAGATAAAGTTAGATTATAAGAAGGATTTGTATAATCCTAAGGGTACTACAGTCATTGTGACAGCTGAGGAGATAGAAAGCGGGATAAGACGGGTGATGGAAGATAACGAGGTTAGAACAAAAGTGAAAACGATGAGTGAGAAGAGTAGATCCGCAGTGGCGGAGGGTGGCTCGTCATATGCATCTGTTGGCTGTCTTATTCATGAATTTCTAAGAGAGAACACTTGATTTGGACTTCTGTTTTTGTGTTGCTAAAGTTGAGGTCTCGTTTTTAAGTGTTGGTCCATCGATCACATAGTTTCCGTCTTACCTTTTCCACATTCTCGCTTAATACCAACTTCTTTTTTACAGTAAGTAACATAGTTTTATAAGGATAAAGCTTGCCTGTATTTTTTGAAATAGGAACAAATTAAGGTGGCAAAAGTTGGTAAACGTCAAACAATAAACAAACATTCTGTTTTCTGAGTAACATCCCACTCGTAGAGGGAATTGTGGTAGGTAGTTGGCAGAACTAAAGCCAAAGAGGTTTAAGACGCCAGGTATTACCCTATTCTTTCCATTCATGCTAACCAACTTCCATATAAAGGGGATTGGATTGCCTGTCATATATAACTAACTTAAGACACATTATGTATACTGCTATTCCCTTTTTGTTGAATAGGATTGTGGAGTTTTTTATTTTCTTCCAAATAGGTGTAATTGAAAAACTTATTTATCAACGGGTGATTTGAAAAATATTTACTAAAATGAGTGTTTAATAAAAGATTCAGTTTCTTATAAAAAATTTTAATACAATTTATTTTTGACAAAAAATTGAAAACAAAAATGTTTACAAAATTGTTCTTAAATAAATCAAAAAGATATTTTTGAAGGAAAAAACGTTTCTAATTAAAAAAAGAAAAGACATTTGAAAAGAGTTTGTATGATGGTACAATGTGGGGTGAGATAAACTGCGTGTCACATTTGTATAATGGCAAAACTGCAAAATGTGGTGTGAAGATGAAGATCTGTCCACAAGTAAAGAATGACCCCAGTTAAAAATTTTCTTTGATTTCTTTGTTGCAGAATGAAGATGCTCCGTGTCCACTTACTCTTGTACTGTGTTGTCATATACCAAATTATCATAACTCTTGCCAGCAAAGCAATGACGTCATCTAATTGGTATCATCTTCATTCAAAGTATATATATACATATATATATATCAACATAAAATGGACTCCATTCAATAACCCAGAACAAACATGGCCAATACAGTTGCACAGCTCATATTCATCCCTGCCCCTGGTATGGGTCATATGTTGTCAACCATCGAGATCGCAAAATTACTTGTGAATCGCGATCATCGTCTTTCCATAACCGTCCTTATCATCAAGCCTCGTGGCATGGATTCTGGCCTGGCCATCACTTCCTACATAGAATCGTTAGCGAAAAGTACCATAGATCGTATATCCTTCATTCAACTCCCTCAAGATGAAACCCTTCCGGTTCATAACCCCAAGGACCCGTTGACTTCCAACAAAGAATTCATCAAAACTCACTGCAAATACGTTAGAAATGTTGTTGCTGAGCTGGCAAGTCAACCGGGTTCGGGTCACCTTGCTGGGTTTGTCGTTGACTTTTTTTGCACATGTATGATTGATGTTGCTAATGAGTTTAATGTTCCAACCTACGTCTTCTTCACTTCTAATGCTGCTTTTCTTGGATTTATATTATATGTAAAAACACTCTCTGATGATCTGAACAAAGATGTTCTTGAGCTCAGCAACTTAGATACTGAGGTATCGCTTCCGGGTTTTGTAAAACCGGTGCCAACCAAAGTCTTTTGGAGTCCTGTCAAGACTAGAGAAGGACTGAATTTTGTTCTCCAGTGTTCCCGGAAACTTAGAGAGGCGAAAGCAATCATGGTTAATACAGTTTTGGAATTAGAAACACACGCGATGGAGTCGTTGTCTTCTGACACCAACATCCCGCCGGTGTATCCAGTGGGACCTGTACTCAACCTAGACACTAGTTCCGGTGCTACAAAACTGGTTGACGATGATGCCATTAAGTGGTTAGATAGTCAACCACCTTCGTCAGTTGTGTTTTTGTGTTTTGGGAGTATGGGAAGTTTTGATGAGATCCAAGTGAAGGAGATAGCACGCGCACTAGAGCAGAGTGGGCACCGTTTCTTATGGTCCCTACGTCGACCTCCGTCAGATCTCACGACAAGAATCCCAAGTGATTATGAGGATCCGAGTGTGGTGTTGCCGGAAGGGTTTATGGAACGAACATGTGGGATAGGGAAGGTGATTGGTTGGGTATCGCAGGTGAGAGTGTTGGGTCATAATGCCATTGGAGGGTTCGTGTCCCACTGCGGGTGGAACTCATTGTTGGAGAGTTTATGGTTTGGCGTGCCTTCGGCAACATGGCCAATCTACGCCGAGCAGCAAATGAATGCGTTTGAAATGGTGGTGGAGCTGGGATTGGCTGTGGAGATTAAGTTGGATTATTTGAAGAATTTGTCTGATCCTAAGGCGACTACAGTCGTTGTGACAGCGGAGGAGATAGAAAGTGGGATAAGACGGCTGATGAAGGATAACGAGGTTAGAACAAAAGTGAAAGAGATGAGTGAGAAGAGTAGATCTGCAGTGGCCGAGGGTTGCTCGTCATATGCGTCTGTTGGTCGTCTTATTGAAGATTTTATGATGGAGAAATCTTAGTTCTGTTTTTTGTTGCTAAAGTTTATGTTTCATGTTCATGGTTTCTTTGTCATTCGTCTAGTTAGACTCGTTGTATTTAATTATGTTAAATATGTCATGCCGTGTAGCCCATTTATTAAATATGTCCGAGTTAGTGTTTAAGAAATTACTCGTTTAATTGTCGTGTTAACCGTATAGTTTTGACCCTTTTAAGTGAATCACGACATGTTTTAGCAGCCCTACTAATTTTAATGATGTACTTTTTTAAAAGAAAAACTCTTTACTTTATTTTCCTTGGCAAAACACAGAAAATATAGGAGTAGGATATAGGCAATATGGATAGTTATGTATATAGAGTTGAAATTAATGGACTTTTATGTCAACTGACACTGAATCAAGTTGCTGTTCAATTAACTAATAAAATTACGTCAAACAGTCAATTTAATAATGTTAATGACATGATTATTTTATTTCTTTGTTGCAGATTGAAGATGCTCCCATCCACTTACTTTTGGACTCTATTGTTGTGATTACAAGATGGTCAAAACTCTTGCCAGGCAATGCAATTTTCTAATTGGTATCATCTTCAAGGTATGGTAGATATACATAACCTTTAGACTCCATTCATGAAGCAAATAAAACAAACATGGCCAATACAGTTGCAAAGCTAATCTTCATCCCTGCCCCTAGCATTGGTCATATGATGTCAACCAAATTACTTGTGAATCGCGATCAACGTCTCTCCATAACCGTCCTTGTCATCAGACCTCCTAGCACGAATTCTGGCTCCGCTATCACCGCATACATAGAGTCATTAGCTAAAAACACCTTGTATCACATATCCTCAATGAATACATCCCCAGTCACTGCAAATATGTCAGTTTGGATAGCCGGATTTGTCGTTGACATGTTTTGCAACTGCATGATAGATGTGGCTAATGAGTTTAATGTTCCAACCTACAAGTTCTTCACTTTTAATGCAGCTTTTCTTGGATTTGAATTTTATATCCAGGCACTCTGTGATGATCTGAATGAAGACGTTTTTGAGCCGAGCAACGGATGAATGCGTTTGAAATGGTGGTGGAGCTGGGATCGGCGGCGGAGATAAAGTTAGATTAAAAGAAGGATTTGTATAATCCTAAGGCGGGATAAGACGGTTGATGGAAGATAACGAGGTAAGAACAAAAGTGAAAACGATGAGGGAGAAGAGTAGATCGGTAGTGGCGAAGGGTGGCTCGTCATATGCATCTGTTGGCTGTCTCATTTTTGTTTCGGACTTCTTTTTTTGTGTTGCTAAAGTTGAGGTCTCCTTTTCAAGTGTTGGTCCATCGTCCATGTACCGGTTAGTTTCCGTCTTACCTTTCCCACATTCTCTCTTGGTACCAACTTCTTTTTTACAGTAATTACCATAGTTTTAGAAGGATAAAGCTTGCCTGTAATTTTTTGAAATAGGAACAAATTAAGTTGGCAAAAGTAGGTAAATGTCTAACAATAAACAATAAACAAAACAAACATTCTGATTTCTGATTAACATCCCACTCGTAGAGGGAGATGTGGTAGGTGGTGGGTAGTTAGTTGGCAGAACTAAGGCCAAAGAGGTTTGTTTAAGACACCAGGTATTACCCTCTTCTTTCCATTCATGCTAATCAACTTGTCCGATTCCATATAAAGGGGATTTGGATTACCTGTCATATATAACTAATTTAAGACACACATTATGTGAACTGCTATTCCCTTTTTGTTGAACAGGTTTGTAGAGGTTTTTTTTTTCTTCCCAAATAGGTGTAATTGAAAATTTTATTTACCGATGGGTGATTTGAAAAATATTTATCAAAATGAGTGTTTACTTACAAGATTCAGTTTCTTAGACCACCCACATCAATACCACACTAAATACCACTAAATACCACCTTTTTGGTCCAGTCAGCATGCCACGTCACGTACTTACCACATACCACAAAACCCACTTTTTTTCCACATCAAGTACTTCCCCACATACCACCTTTTATTTCCACATCACCATTTTATTTAATCTTTATTTATTTATAACGGCTATATTTTTATTAAAAAAATAATTTAATATTAAATTATTATTAAATGTTAACGGCTATTTTATTTAAAATTTAAAATTTTTTATATTTAATAAAAAAAATTAAACATGGAAATCCTACATTACTTTTATTAAAGCAAACCAAATTTAAACAACACAACAAATCCTAAAAGTTTAACTTAAACACAACTAATCTTCATCCCACACCGGCTTGTTTGCCCAAAGATGCTCAACTAAATCGTTTCTTAGAGCCGTATGCTGATCCTTAGCACGCAAGTCTATGAACCTCTCAAGGTTATGGACAAATGCTTGAGGTGCCCCATGATTATATGGAGGTGGAGGAGGTGCACCATCCTCAGGAGTCCAATTCAACACATCACGTCCTTCGTCTTCCACAATCATATTGTGTAGGATGATGCAAGCCAACATAATATCACCAATATTTGGTAGATCCATTGACCTTGATGGTCCTCTAATTATTCCCCACCTAGACTGGAGAACACCAAATGCCCTCTCAACATCTTTCCTGGCAGACTCTTGTCGACGCTTAAAGTACCTCATCTTCAAGTTGTTCTCAGGGGGATATGTGAAACTCTTCACAAGTGTTGACCATGCAGGATAGATACCATCTGCAAGATAGTAACCTTTCCTATAGACATTCCCATTCACATGGAAGTCACATCTAGGCGCTTGCCCCTGCAAGATCTCGTTAAACAACGGAGATTGGTTGATCACATTGATGTCATTGTTTGATCCGGCAACACCAAAGAAAGCATGCCATATCCACAAGTCTTGTGAAGCAACAGCCTCAAGCATGATTGTTGGATAACCATGGTCACCACGAGTATAGTGCCCCTTCCAAGCAGTTGGACAATTCCTCCAACCCCAATGCATACAATCAATGCTACCAAGCATCCCTGGGAAGCCATGCTTCTCCTCATGGAAGGCTGTTAATCGATCAACATCTTCTTGGGTTGGCCTTCTTAGGTACTTGTCCCTATAGATCTCCACAATAGATCTACAAAAGTTGTGTAGACATTTGATGGCAGTACTCTCACCAATGCGTATGTATTCATCGCATTGATCAGCTGAAGCACCATATGCTAGCTGGCGAAGGGCACATGTGATTTTTTGGTTTGTTGAAAGGCCTAGTCTGCCAGCAGCATCACGACGTTGTGTAAAGTATCGCCAGTTAACAGACATACCTTCTGTAGTAATATCGGCAGCAATGCGGTTATAAAGGCGACGGGTCATTCTGTATCGCCTTCTAAAGAGGCCTTCATGATACACAGGTTTCTCAGCAAAATAGTCATTGAACAAACCCACATCACCTTTTTCACGTTCTCTGTTTATTTCTCTTCGCTTCTTCCTTGGTTGGGATGGACCAGCTTCGCTGGCAGCAATTGAAGCTTCCATCGCTTCGTACTCTTCCGCCAGTTGGACAAGATCACTCATGTCTAGTGCTATTTTGATGTGCTCGGGAAGGTGGTCGGGAATGTTGAGATCAGGGATACCAGGGAAACCAGGATTCATTTTTTAGAGTTTTGAGTTTGAGAGAGATTTGATATTGAGAGGGTTTTGTGAGAGATGTGTGAAATGAAATGAGAATACTGAGTGTATTTATAGCAGTGATGAAAAACTAGCCGTTAGGAAAAATACAAAAAAACTAGCCGTTATTAATATTTTATATTAAAAAACTAGCCGTTATAATAAGACAAAAAAAAAATTGGCCGTTATTTAAAAAAAAAAATACTAAAATTAATGTTTTAATTAATTATGAATTTTAGAATTTTTTTCAGATTTTTTTGAAATTTATTTATATTTTATTTGTATTATTAAATATTAAAATGAAACAAAATAAAACAAATATGTTAAAGGAAAAAAAAAAAAAAGAGAATAATCCAGTGGGTCCCGCAATGTCTCGTACGTGAGGGTTTGTAACTACGTACGTACGCACGTACGTACGTAACCCACATCGGTTACGTACGCCGTACGTACGTACGTACGCCCGTAAATCCCACCGATGTGGGTGGTCTTATAAATGTTATCTTTAGTCTTTTTAATACAATAGTTTTTTTTTGTCTTTTCCAAAAATTTGAAATATAAATTGTTTACAAAATTGTTCTTTAATAATAAATCAAAAAGATATTTAAGAAGGAAAAAACTTGTCTTTAAAAAAAAAAGACATTTGTAAAAGATTTTGTATCATTGTAAAATGTGGTGTGACTGTGTGAGATGAACTGCGGGTCACATTAGTATGATGGCAAGATGTGGTGTAAAATGAAGATCTGTCCACAAGTGAAGTATGTCCCCAGTTAAAAATTCTCTTTAATTTCTTTGTTGCAGATTGAAGATGCTCTATGTCCACTTTTGTACTGTATTGTGATATCCAAAATTATCATAACTCTTGCCAGCAAAGCAATGACGACATCTAACTGGGAACATCTTCATTCAAAGTATATATATATCAACATAAGATAGAATCCATTCATTAACCCAGAACAAATATGGCCAATATAATTGCAGAGCTCATATTCATCCCTTCCCCTGGTATGGGTCATATGTTGTCAACCGTCGAGATCGCAAAACTACTTGTGAATCGCGATCATCGTCTCTCCATAACCGTCCTTATCATCAAGCCTCGTGGCATGGATTCTGGCCTCGCCATGACTTCCTACATAGAATCTTTAACGAAAAATACCATAGATCGTATATCCTTCATTCAACTCCCTCAAGATGAAACCCTCCCAGTTCATAACCCCAAAGACCCATTTACTTCCAACAAAGAATTCATCAAAACTCACTGCAAATATGTTAGAAATGTTGTTGCTGAGCTGGCAAGCCAACCGGGTTCGGGCCGCCTTGTCGGGTTTGTCGTCGACATGTTTTGCACATGTATGATTGATGTGGCTAATGAGTTTAATGTTCCAACCTATGTCTTCTTCACTTCTAATGCTGCTTTTCTTGGATTTACATTATATGTAAACACACTCTCTGATGATCTGAACAAAGATGTTCTTGAGCTCAGCAACTCAGATACTGAGGTATCGCTTCCGAGTTTTGTCAAACCGGTGCCAACCAAAGTCTTTTGGAGTACTGTCAAGACTAGAGAAGGACTGGATTTTGTTCTACAGTTTTCCCGGAAACTTAGAGAGGCGAAAGCAATCATGGTTAATACAGTCTTGGAATTAGAAACACACGCGATGGAGTCGTTGTGTTCTGACACCAGCATCCCGCCGGTGTATCCGGTAGGACCTATACTCAACCTAGACACCGGTTCTGCTGCTATGAAACTCATAGACGATGATGTGATTAGGTGGTTGGATAGTCAACCGCCTTCGTCAGTTGTGTTTTTATGTTTCGGGAGTATGGGATGTTTTGATGAGGTCCAAGTGAAGGAGATAGCACGCGCACTAGAGCAGAGTGGGCACCGTTTCTTATGGTCCCTACGTCGACCTCCATCAGATCTCACGTCAAGAATCCCGAGTGATTATGAGGATCCAAGTGTGGTGTTGCCGGAAGGGTTTATGGAACGAACATGTGGGATTGGGAAGGTGATTGGTTGGGTATCGCAGGTGAGAGTGTTGGGTCATAAAGCCATTGGAGGGTTCGTGTCCCACTGCGGGTGGAACTCATTGTTGGAAAGTTTATGGTTCGGCGTGCCTTCGGCAACATGGCCAATCTATGCCGAGCAACAAATGAATGCGTTTGAAATGGTGGTAGAGTTAGGGTTGGCTGTGGAGATAAAGTTGGATTACTTGAAAGATTTGTCTAATCCGAAGGGGACTACAGTAGTTGTGACAGCGGAGGAGATAGAAAGTGGGATAAGACGACTGATGAAGGATAACAAGGTTAGAACAAAAGTGAAAGAGATGAGTGAGAAGAGTAGATCTGCAGTGACGGAGGGTGGCTCGTCATATGCGTCTGTTGATCGTCTTATTGAAGATATTATGATGGAGAAATCTTAGTTCTGTTTTTTGTTGCTAAAGTTTATGTTTCATGTTCATGGTTTCTTTGTCATTCGTCTAGTTAGACTCGTTAATTATGTTAAATATGTCATGCCGTGTGCCCATTTATTAAATATGTCCGAGTTAGTGTTTAAGAAATAACCCGTTTAATTGTCGTGTTAACCGTATAGTTTTGACCCTTTTAAGTGAATCACGACATGTTTTAGCAGCCCTACTAATTCTAATGATGTACTTTTTAAAAAGAAAAACTCTTTACTTTATTTTCCTTGGCAAAACACATAAAATATAGGAGTAGGATATAGGCAATATGGATAGTTATGTATATAGAGTTGAAATTAATGGACTTTTACGTCAACCGACACTGAATCAAGTTGCGGTTTAATTAACCAATAAAATTACGTCAAACAGTCCATTTAATAATGTTAATGACATGATTATTTTATTTCTTTGTTGCAGATTGAAGATGCCCCCATCCACTTCCTTTTGAACTCTATTGTGATGTACAAAATGGTCAAAACTCTTGCCAGCAATGCAATTTTCTAATTGGTATCATCTTCAAGGTATGGTAGATATACATAACCTTTAGGGTGGGTGATGTGAGGTTAAAATGTTCACTTTATTTTATATTAATCACTCCCCATACACACCAAATTGTGTATAAAGTATATTATTTTAGTTGGTTTTAAGATTAGTGTGTTGAGATAAGAATGACCTTAAATTGTGTGATTAAGTTGAATCTGAGTTATAATATGTTAATATGTCAGGCGTCACCATAATTTCTTTTTATATTATTAATTTAGTATCTCTTTATAATACAAAAATAAGAAAATAGAAATGTGATTTGTGGTTTTCGTGGATAACAATTGCAGGAGTTAAGAATGAGTTTGAAGAATTAAAGTGAGCTTCTTTATTTTGGATGGCAATTCGATGGAAATCAAAGAGGGGCCACGTCAAGCTTAAAAGAAATTAAAATGGATACAGAAGTTCCATGTGTTATGCACGTGTAGTGCATAATAATTATGGTGTTTGAGAATGCATGGAGACTAGTCATCAATTTGGAATACGGAATCCATGAATTCGGGCGGTAATCAATTTGGAATACGGAATCCATGAATTCGGGCGGTACGCGGAAAACGATTCCAATCAGGGCGGTACGCCTACGATCGAAGTCGGCAGTTTTTTAATTATTTTATTTTTCTAAACCTATTTAAAGGGTGTTTAAGACCTATTTCGAACCCTAATCATCCCCAGCCGTTTTTGGGGTGAGAATTACGAATTTTTCACTTTGTTTAGAGATCTTGGAGTTCTTGCAATCATCCGGTAACGTTTTTTATGCAATATTTAATTGTGATCATGTTTGTTTTGTTCGTCATGTCCGGCTAATCACCACTAACTGCTTTTGGTGATTGGTTGGCGAAATCGTTCTATGACTAATCAATTGCCAAACTAGTTGTTCCGGAATACTTGCTACCGTTGAACACCCGCATGCGAAATTGTTTAAGTTAACAAGTAACCTAGGGTTTTAGTGGTCCACTGTTTATTGATCTAGCACTTTTTGCGGCAGGACTAATCAGCCCATTAGGAAATTAGGTTATTAGGTCAAGGAAGCAATTGGGGGGACATGTCTATGTGTCACTAGTTAGTAATTAGGTTTGTTTAGATCGGTAGCCAACCAGGATCCAAAAGTAGTTAACTTGTCACATAAGTAATCTTAGCTTTAATAGTTTCCTTAGTTGTTAAGTTAGTTAAATTTTAGTTAATTTCCAATCTCAGCAAAAACAGCCAAGAGGCAATTTAGTGTAATTCCTTAGATTAAATTATTTTAGTTTAGTTTAGGTCAATCTAGGTTAGTGACAGTAATCTAGGTTTAGGTAGTTAATTTAGTTAAGTAGTTAAATTCTAAATAACTAGTGACCACTAACTCCCCTGGTAGATATACATAACCTTTAGGGTGGGCGGTGTGCATGATTGCGCACATCGGCAATCTTCGGCATAATTGATGCCGAGCTCGGCATGTATACCGAGCTTCTCGGCATCCGCGGCATTGGCATAACCCCCCCTCCCCTCCAACGGCATTATTTCGCCGATTGATGCCGAGATTTTTTGCCCGTTAATTTTCGACCGTTACACATGCAACGGCTACTAACTTTTTTTTTAAATCAACCAAATAGCACTATAAATCCCCTCATAAACACCACATTTTTTCTACACATCTACTCCCCTCTCAAACACAAAACATAAAAAATCACTCTCAATCACCATGGATTCATCAAGGAAGAACAAGTCACCCGCTACCGAAGGAAAAAAATTCCGACCCAAAATCCGGAAAGATCGAGCTCAATCCTCCAAAGTTCCTCAACCACACTCGCAACCACCACCAAACCAACCACCCGTTTTCTACTCACAACCACCACCTCCGCCACCATCACAACCCGGTTTCTATCAACAACAATCGTTTGTTGATTTAGTGGGTGGTGTGTATGGACCGCAACCACCTTTTTATACGCCGCATTCGTCGCAAATTCAACAACACCAATCGATGTATCATAACACCCAATATCTTGAACCTCGACGTGTTGATGTTGACTCCGAATCGGAGGATGTTGATGAAGAAATTGAGGTGCAAGAAGCGGAGAAAGAAGAAGAACAAGAAGCCGCTATGCAAGACGATGCCGAAGAGGAAGAAGACGAGGAACCTACACAACCGGTGAAAGGTGGCAAGAAGAAGAGAACCTATTGGTCGCCCGCGGAGGAAGCCGTTTTGGCGCAATCCTACATCTACATCACGAAGACGGGAGACGATGGACGAAGAACAACGGGCTCGTGACCTCGAGTTGTATTTGAGGCCTTACGATAAGGTGCCCGAATCACTCCTCCCGGTACTCTTGGATGAAAAACGTCGAGTTGCGACTAGATACGGATGGCCGTGTGATTTTTAGATGGTGGACTTTGTATTTTTTTTTAGGACTTGGTAATTTTTTTAGGAGTTGGTAATTTTATATGGCCAATCTACGCCGAGCAGCAGATGAATGCGTTTGAAATGGTGGTTGAGCTGGGATTGGCTGTGGAGATAAAGTTGGAGGATGTTGATGAAGAAATTGAGGTGCAAGAATCGGAGGAAGAAGAAGAACAAGAAGCCGCTATGCAAGACGATGCCGAAGAGGAAGAAGACGAGGAACCTACACAACCAGTGAAAGATGGCAAGAAGAAGAGAACCTATTGGTCGCCTGCGGAGGAAGCGATTTTGGCGCAATCCTACATCTACATCACCGAAGACGGGAGACGATGGACGAAGAACAATGGGCTCGTGACCTCGAGTTGTATTTGAGGCCTTACGATAAGGTGCCCGAATCACTCCTCCCGGTACTTTTAGATGAAAAACGTCGAGTTGCGGCTAGATACAGATGGCCATGTGATTTTTAGATGGTGGACTTTGTATATATTTTTTTTAGGACTTGATAATTTTTTTTAGGAGTTGGTAATTTTATATTTTTAGGACTTGGTAAATTTTTTTTATTTTTAGGACTTTGTAATTTTTTATTTAATTTAATGAATTGTTTTTTTTTTATTTTATATTAAATGTTTAATATTATAATTTTATTTGTAGATTAAAAAAATGAAAAAAAAAAACATTTAATCCATAACTAAACCATGCCTTAGAGAAGTATACCCCCTACCAAACCATCAATTCTACATCAATCTTCTCTATCCTGTTGGCATCACCTTATTGGTCACAATTTTATGCCTAAAGCATGCCTTAGGCAAGCATACCCCCCACCCTTAGAGTCTATTCATGAACCAAATTAAACAAACATGTCCTATACAGTTGCAGAGCTAATCTCCATCCCTGCCGCTAGCATCGGTCACATGATGTCAACCGTCGAGATCGCAAAAATACTTGTGAATCGCGATCATCGTCTTTCCATAACCGTCCTTGTCATCAGACCTCCTAGCGCGAATTTTGGCCCCGCTATCACTGCGTACATAGAGTCATTAGGGTGGGAGGTATGCTTGCCTAAGGCATGATTTAGGCATCAAAATTGACCAATGAGAAGATGACAACAGGAGAGAGAAAATTGATGTAGATTTGATGATTTGGTAAGGGGTATGCTTGATTTAGGCATGGATTAAATCCTTTTTTTTCATTTTTTTTAAACTAAAACAAATCAAATTAAAATAAAACATTTAATATAAAATAAAAACATAACAATTCATTAGGTTAAAAAAAACTTACAAAGTCCTACAAATAAAAAAAATTACCAAATTAAACCAACATGTATTCTTTCTAAATGGGCCTCATATAAAGAAACTAGAGGTTTTTTTTTTTGTTTTTGAGATAAATAAACTAGAGGGTTTTTTTTTTTTTGTTTAGAGGTAAAGGTGTATAAAATTTGTTGGATATAGAGGGATTTATATAGTGTTTGAATTGATTAAAAAAAAACAGAGGTTCAAACCGTTGAACGGTCACTTTTTCTCGGCGTGCCTCGACGAAGAAATGCCAAAAATCCAGACCCTAGATGCCGATGCCGAGAGAAAGGGGGGGGGGGTATACATGCCGAGTTCGGCATGCATTGGTGAATGTTAGAGTATACCCGCGGGGGCGACTGCCCCTGTGATTTTTTCGTCCAGGGTACCTATTTTCACGATTTTTATGTAATTTTTTTTTAATGTATTGTGCATGGCCCCCTCGAAAATATTTTATATGTATTAAGTATCGCTCTCTCGATTAAATTTTTGAGCCTCACCCCAGCAGGGTATTATTTCAAGCTTCGCCATTGTCGGCATGGTTGGTGCCGCATGTATGCCGAGGGTGGTGGCATGTATACCGCCCACCCTTAGCTAAAAACACCTTGTATCACATATCCTTCATGCAACTTCCTCAAGATGAAAGCCCATCAAATTTTGACCCCAAATCTTCCATGTCTATCTTCAACTAGTGTTATACCCGTACCAGTACGGGTAACGCAACTTAATGACAACTTCTTGAGTAAATAGAAGAAATTGTTACTTTTTATGCTATTTTTTTAAAAAATTATAAATGAAAAGGAGTTGCCTTTTATCCGGACCATGGTGACTCCAACTCACACTATAGGACTCGTTCCCACCATTATTGGTCTTCGTTGGATGGTTCGAGTCTGATTCACATTCACAATTAGGCACCCCAACACAATTACAAACACAATAGAGAATTGTATATGTTGAAATATTGAAACATGATTATTCTTTATGTCCATTCTATCTCTAGCTTTTTATTCGGTCGCCCGTCCGATAGCTATAAAGTTTAATATCATAATACCATCACAGTCTTTTAATTATAATAAAATTAATCATACCTTTAAATCAATACTCGTCCCAAGTACATTCAAATTCAAATAAAACAAATATATAATTATCTTACATTTATTTATACCCGTCCCACTCTATGTTGCTCAATTTAATTATAGGCAAACTATATTTCCTTTGTTTCCTTTACTACGTTTGTATCCAAAACAACCCTTTTGCTTTAGAAATATTTACAACCCCAAAAACCAAGAATCAGAAGCATCAACCAACCATGCTAAACTTGTTTCAAAATTAATACTTCAAACTACAAATTGAATCTTGCCTTAAAAAAAGAGTTATTGGATTTAAATAATATGAATTAAGCTCTATTGGCCAATAATAATTCGAATTCACCAAAATAGCTAAAAACATACGCGATACATATTAAATTATTTATTATTGATTCTCGTCATTATTTAAGTCATGACACGTCAACTCATACATATCTTGGTAAATATTTTTATTTTTCTCTTCATGAAATAATTATACAAACAGAAATAAGAAGTTAAAAGTGAAACGTGAAAAAAAACGCAATAGCTGAGAAATCCATTTGAGTAATCCATTTAATTGTGAAGGGCGTTGCCCACATAGCGCCGATGAAGAGAGTTGGTGGTCTTAAAGGGGCTTTATTATGCAATGATTGCAAGGGCTTGAAGGGACTTTAAACATTACACCCCAATTTGTGATCAAGCCCCTTGCCATGTCATCCGTCACATTGCGAAAAACGCCCAAGGAAGGGGCTTGACCACTACAGTTAGTCTTATATACGATAGAGAGATCAGGAGAGACTGGGAAACTCGCTGATGGCGGGCACCGAGTCCACCTCACCACCACTTAGCCTCTTGACCTTCTATCACTTCGTCGACAACTTCCCTACGCTGACCACATCTGCAAATACATCGACCACCTGGGCGATTCCGGCAGGTTTTACGCTCCGATCGTCGGTTATGGTAAGACTAGAGTTGTTGTTTGATTTATGGCTAGTTATCACTTGTTGACCGATATCACTATCAACTCAAGATATTCCATATGCCACTCCTAACTTTTAACATATTTTCCTCTATCACTTTTCCCGTTAATTTGCTTTAACCCCATTAATCTTCTACCTACGTGGCTAGCCTAAAATCTCGGTTATTGGTACCCAAGAAACGTGTAGAAATCGGGTTTAATTAAAAACGGGTCATCACATATGACATATCGAACGTGTCTTCCAAATCTAAAAAGTAAAATGCCTAATTGAGATACTTTCACACCTACCACTCCCTCTCATCGTGCGATCGTATTTCCACCACCAAAGCGTCGTTGCTCACAGGTTCAAGATGCGATTCCGATGATATACTTCGATTCAGACGCTAATTTGTGTTTAAATGACCGGGTAACAACCTCTTGTTGCAGATTTGTTATATACTTCACTATTATGTGTGTTTGTCATAAATTAGGGTTTTCCTTCAATTTCTTCGTCTCAATTTTGTTAAGCTATCATCATCGTTCGTTTTGGCCTACATCCTTGGTTTGCTGTTGGTTATTGTGTTCATTTCAGTGTTTGCAAATTTGAGTGGGAAGCTTTTGGAAACTAAAACACATCAATGATTATTCAACCCTTACATATGGTATTTTTTATTACTTTTGATTCCAGACCCCTGATTTTATATAATCGGTTTATAAATATCATAAAGCTTTCGAAATTCATTCGGATTTATTTGGTTTTATTAGATCTTGATAATAGTGTGTTTCTTACTAATTTATGATTATTGTTGATATAAAGAATGGGTAACATGCCACTTCTCTTCCAACTATACTTGTTTGTGTATTGAAAGGTTATGAAAGAGTTAGCATATAAGTTTCCTAATCGACCGCTAATGAGTTAATGATGCTTGTTGCTTGTATATTATTTTCTAAAACACTTCAAGTGAGCTGTACAAAATTTTGATTGATTCTTGAATGGTTGTAGTGTTTTCAGGTTGATTTTTCAAGCATGGAAGATCGGTTTATTGGTGAATCGTTGGTATAATTTAACAGATCACTAAGTAATGGAGTTATTGGCAACTGGTGGACAACCTTTTTTACGGTAGGAGAGCTGGTAAGAACACTTAAACTCTCCTTGCCCTGTACCAAATATCTCGTCGATTGAAACTTGTTCTATGAGCAAGAAGTTTTTAGGTTCATTGAATTACTTTTTCATTGTTTAACCATATGTTTTGTATAGGATGTGTAACAATTTATATATGTGTTCGAGTCAGTGGCGGATCCAGGAAAGATTATCAGGGGTAGCGGGGACTAACGGGGGTTCGGGGGCAGCGCCCCCGAAAAAAATTTTTAGGTAGTTAACGGGCTTTTAATCATATTTTTAAGGGACTTTTGATCATATTTTTAAGTAAAAGCCATAAAATTTCTTCCAGGGGTCGCGAAAAATTCGTTTCAGGGGTCGCGAAAAACCGAAAACCTATAAAAAAAAAAAATTTGCACGTCGGGGTAAAAGTTCAGGGGTAGCGGGCGCTACCCCTGGGCTCTATGTGGGTCCGCCACTGGTTCGAGTGCATTAAACCATGTCTACTTAACTTACTTGTTTTATGCTTACTACTGTTTGTGCGCACACAATGTTTAACTTACCTCTTGAATAGTAGAAGAAAGACACCTTGATTACGCTTGACCTATTGAGTGACTTGAACCATGCCACTAACCTTTGGTGATTTAGGTTGAATGATAAATTTGCATATATGATTGCTATTATTTTTGTTCAATGTAATTTTCACCATGACCTTTTTGTACTGGATTCACATGTGTGCATATGGATTTTGGTGATTATGTATATGTTAGGCAAGCCATTAGAGTCTATCTGCAGATCTTGTTGCAAGTCTTTTAAATATTATAAAATGTTTTGTTATTTTTATGAGTGATGACTGGTCACATTCATGACCTCAATATGAAAAAGTTGGTCCAACATTCAAATCCAAATTTTTTAGTTTATGAAATAGTACTTTTAACTTGCTTCTTTCAATTACAGCCGTATGTTTTTCAAAACTCACGGTCGAGTGTATGATACTTTTACATGGTGGTTGCGCTCGAGGTTACTTGATATAAGACGTACACTTTTGGCTTTAATTATGTTGTAATACACTTGACAGCATGTAAAATGTTAAATTGAGTGAATGTTCTGGTTTTCTACAAACAATATGAATCAAAATGGAACTAAATCATACAAATTCAGAAAGCATGTCCCTATGTCAGCATTATCAAATATAAACAACATACCTATAGATAGGTTTCGATGATATCATGATTCATGATAGAGAACACTTGAGATCGTTGCTTTAATTGAGTAGAACGCCTTGAATAATAAAAGAAACTATATATAAAAGCATGCAATTTGTAAAGACCAATGAGATCGTTGATTATTAGTTATTATATATTTTTTAAGAGCCTTCGGCAACCGGCAAAGAAAGACCAGCAGTAACGCTCATAGCAAGCAAGAAAGATGGGGTTATATACTTTATGCGTATAGTTATCTAAAAAAATGATATATTCATAAATAATGTTAGGCGTTACTTTTGTGTATTTGTAATTATTTAGTATTAATCAACCACATCGATCAATATATAACTCTGTGTGGCTCACTTGCAGGTTTTAATTCATTTAAAGTAAGATTGTTATATTTTCATCATTGAGTTTGTGAAGTAATTCGATGATGCTGGAACTAATGCAGAAAGTTTATGATCTATTCAACACGTGTCATTCTTTGTAAGCTTTCAATATGCGTAAGTCAACCGATGCTTTGCATTGCTAGAGTAAGTCATCTTTACCCCGTTAAAATTGTTTGACATAATTAATTTTAGGGTTATTTTGCAGGTATGATGACCATAATCTTTGCAGGTAAGCCTAACACATACATATTTTGTGATGTTTGAAATTTTTGGTTTGCGGTCCATAACTACTGTAAGGTCTCTAAGCTCTAAGCCCTAAATATGTAGCAAGTAACTTCACTGGTGAGTTTTCGTAGGGAACAGGAATAAACAACCCACCAGTGTTAACACTTGGTCTATATATAGACGGGCTCCTTTCAACTTTATTATTGTTTGGTTGTGTAGCTTTCCCAACATTGCAAGTTACATATGCATGATATCATGTGTTATTTACTCTGCTTGCTTGAAATCAATACTAAACCTTGATCAACTCCTGATCCATACCTATCCTGAATTCCCGACTTAATGGGCGAGCTCAAGGAATATGGCCTCTAGATAGACTTCCTTGACATGTACTTGCATTGATTTCATATTGTTTGCTTGCATTTTGCATCTCTCTAAGATATTGGTTTGCTAACTATTTCATTGTTCTGGTAAGACGTGCAAATTTATGTGTCAAAATGTTAAAAAGAAGTTTTTAAAAACTTGAATTATGATTTTTGCAACTACATAATAATTGATTATAAGAAGTTCAAAAACAGTCTTAAAGAAGTGTTTCGGTTCTACCATGCCTTATAAAGTTACATGTTTCCAAAGTTTGAATCTCATTATTATGTGTATCGATTCGTTGTATGTTAGTTCTTAGGCTATGGATATGTTAAACACGCAATTTAAGTTGTTTCATAGCTAAAATGGAAGGAATGGAATAGGAAGCTCACACTCTCTTTTTCAGTCATTTGCTTGTAGTTTAAAATAAGTATTGCACAAGTATCACTTTTACAAACACATTTGATAACCTATATTTTATCAAGAAATATAGAATGAATTACCATATATAATAAACAATGTGTTCAAAACATGCATTAAATGTAAGCTACTGTAGAATATCTTTGGTGCCTTGTATATTCTCTTAACAATAGTTTTTGATATAGAATCTTAGTTGTTCAGGACATAAAGAAATGAAAAATAAATAATGCAAGAACATAATAATATAAACTAATTAAAATAAGGTAACTATAACACACTTGAATTGAGTATTAATAAAAGTATAGTAGTATCTTAATATGAAGTCATAAAAAACACAACTATACTTGTTAAAAAGAATTTCAAGTTTATTCAAACTAAAAAGGAAACAGTTATATTAAATAAATTATTAAAAGATATAAAAATGAATGGATGAATACATAACTAAAATATTATTATCATTATTATTGTTTTTTTTAATGGTTTGTTTATTTCTAGTTAAGATCTCTTTGAACATCTAAAAAATACCAAGTTAAAGAAAACTTAGATTTATTTAGTAAAACAAAAAACATAAAATTTAAGACGTTACCATATTTAAAATAATTAAATCATAAACATAATAAGTAACATGATCCAAATTAGTAATAGATAATTTAAAAAGTTAAATGTAATTAAATTTAACTGTCTAAATTATAAATCGAAAAGATAATCTTTTATATATATATTCTTAAATGACAATCTTTAAAATTGAGATGCAATTAGTTATAACTATCTTGAAAACTGGAAACAAAATTAATTGTTATTGTCATGTCATGTAAAGTGAAAAGTTGATGGTCTTCATTTAAATTAGAAAAAAAATAAAGAATTATACAAGTTTATCTAAGTTAAAAAGTGTTACAAAAATTAGAAGTTAAAAAGTGTTGCAAGAATTAGAAACAGAACAGTTCCCTTTTCCATGAAAAGTAAAAAAAAAATACCAATTAAAATGTAAAAACTTCATTTTATTTAAACAGAACAATAAAAGAACTAAAATTAAATTTATAAAACTTGGTACCTTTTATTAATATTATATTAATATAAATATAATTTAAAAACATAATAACTAATTTATCAAACTCGTAACAGTTACAAAATAAAGTAGTGATGACAGTCTTAGAAGTTGAGTTTAATTAATTAATTATAATGATCTTGAGAAGTGGTAAACAGTTGAATCAAATTAAATCTTATCTCATTATTAATCCTATATAGAAAAAGACAAATAATTAAATAAATAAATAAATACAAATGATATCAAATTTATCGAAACTCGAACTATTAAAAATTAAAGTAATAATGACCGTCTTAAAAGTTGAGCTTTAATCAATAACAATGAGCAGTGGAAAAGAGTTAAAATCAATTAAATCTTATCTCATCGGATCTTCACATATCTCCCTCTCTCATCTTCAACTCCTCTCTGTTTGGTAACCTTTTCGCTTTCTTTTTCTTCATCTAATCATCTTTTATAACACCGCCTCTTTCTTGATAGCATGTGAAGTTAGAAGAATTAACTTCCATCTCTCGGATTGCTTTCTTCATCCAAGTCCCATGCTTCATCAGCTTTGGTCATCTTGTTACATCTACAAGATTGATAACTACAAAGAAGCATTTATTTAAGGTATAGCAAATCAGAATTCAACATTATATATAACATATGCTTAGTTTGTACAGAATGGAATTCGTGTTTTGCTTCGCAGGAAAGCAGACATACCATTTGTAGAAGAACATGTTCCGGGAAGAATTTGAGAATGGTGAAGATATTGCAATCTGACAACCGAAATGCGGCCTCATATTTATAATCAAATGATAGCAGTTTCTTAGAGCAGTTCCTTAGTAGACGTGGAGTGCTAAAAGACTGGAGCATGTGATCATCAATATCTGTAATATTTTTCGTAACCGCTCCTTTAACACCCTTTTCGGACATCAAGAGTAAGTAAAATCACATAATTACCAAATTAGTATTTGACTTTATTGATGACGTTTTTGCTGACGTCATAAGGCAAATAAAACCGTAATTCAGTTTCTAAACCGTCTAGCGTGAACGGCTGAGATCAAAATTTTCTTACATTGAACGGCCTAGATTTCTTGTACGTGGGGAAAACTGTAAAATAACCGTCGTTGACCCTTACGGTGTCAATGTTAAGTATAATGAATACATCCCTAGTCACTTCCAACATGTCAGATCAAACATAAAAAAGCACCGACTGATTATGAGGATCCAAGTGTGGTACTCCCGAAAGGGTTTATGGAGCTTACACGCGAACAAGGGAAAGTGATTGGGTTTGGTAATGGGGTGTCCTTGGCTTTAGCGATCATTATCACAGTTTTTGCACCATCGATATCGACAGATTTGAGACGATTGATCATCGCTTCCATGTTTCGAACTCCACGGAAGCGGACGAAGCCGTACCATTTTTACCGTCGATCTTTCTGAGGCGGATCCAAGTGTAATCTGGCCAGGACGACGGATATTCCGACGGACATCCTGCCAGCCGGAGCCCTCATTCTGTCGCTTTAAAACACGTTGCGGTTAGTTGTTGTCTTACCTTTACCACATTCTCGCTTAATACCAACTTCCTTTTTACAGCGGTTAAGATAGTTTTATAAGGATAAATCTTAAAGCTGGCATGTAATTTTTTGAAAAAGGAAAAAATTAAGGTGGCAAAAGCAGGTAAATGTCAATCAATAAACAACCAAACAAAACAAACATTCTGATTTCTGATTAACATCCCACTCGTAGAGGGAATTGTGGTAGGTAGTTGGCAGAACTAAAGCCAAAGGGGTTTGTTTAAGACACCAGGTATTACCCTCTTCTTTCCATTCATGCTAATCAACTTGTCCAATTCCATATAAATGGGATTTGGATTGCCCGTCATATATAACTAAACTAGCCAGTGACCCGGGTAAATACCCGGGGCTAAAAAGTAAAAAAAAAATGAAATATATTATGGAAAAGATAATTGGTAAAACATATTCAATAATAATAAAACAAAGTTCAATAACCGTTACAAATTTGAGAATAGAGATTTATACACTATGTTTTTTGTTACATTGGTTGGACGACCGTCTTCATCCAAAATCAAGATCTTTAAACCCTTCTTGCTCTTCACCCTTGATAAAGCAACATATAATTGACCGTGAGAGAAGACGGGAGCTTTCAAATACAATCCAACTCTAGAAAGAGATTGACCTTGACTTTTGTTTATTGTCATTGCAAAACAAACAGATATTGGAAACTGCCTTCTTTGAAAACGAAAAGCAATTTTTTTATCTGTTGGAACCAAGGAGAGTCGAGGAATAAAAGTCCTGAATCCAATGTTGCTTCCAGAGATAATAACAGCTTCAATCACGTGCCTTCCTAGAGCTACAATCTGAAGGCGTGTTCCATTACATAGTCCGTTCCTCTGATCAATGTTTCTAAGCAGCATAACAGGAACACCGACTTTCAACACAAGCCGATGATTTGGAATGCCAGATATATGTAGAGAATTCAGGACGTCTGGTGAGTATAAGTTACGATCAAAACTATCACCTACCATCTCATCTTGACATACAGAGTCTGAGCTTAAATACTCATGTTCCTCACCGGGAACCAAAGAAAGCAAACGGTTGTTGATATCATCGACAACTTCATTAGTTGGGGCGAGAACAGCTCTTTCAGACCAAAAGTCCCGATCACCGAAGTTGTCAAGAAGCGAAGGATAAACAAACTCAATAAGATCACTAACTGGATCAGATGAATCATCAATAAGAAGATCATAAGGAATATTTATATCTGACTCACCATCATTATCTCCACCGACTTTTCCTTCTCCAATATCCAAAAGCCACCGAGCAAAATCAGCTGTTTCTTCTATCTCCGATGGATCGTTACCTTGAAGAAGACGCATGTTTTTTGTTAACCTTAAAACCTTACACTCTCTCCAAATGTAAGACGAAGTAAGGCAGGAAGTAACAACATCTTGATTTGAAGCGCCTTGAAGGACCGGAAGAATCTGTCTAAAGTCTCCACCAAAAACAACAACTTTACCACCAAACAAAGGCTTATCTGCTATATTATTACCGGTACATAGAACATCCTTCAAACTTTTATCTAAAGCTTCAAAGGCATGCTTATGTATCATAGGAGCCTCGTCCCATATAATTAACTTTGTTTGTTGTAATAAGTCTGAGATGTCACTATGGCGCGACATTGAACAAAGAGAGTCTTCGGTGAGATTGAGTGGTATGTGGAACCTAGAATGCGCTGTTCTACCTCCAGGTAACAAAAGTGAAGCTATACCGCTCGATGCAACAGTTATAACAATCTGACCTTTTGATCTAATTGCAGTTGACAATGTATTCCACAAAAAGGTCTTTCCAGTACCACCATAACCATAGACAAAAAAAACGCCTCCATCTTTATCAACCGCATGCATGATCTCCTGAAAAATTGATCTTTGCTCATCTGTTAAAGAGGCATAAAGCCGATCATATTCACTTTCTTGAACTACAGTGTCATAGTCGAGCTGCTCATTTATAAGGACGTTATTTGCTGAATCTATGACAATGTTATCGGGGAACGGCATGGTTGGGTAATTGGTAAGGCTTGAGTTGTGACGGTGTAACACCTTCTCAATTTCACTCAATGTAAGATTCTTCAACTGATCATCTTTGTAGGATAAGGCTGAAAAAAAAAGTTAAATAGTATTCTTTATAATAAACGAAAAAACAGACAAAGTAATTAATGCAAATAAAATATAAAGAATAAGCCAATTTAATTAAAGAAATAGTATAAATATCTAACCTGGAGACTTTAACAGAAGTCTTTGTTTTTTAAGGATACCATCGGATAGATGAGTCCAAGAATTTTCCCAAACAATCTCGGGTCTTGAAAGACTATTGGACAACAGCATGGTAACAAAAAGATTCCTTAGATAAGGACCGGTACCATAGAAGCTTGCTTCCTGAATACCTTCGATATATTCCCTGTCGTCGTCTAAAAGCCCCCTTGCGTAACATGCGTCCCTGAATGTAGGATGTACCACTCCATTAAAGGTGCGAATATCCTCAAACGACGTTGGTCCTTTTACTTTATTTAAAAGTATTCGTAAAAAATACAGCTCACCAAGCGAAGGAGACACCGAATGGATTCTTCCTAATGAAAACCCTTGTTTACGTGGTTGCCACGACCTTCTATCTAAAACCCACACAAACTTTGTAGGGAATTCAACATAAGTCAACTCCTTCGCTTCTGGGTAAATTTTATTGCATTCCATCCATGAGCTGAACTTTGTAGACGCGGCAGAGGGCTTGTTCATAACCTCATCCATATCATCATCTTCATGAAAAACAACCTGTTGTTGGCCTGGAAGATGAAAAGGCAGTCTGAAAACCGAAGGGGTTCTATAGTGTACATCAAATTTCTGAATGCGCCATGCTGCTTCACATGCGGACACATATCTGCAGTCAAAATGAGCCTTAACTTCATCGACCGGTTGCCCATTACTGTCATGCTCGTCATTTGCAACAAACTTCACACTTGCTCTGTCAGGCCCTTTATTTATATACTTGAAAAGATACTTGATTGAATTTCCTTGGTTGCACCACTCAGTGTTAATATGTGCCTGGTATCTTTTCAGAAGAACTTTATTGTATGGGACAACATACCTGCAATCTAAATCATGACCAGACTTCAACACTTTGGGTCCGCCCTCACGTCTTCGATAAAGAGGATAGCCATCCGTATCTACAGAAGTATAGTCGCGGTAATCCTTAGGAAAACGTTTTGTACAATCTTTACCGTTCATGCACGGAGACTTCATGTTATGAGATCCGCATGGGCCATGTATCATAAACTCACTGACAAGTTCATACAATTCAGGATCCTCATCTTTATCTGGAATTTCAGCCGAAATGTAAGGATCAACATTCTCCACGCAAGGAATCTTATTATCAGGATGCATGAAAAGACAGATGTGGGCATGCGGCAGTCCACGCTTTTGAAACTCAACAGTGTAGACAACTACAAAAGTAAAAAACATAAAACTAATAACTAATTGATTCAATTCTAACATAGAAGAATTTCAAGACTATAATAAGAGTAATATTTAATGATAAAAAAGACCACCATAAGTAATAAGAGTTTAAACTTATAATACCTGCTTGGACTCTTCCGAGTATGGAGTTCTTCTTTAAATCTGTAATTAAAGAATCAAGCTTCATTTTGAATAGTCTGGATAAGATATTCGGCTTGTCCTCAGGACGTAGACTTGTATCAGCTAAATATCTTGTCATCTCTGGCCATTTTGGATTGCAGGTCATGGTGATAAAAAAATCCGGATAACCATACCATTTGCAAATCGACATTGCATCCAGATAGTTCTGTAACATATATCTGGCACCACCGGTAAAAGAAGACGGAAGTATAACCCGCTGACCTTTGTTGGAAAGATCAGTATCACCTAAATTCTGAGCATCGTTGATCTGATTGTAAGTCGTACACCTGAGAGTGCTCTGTTTGTTCCGAACAAACCATAACCGTTGTGCTTCAATCATTGTATAGGCGTCGACCAAAAACTGTTGAAATAACCTTCTTGAGTTTAGGATTAACGAAAAACGGTTTACACGATCTTGTATTCGGTAACAGAAGTACTCTCTCATCGTGCATTTCTTGTTCCTCTTATTAGCCTGATCAAGAATGACATCTCTATGAAGAATGTCTACATGGTAACAATCTTCACCGAATGGGAAGAGAAGTGGATATTGTAGGGCTAGATAAGAAGGATGCAACTCGCTGATTCGCTGTAAAGATCCAGCTGTGGTACGAACAACTATATCACGTGGTTCGATATTGTCCTCAAAATCTCCAATTATTAATGCCGCGACTTCAGATGCAGATGGTAGGTTATATTTTCGTCCATCTTGCGACCGTCTACCAATAAGCCGCAATTTCAAATCAACTGTAGGATTTTCTTCATAGATATCCCTAACCATCCTGTATGTTTTAACTAACTGGTTCTGTGAGTCTAACATATGTTTCAACTGTTGAATAATTTCAAGTTCCAACTGCGATGTTGACGAAGTTGACGGTCTGTCGCTATCACTGTTTAACAATAGAATAAATAATACAAGTTAACTTACAAATGCATGTGAAAAGTAGTTGACTATAATAAAAAATTTTACTCTATAAAATTTAACAATAAAGGACAAAGAAAAATACCAAAGAATTGATTGACGGTTTGAAAGTTCGTTCTCCGTATCGTAAATGTATAGTTGTGAAAATTTTGGCGTTTCACCCTGTTGAGGAAGCAAAGTTCCAATTCTATGATAATTTTCTCCACTTAAACGAAATGTAAACGGCCCTCTTCCTTTGTTGATTTTCTTGTCAATTTTTCCACCCATAGAGGTAAAAGAGAACATCGAATTGTAACGTCGAATGTTCTTAACAAAGTTTCTGCTCTTCACATCAGATGACTTAAAAAGATTAACATAGCTTTCCTCAGGTTGTTTTAAATCTGGAAGCTCAACCTTTCCAAATCCACAACAAAATGAATAGCTCCTACCAGAACTATTTTTCCTCGAGTTAACACATTCGTCCTTCCATAACTTCGACTGACATGCATCGCATATAGTGGACTGGTCACCATGATCAAGGTATTCTGTTTCAATAAAAGGTTTAACAGAGAAAAAATAATATAAAGTGGGCTAGATAATAAAAATTAATAAATATATTAAAAAATCTTAATAGACTAACAAACCTTTAGAGATGCCTTTATAAATGTTTACTTCATTATCATGGTGAATATCAACTTCTTCATCTGATGTTAAATCTCCCATACGTATGGGAGATAAATCGGTAACTTTTCGTTTGCCTTTTCTAATAGCATCTCTTGATACGGACAAAGAAGAAGTTGGAGCTAAAAGATAATACAAAAAGAAAATTAAAAAATACAAAATTATTAAAGTTAAAGATATATTTATATGTTTTAATAAACCAAAGAAATTAGTTACACCATTTGAATTGTCATTTAATGCAACCGTAGAGGAAGGATTAATGACTTGTGAAGAGGACGATATATGCAGAGATACTTGCACTTTCTTTTTTTTTCTTTCTGCCATTAACATCTTTCTTTTCTGTCTATTATGTTTCGAAGAATTCAAATAATCATTTCTAGAATCTGAAAATAATTTTAAAAAAATGTAAGTTAAAAAATACGAATTATAAAAATGGCCGGTAGAATCACTGTAAACGAAGATTAAAACTAAAACTCATACCATTTGAAATGTGACTATAAGGAGTTGTTGAAGTAGGGAGATAAGCATTTGCAAAAGAAGTTGGACCTAAAGATAATACAAATAATTTAATTTCATAAACTACAGGATGGTTGTAATAAACATTCCATAATACATTAAAAACGGGAGTAAAAATCATACCGTTTGATATGTCAGTAAAAGGGTATTTGTAAGGAGGTGTTGAAGTAGTGACCAAAGAAACCGGTGAAGAAGATCGACCTTTAAATATTCGGAACACATTAAATAAAATAAAGTAATACAATGCTTTATATATGATTAGCAATTCTAATTACTTTAAAGAACAATTCAAATTTAAAATCATACCGTTTGATAATTGAATAGGAGGATACATATAATGAGGTGTTGAAGTAGATCCAAAATGAATGGGTGAAAAAGTTCGACCTTCAAACAAAAGAAAGAAATTAAATGAATTTAAGTAATAGAAAGATTGATATATGATTTGTTAGTATAATTACTTTAAACGACAATTGAGATTCAAAAGCATACCATTGGATATGTCACTAAGAGGATATCTAGAAGGAGGTGTTGAAGTACACCCAAAAGAAATATGAGCAGAAGTTCGACCTAAAGATGATATAAAAAAATTATATTCAATGAAATAATAGAAATTTGGATAAACTTTGAAATATATCCGTATTAAGAAAAAAATGAAGTAAATTTACCATAGTTTTTATGAGGTAACGGAATTGTAGAATGTGTGTTACTGGAGGACAGTTGGTTATGTTTCCGTTCGGCCATTATCATTTTCCTTTTCACCCTGTTTTGTGTAGCAGGATTTGTATAAGTACCTGTGCTAACTGACATTAAGAAAGAAATAGTAAAATAGATAGATTTTAAAGAATTGTATTAATAGTATAAGTACTTGCATGACACCTGAAAGATAATAACTTACCGTTACTTATGTCACCAAGAGGTGATCTATAAGTTTTATCTGAAGCATGCATAGAAGTTTCAATTGTAGATGATGTCTGTGGTATTCTTCCTCTTTTTGCATCCAATACAGCTTTTCTGTATTTTCTATTCTGTTTTGGCATGTTTGAATAATGAATACTATTATTTGAAATGCCAAGGAAAGGGGAAACATAAATGTTTTTGTTGAGTTGTGTAAAACTCGAAAGGTTCAAGGTTCGTTGTGCTTTTCTTTCATTTTCTTCAGGTATACGAACTTTATTTTTTCCTTTATTTTCTTTGCTTCTCATATCTGTTGGACAAAAGAATAGAAGAAAGATTACAAAAATTCATCAACATTATTAATAATATCTCGATTTAATCAGCCAAAAAGGTGTAATATCTCGAATCAATAATATATCGAAATTACATTTAATGTAAATTGTAATAAATAGAACCACGATCAAACCAACATCCATAATTTCTATCGATACAAATGGTGCAAATAATTTTTTTATCAACTATTCAACATAAAAAATACCAATTGAATGCTCTGATATACAAATTCAGCAAATGAACCGGACGTATGAAACATATTAGAGATGACCATTGTGGATCAGAATAAAGCGCATAAAACAATAAAGCACTTAAATATTAACTTAAATATTTTCTAGAACTTAAATAGGTTATGAATAGGTTTTGTGTCATATCCTAAATATTTATAAATATAAATATTATTATTTCGATGGATTAATTTGAAGTTGAAACAAAGTTGTTGTAAAATTACAAAAATCAAAAAAGGTAGTCTTTTAAACAACTACAGTTTAGGTCTTCATTAGGTTTTAAGTATTCCTTTGATATGGAGGATGACACATAATTAAAAAAAATTGATATCAGCCAAGGAATAGTAAGAATATTGCATGTGTTAAAGCTAATAGTCAAAAGGTGAGGAACGTGTGGACAGTTGTCGGATATTATATAAGGAAGGAGTTTAATGAATCAACAAAATGGCAAGAAGTATTAAGCATTTAGATTGGTGAGATTGCACCTCACTTTATACAAATTTACTTGGACATGGTTTGCATGACGACAATATGAGAGGAAATAAAGAATATATAGTCACAAGAATTTGATAAGCTACCCATTAATTACTAATTAGTATTTTGAGACATTTATTATATCAATTTAAAATATTAACATTATATTTAAACATTATTTAAATATAATATTTATTTTAAGTTCACACTTATTCAGATATCTTCGATCGACTAACATATTTTTGAAGAGTATGCATCAATCATGAACAATGTAACAACATATTTAAGAGAGAAGGATCCAAGAGTATGCATATAAACAGAAGTAAATAGTCATTATAATAGGCTTAATGTAAAACATACCTCTGCAAAGATCACTTTAGATAAAAATATTCAAATCAGACTTCAAAGAAAACCGATGATGATTGATTGGGAGAGGAAATCGATGTAGGAGACCAAAGTCGTACAATGTATAAATAGGATTTTACGTAGCTAAAATATGGAAACAATATAATTAATTATGTACTCAATTAATACAAATTAATTATTAACTTCGGATTATATGGAAAGTTTTCTAAATTTGGATGGAGATTGGTATTTTAAAATTTCGAAATTTTTAAATTTAATTTCAAATTTAAATTATTGGCGCCTCAAACATTGTTATATTTTTGAAGAGCCATTATAAAATATGGAAAATACTATAATTAATTATATACTAAATTTACAAATTAATTGTTAATTTTCGGAATACTTGGAAATTACTGTAAATTAGTTTAAATACATCCAAATTTAGACATTTTTTCTAATTATATGGTGTTTAAAGAAAAGATCTCCATTAATGACAATTTGTAAAAGTTAGAGGGAAAATTGAATGTTTCAAAAAATTTAAAATGTAAATCGAAATTAAAGCATACATAATATGAACTTAGAGTAATGAACATCCTTTTAGTATTAGAGGGAAAAGCGGATGATTTTTGCAATTTGAGTAAAGTGGACGAAATTAAAATAGATTTTCAATTAGAGGTAAAAGCTGAATTTGAAAAGCAAATTAAAATTTTAATTTAGAATACTTAACATATTTAAAAAGCAAATCAAAATGATATATTTGTTTAATTCAAATCTGTAATTAAGATATTTATTATTTCCTTAATTTGATTCTTGTAATCTTTTCACTTAATTTCAATTAATTAAGTCAATAATTTAATCAAACATTAGATTTTGATGAAATAACACCTTTAATAGGACAAAACCTCATTATACCAAAAACTCATCTTACGAAAATATTGAACTATTGTATTGTGAATGAACCAAATCAAGTTGTAAAACACTCATTAATAATTAATAATACCTTAAAAAAAGCAAGCATCAATGTATCTAATTCAAAAATTGTTTACTTGTCAAACATTGGCAAGATGAACTTATTGGCGAAAATGAAAGTATCTTAAAATGGTGAACACACCACACAACCAAATGAAATAAAGCAGTTATTTAAATACTAAAACGGATGAAATTATGATGAACGATCTCATGGGATCACTTCTCCAATTTCGGTATGATAAGCTTGACCTGCATCTCCTTCTCCTCATCACATCCAGACATTGTGCACTTCCCCTTTTCAGCCGATCTCGTCTTAGAAGAGGATGTGATGGACAAATCATCACCATCGTAGACTTCAGAGAGGTTGCGCTTCAAACCATCAGCTTCTGTTTGACAATCTAGAACTTTCTGCGCCATGTTAACAGAGTCGGGAGTGACTTGGGTTGTTGAAACTCCTAAACAATCCTGCAATATGTCAATCAAATGTAATCAGTTGTACCCCTAAACAATTTTCGCTAAATGCCCTGATCTAGCATCCCAAGCCCATAAAAGTGCCCAGAATTATAAGTATGTAAACAATTCTGTTTGAGTAATGGTAAAACTCTTCTATTAAACTAAAAGTCTATTCAAAATTTCAAACATTACATTCATTTGGTGACAGAGCCAGAGTCAGGGGCTAGACTTTTTACCCTTTACAAAAAATCATATTAACTTAAACTTTCAGAATATGAAGAAAAAAAATATGCATGTTGGAAATATTGGATCGAGTAGTCGAGCAAAAACAAACACAACTGGATTTTGTTCCCTAACTCGGGTTACGACTCTTTTTAGCATTATAAAGATCAAAACCACACCAAATACAATACCATCACACCTGTATTTATAGTTTTATACTAAATACAATGACTTAATCATCAAGACTCCTATTCCAATAAGAAAACTATTCTCTAAAATTAAACCTTACCAAATAAATCTCCATACCACAAATTAGAGATCTGAACATACACTAACTATGCTTTAAGAATAATCAGAACATGCTGCATTGGATTATATACTATATTTGGCAAAGTTATTCATGGGTTTGAAGTTCTTGATCTCATGGAAAAGGTAAATTAACTATAGTTATCCATGCATAATCAGCTACCTCCTACCGATCAAGGCTATTGCCACACTTTCTATTTGGGATGTCCAATTAACGTATGTTTTTTTTTTTTGCGGAAATTTGAAAGGTAAAGTTTTGAGTTTTTTACACAAATAGCTATTTGAGTAAGTTATAAAAACATATCCGTCTGACTTTAGAGATGATTATATGAAAGTACAACCCAATGAGAAAGTGGATCAATAAACTTGTAAATCATCTTTTATTGATAAAAACTATCAACCATTAAGGTGATTAAAACTAACAAATAAGCCACTATCAATCATTAAGGTGATTAAAAATAACAAAGACAAACTTGTAAGTTGATGTTTAAAGTTAGATGAATACCTTACTGACATCAGTTTCTATGCTACCACAAACTTGAGACGAAAAGTTTATCGACTGCAAAAAACATACGTTTGGTTTAGATTATGTGAAACGACTGATAACATAATAAGTTATATAACTGAAATAGTAGTAAAGGGTATAAGGGAACCTGATCCTTGTTATGCTTTTCATCGAGCGCAGATATTATTGATTCTTTGTCTGTAAGCTTTTCAATTGTGAAATATCTGTACTCATGTTGGATGTTGAAACTACTTATATCAATCTTCATAGCCAGTCTCTTCCCAAATAGACTCTCAACTTCAACGGGAGGTTTCCCTTGCTGAAAATCATTAAAAAAATAAAATAAATAAAAATAATATAACAAATCTGAAAAATTTAATTGGCTTATAAATCACCTCTACAATCCGCGCAACCAACTCAGCGGCAGTAACCTTCAACAACCTTCTCACCTCTTTATCAAAAAGAGTGAGTATTACAGATCCGGTGCCATCTTGCACTTTAATTAACATCATAAACCTGTGAAAAAAAAAACAATTAATTATTTGTACCTTATATTATGTATGCTTATAATAATAGTAAATAAAGTAATTTAAAAGTACAACTTGATAGTAGGTTCAATCTTTGAATTGTCGCATTTGCCTTCAACTTTGTGCTCATAATACCACATATCATCGCTTGTAATGGTAGCATCAGCTTTGAGAAACCTCTCAATAGCTTTGTTGCACAATTTGCAAGAACGATACCACCATTCAGTACCTTCCATTAGGCACTTAAACGTGCCTAAGATAACAACCTTTTTCACCTATAAAATTTAAACATTCAACTTCCTGATTTTTTAAATGGCAGTATTTAAAAAGAGACAAAGTTTAAAAGTTATACAAAGTATAATGTTCTTACCTTATTTATGACATTGAGTTCGGCAATCTGATTAAACTCCGTATCGATTAAGAAATCCTTCTCCAAACTATATGATACCCTAGAAGACAATCGGCTCACTTTTGAGGATCGAACATCACCTTGATTTTCATTATAACTGGAGGGAATAAAATTAAAAAATACTTTTCATCAATCATTGATTGTATTATTAACTACATTTAGTGATATAAGTTTATAAAAATATGAACATATCACCTCCTTTTGAATGCAGAAAACTCATCAAAGTCACCGTTAATAAATAACTTGGATTGTTCAAAATAATTAGAAACTGAATGACGATCTGCAAAGTTTAAAGAACAAATTCAAATAACAACCAGATTTAGTAAGAATAATCTAAATGAAGATATATAAAATATTTGTGTAGATGAGGAACGTACTTCTGTAAACACTGAACATGGCAAATTGAACTATAATGACCACTTCAGTACCATCCGGCTGACTTTTGATATAATCAATCAACCTCTCCGCATATTCTTGAAACAATGTTATCCAAATCTTACAACCCCTTCAAAAAATATTTGAAAATTAAGGAAGTTATAAATAAATGATATGATAATAATATATAGATTTGTAAAAAAAATATAAGAACTAACTTAGCATCTTCCAATTCAAAGTTAATCCTGATCTTAGGCGACCCATCATCGTTTATCGCATAAGTTTCCGGAGGGTTGGAATCGATAATCATGCCTATGATATCTGCATAAAATAATGGTTATGTTAAAATAATGTAATTAACAAAAAAAATAGAAAAAATCAAATTAGCGACTTAAATAAAGGCTATGTTACCAATAGAGACTGTCTTCTCAACCTCAAGAGCAACGATTTTTTGAAAATCAGCAAATACAAAACGATTCAGAGGGCCGTTCCAAGTGTCCGAACGCTGAATTTCAGTTTTGAAATTCATACCAACCTTTATCGGATTATCTATGAACTTGAATTTCCCTTTGTTTTCACCAAGAGTAGGTTTGGAGATGATCAAAACCTCACCATCCTTGAAAAAATCTTCAAACCGACTCCACCATTTCACCAAGCAATTAGATTGAATCCTATCACCCTGAAAATAAAAAAACATGACAGAATCAATTTACTATTAAATAAAGAAATAAAAGTTGACAAAGCCATATGATGGTTTAACAATACCTCCTCATCGATCATTATCATTTCTAGGGAAAAGGGCTTAGTCTTATTGTTCCACTCGTTCCATCTCCAGACATTGATAACACGTACTTTAAGCACAAAATGTTCTCTACGAACGTTCAAATCTCTTATGAGGTTGAAGGTTTGACCTGCCATTGAAACTTCATGCAAAACAAACGTTAAAGGAAGAAATGATAGAAGTAAAGAACATGGAAATTATTCAATAGTTGAGAAAGATACTTACAGATTAGCTTCGAGATGAGGACTGTCAAATTGTATACTGATGGAATGGTATGGAGATGTGAAGAATGAGGAATGAAACCAGCAATATATATAGGGTGATGTTGGCTATTATCGAGTTGGTTTAAAATTGAGTTTCCTAAACCAATTCAAGTTATTTTTGACTATATATTTAACATTAATTATAAATTTTAGAACAATGGAAACTTTAAACCGAATTAATCTACTAATTGGAGTTATTTTTGGTTACTTGAATAAACGTTTAAATTTTATAATTGCTGCTGATATACTTTACATATTTTTACGAAATCATTTAAAATAAGATCAATTAACAATTATAAGCTTCTAAAAATATAAAAAATTAAATAAGAGAAGACTTACCAAAGATAAAAGGATTACCTTTATTTTAAATCAGTTACCAATAATAAAAAGTAATAGCCAATTTCTGGATTTTCTTTATGCTTATTGATACAACTATAGGTATTAGAATATATTAGACTAAGTTATTTTTAATTAACAAAAATAATAATAACAGTTACCAAAAAAAGAATATATAAAAAGCTAATTTCTTCTTAACATTCAAGATTGTAGTTATTTTTAATTAACCTAGTAACATTCTGGAAGTTATTGATTTATCAGTTAGTATTTGGTATTGTGTATGGTAAGATCATTCTCATAATATTAAACATGACAAACTATTCATTAATAATTAATGACTATGACACATAAACATTTGTTTTACCATAGTAAGATAATAACATAATAATAATAACTGCTTCAAAAGACAATGTCTTAAACGTCAAAACAAAAGGAGTCATAATAACAGTTACCCAAAAAAGAATATATAAAAAGCTAATTTCTTTATGCTTTCAAAATTGTAGTTATTTTTAATTAACCTAGTAACATTCTGGAAGTTATTGATTTATCAGTTAGTATTTGGCCAAAAATAATAATAACAGTTACCAAAAAAAGAAGTTGTAAAAAGCTAATTTCTTGTTAACAGATAAAATTGTAGTTATTTTTAATTAACATAGTAACATTCTGGAAGTTATTGATTTATCAGTTAGTATATGGTATTGTGTATGGTAAGATCATTCAAATTATATTAAACATGACAAACTATTCATTAAACATATTGACTATGACACATAAACATTTGTTTTACCATAGTAAGCTAATAACATAATAATAATAACTGCTTCAAAAGACAACGTCTTTGACGTCAAAACAAAAGTATTCATAAGATACCATAAACCACCAACCATAAAATACTAACAAAATGAAAACAGTCACATACCAAATACGCAGCATAAGTTCTAATCCAGGATGGCTGAAATGTGTAGAGACTTATTTTCAAAATCATACCTCAGACGGATCTTGGAACCAATTTCAATTTCATGCCGAGACGCAAACGCTTCCCACTTGTACACATTGAACCTGTCATTTAACATTTAACATAATTGAAATATGAAAGATGTTAATGTTACATAAAGATGTTACATTTTTTTTAAAAAAATTAACTTTAAAAGGCTTTACCTTGTGTAGCCCATGTTCCATTCAGCATGCACCTCATAAAGTTCACCATCCTCATCCCCATACACGAGGTTGAGCATCATATAATTGTAGAAGCCAGCCAACTTTGATAGTCTCTGTGGAATTCGCTGCATGGCATATACAACTTTATGTAAGTATTCAAAAAGTATGAAGTAAATAATTAAAAAAAACTCTTTGAATAAGATGACTTACAAACTTTTGTCGAGCAACGACAACTTTGTCATATTGTGGATGAGGTGGTGCCTGAACAGGTATGGGTTTGGGAACCGGATTCTGAGTGTCCAAACCATCAATCTCCATAAAGTCTTCCTCATCAGATTGATCAGGCTCAATCTTTACTTCTGGAAGCAACATCTTTATGCAACAACCATTTGCATTGTAAACATCTAAGCGAAAGGTGCGCTCATCTTCTGGTTGGAAATAAAGTAAGTAGGTTGGTTGTATAGGAACGTCACGCACAACATCTGTCCACCCATCACATATAGACATAACCCCTTCAACATTCCTAAATACAACATCCCATTGTTTTTTTTTTTGTAAAAATAATCTTGATAGGCAAATTGTTGTAGTGATCAGCTGGAAAACCGGTTGGCAACGGCTATATCGACAAAAAATTAATAGAAAAGGGTAAAAAATTCAAAATAAGATTAAAAAGAAAAGTAAACCGTTATAACAAAGAAAAAAGAGGAGACTATAAATATCAAACCAGATATTCAAGTGTGGGATTCAGGAAAATAACGTAGAATGATCCTACCATTGTTAATCTGGACAAGTGAGAACAACAGAGTTATTCATGAAAAGATTACAGCATGCTTTAAGAATAATCAGAACTGCTGCATAAACAGATGTACTTGAAAAATTATGGATTAAGACGATTCAACATGACATAAACAGATGATTATTACATATCCATCACATATATTGTAAATTACCTACAATAATTAATCAGAAAATTACTTGAAGATGAATACAAAAAAATTAGGGTTTTACTTAGTTGGAGATCGAGACCTACGGTGTAAACTCATAAAAGTTTAGAACCGATCAAAAAACCCTAATTTTTTAAAGGCTATTAACCGATCAAAAAACCCTAATTTTTTGAATCAGATAAAACCAAAGTCTTAGATGATAGATTGGATGTAAAACAGGCATAATGAAGAGGACGAACTTGACGATTGTCTGATTAAGAAGTTGAAATCCAATAAAGTAACTTTCGATCTAAAAAACCAAACCCTACAACGATGTAAACTCTGTTTACATCTTGTCAACAATCAGAAATCAGAAATCGGAAATAACTTACAGATTATGGTAGTTCGTTAGATAGAATCGATAAACTTACTTGTCGAAGAAACAATCGTGGATCGAATCGCAGATGTGGCGGAGAGGAGATTTCTGGAAAACCCTAGAAATCGCGTAAACTGAAATTGGAGGAGGCTTGTAACTTTATATACTAACCCGACATTTGGTTGATGGATCTCAACCGGGATCCGACTCGCGACTGAATTGGATCAGTAAAGATCCGCGAGCAGGTATGATGCGGATCTCAACATAAGTGACGTTTTTTTTTTTTTTAATGTTAAATTCTAGAAAATGACACATAAGCTTCCTTTAAGATTTGTAAAGTGACACATAAGCTTTCTTTAAATAACGACCAACTCAATGGGTGCCAACTGGGATCGAAAACCTTTGTTTAATATATAGG
>JBCNJP010000014.1:12235783-12252746 GCA_039602395.1 Deinandra increscens subsp. villosa
ACCAACTCTTTATTTTCATTTTGTAACTGCTCAACTGTGGACTTTAAAAATACAATTTCACTCTGAACCTCCAAGTCGTTCTCAGCAACCTTGGATGAAAAACATTTCTCTTCTTTCTGAAGTCTTTCATCACTTAAGAAATTCGAATCAGTAAACAATTCCCGAATCTTCTTCTTTTTATGCGAAATCACATCACATTTATCAACCAGACAAGAAAATTTGGACATCAAATCTGGCACCGTTGAATTGTTGCTTGTCTCAACAACGGAATCAGATAACTCTTTAACATTCTTCTTCCATTTCTCCAATTCGTTTTTCAAAATTATATTTTCTTCGGTCAACTTTGTCAGCTTCTTTTCTAACTCCGCAATATCACCGTTAGAATTTTTGTTTGACTTTGAATTCCAATAAAGTTGCATATTGTGATATTCACATACGATTTTCAGATTGTCCCACAAAGCTTTTGAGTGCCAACAGTGGTGTTTGATTGAAGAAATTCGACAACATTTTGAATCTGGAGTGAAATTTGAGAATTTCACGTTTTTGAGGGCTGGTCCGCAGCTCATCCGCCAGGCGATCTTCAACCGCCGGATCAATTGATTGTCCGCCGGATCAGATGGTCCGCTAGGCAATCTTCATCAGATTGGTCCGTGGCAGTTACTCTCTGATTCGCGGCAGTTTCAGCGTAGCACATCTGGTCTGCTGTACCACATCTGGTCCGCCGTACCATATCTGGTCCGCCGTACCATATCTGGTCCGCCGTACCATATCTGGTCCGCCGTACCATATCTGGTCCGCACCTGGTCCGCTGGTACGAGTCTGATCCGCTGGTAAAGTTGGTCCGGATTTTGGTCCGCAGATATTGATTTGGTCCGCTGAAGCTTCTGGTCCGCCGCAGATTTTCGGATGCATTTTTTATGAAGCAATTTTGTTCAGAAAAAAAATTTCGCGCTGACCTGGCAGCACGACCCCAGCCAGGGGCTCTGCCTCTTGGACCCCGCCAGGGGCTGCCGCCCCTTGGACCCCGCTTCTCGGGGGCGCTGCCCCCGAACCCCCGTTAATCAGTAATCAACATCTGGGGGTTGTTTTCGGGTATGGGGAGAAGTCGTGAGAATTTCAATGATTTAAATCAGTTATCGAGTTTACCCTTGATTCGATAGCTGTGGGTTATTATGATTGAAGATTTACCAGATTCTTATGCTTATCAAGAATTAGTCGTCGAATTTCTGAGAAAGATGTTTGTGGGTATTCATTGTTCGTGATGATGGACAGAGATTCATGAACACTTGTTTCTGATGATGGACAGAGATTCAGAGACATGGATATGATTACTTACAAAACTGAAGAAAATATGTGATTCCATTGCAAGCTACTTGAAAAATATACATTGCTTGCTGAGTTAGAATTAAGAATTGAATATGTCACTTGTTTAGGGGGAAATTGAGACCCTTGAAAATTTCAAAGTTTCTATAATTGAAAAAGTGAATATTCAAAAGCAATCAATTCGGGGATGATGGTGATTTTTGATCTTCATGGAAAAGGTGTTGTCAAAGTTTTCGATTATGGTTTGGAACTCTCTAATCAAATGCCCGATACAGTGTTAAGTCATGAAGTTGACGTTATAGCCTTTGATTGTTGATATATTGGGATGGATTTCATTCTGAGGGGGAATTTCTATGATTGAAGATGCTGATCGTGTCTGTTTTCATCAAGATCAGAATGTATTACTATTTGGTGAAGATTGAAGATTTCTGTCAAAGTTTAGTGATGTTTAAGAAATCTTAAACAATTTCCGGGAACGACTAATGAAGTGAACCGTTATCTTTTGCCTGATGTGGAAGTGTTTGAAGCGAGGGGGAACTTTATTTGTTGTGGTGATTGTACAAGATTCTGAACTGTTTTCTGCATACCTGAAGTTTCGGTCAAGGGGAGTTTGCTGAAGATAGAGGCGTCTGCAGCAGACTGACTGAAGATTGCTTGAAGTTAAAGATTTACATTCGACAGTAACGTCCAAGGGGGAATCTGTTAGGACAAGTTTCTGTGTGTGGCCGTTACTGTATGAATAGAATAGATTGAATGTATAGGGTTTATTGTATGTGAGAGGGTCAACATACTAACCAGCGTATCAGATGATACGCTGGGTGGCCCGCCGTATCAGTTGATACGGAGCCTATGTGGTACGCTGACCATCCAACCTATAAATAGGTGTTAGTATGTTGATCATCTCCAAGTTTGGTCATTACTCTTTGTGAGTGTGAGAGAGAGAGGAGGTTCTGTCCAAACCTCCTCCAGAGCTTAATTGATGTATACTCTCTCGGTATTGTAATCATTTGACTATAATTGAATGACAAACTTCCGTCTCTATCATTCTATGATCTGGAAACGATCCGTATATGGTTTTTCAACAGCCGGATCACATGATCCGCCGGACCAGTTGATACGGCGGACCAGATGGTCTGCTGGTGATCCGCTGGCTTATGACTAAGTAACTATAAATAGTCCGTGTTAGAGAGAGTTAGTTTAGTTCTGTCATTTCTATATCTCTTAACTGTGTGTAACTTAAGGTGTTTCTCTCTCTACTTGTAACCTCTTAGTGAATCAATAAAGCAAAGCTTTATTTACATCTTGTTGCTATTCAATTACCGAATCATGCAGTAGTAAGATCGTCTCGTGGTTTATCAAGTGGTATCAGAGCATTCCAGGTTGCTCTACTGCTGTGATTTGGTAAGTTTTCGAAATTCTGAGAGAGAAAGTTTGGGTTTTCTACATTTTTCATCAATTTTTCATAAGTCTGAGTGATTCCGAGGATAAAAATGATTTCTGGATGTTCCTGGAGTGTTTTCGCATCATACTGATCCAGTTTCTAGCTTCAATTGTCGAAATCTGTGAAAATCAGTCGATTTTTGTGTTTCTCTGCATCTGATCCGCCGGTTGAAAATCTGATCCGCCGTTTGGTCCGCCCAGCAATCTTCATCAGTCTGATCCGCGACAGTTGCAACGTACCAGTGTGATCCGCTGAAAATTCTGGTCCGCCGTACCAGTTTTTGATCCGCCGTACCAAAATCTGATCCGCCGTATGAAATTGATCCGCCGGACGAAATCTGATCCGTCTGGTTTATCTGATCCGGAATTTGGTCCGCTGGAATTGCTGGTCCGTTGGCAGAAAACATATCATTACTAAAACTGACGTAACTTGCAAACCGTTTGGAGTTAAGGAACCCAATACCAGTCAAAACGTTCGTCTTTCCGAGATCTAGACGTGTAGTAACCTGAAAGGTCTGTAGCCCCCAGTTTGACCCCCAAAATCCGCTTGGAAGGCCTTCGTTTTTGAGTTCGAAGTTTTTGATAATCAGTTTTACATTTTCAAAATGGATGAAATTGACATATTTGTTACGGGTCATCGTCAGAATGTGCCAAAATTGATGACGTTTGAGGATTATCCAAGTTGGGTACCACAATTTAAAACATATCTTGAAACCGTGAATAAAGATTTGTGGATTCCGATCCGTCAATTATATGTCTATCCAACTAATTCATACGGAGAACCCATATGGAAAACGGATTTTTCAGATGTACAAAAGAAGCAGTATGAAAATGAAAAGAAGACATATGCATTTCTAAAGATGGGAATATCAACAGAGTTGTTTGTGTATTTTAAAGATTGTTGGCACTCAAAAGCTTTGTGGGACAATCTGAAAATAATATGTGACTATCACAATATGCAAATCTATAGGAATTCAAGGTCAAGCAAGAGTTTTAACGGTGAGATTGAAGAGTTAGAAAAGAAGCTGATAAATTTGACCGAAGAACATAGTATTCTGCTAAAAGAATTGGGGAAATGGAAGAAGAATGCTAAAGAAATATCTGACTTTGTTGTTGACACAAGCAAAAATTCGCAAATGCCAGATCTGATGTCAAAATTTGACATGGTTTCACAGAGAAACAAGAAAATCAAAAATTTGCTTATGGATGATAGTTTGAAGAAGGTTGATATTCATGAGAAGGAAAATGTAGTTATTTCAGCATGTCAGAAGTGTATTGAGTTGTCAAAAGTTGTTGATGCAAATAAACAACAAATTCTGACGCTGCAGAATGAAAATGCAGAGTTGGTTCGAGATGCTGAAAAATGGGAGCATGAAGCAAAAGAAGTCATTAGTGACTTTGATTCTTTGTTTAGCAAGTCAAAAGCTAGATTGGATTCGCTTCAGCAATCGTATAATGATCTTCAGAAGGCATTGGATGAAGTTACTGCTGATAGAACTCAATATCAGATTGTTCAGTCTGAATTGCAGGATACAATCACTTCTTTGAAGAAAGACAAAAATTTATTAACAAGGAATATTGAGATATATAAGGAAAGAGTGGATAAAATTACCAAAGAAGTGCTTGCTGCTCATGATGGGATGAGACGAGAAAAATCATTAGTCAACACTACATCTGAGAAATTGATTCAATCAGAAAAAGTTCTTGCTGAAGCTCAGAAGATCATAGCTGATTTGAAAGTTGAAATTCTCGATCTCAATCGGCAATTGCATAACTTGAAGAATTCACATTCTTTTACAAGTTATTTGTGTCAAGACGATAACTTCAAGAAGGTATTTGGAGGTGATGATTTTAATCAAATTCCTCATCCAGTGATTCAAACAGAGTCTGTTGTTGATTTAAGCACTCCAGTGGTAAAACAAGATTACTCTGATTTTGTGTCTGAGAATTTGGAGGCGAAGAATTCAAAAATTGGCAACAAAAAGGTTACCTCTGCAACATCTGATACACCTCTGTTTGTTAAGTTTGTTTCAAGTGAAGGTGGTGTGTTTGACAAAGAAATGTCTGATGGCGAAAAAGTTGAGAAGAATGAAAAGAAGTTGAATGAAGCAGAAGTGGATGCTAAGTTGGTTGAAGAAAACAATTTGAAAGGCATTAAAGCTAAATTTACACAGTCTGCTAAATCTGGTTCTTCAGGGGCTACAATAGATGTTTCTAAATTGCCTGGTTACAAACAATCTGGGTTGGGTAGTAAAGGCAAGAAGATACCAAAGCAGCAGAACATGCCAAATGCGGTTAAGAAGGAAAAGAAGGACACAAGCCTGGAGCAAATATATCATCTAGCTCAAGTATTCATTTCAACAATAGAGAAAGGATTGGGAGGGACGCAGAAGACGAAAGGTTCCTCTGTAAGTTCACCGAACGAATCTTCTTCATCTGGTTCAAATCCTACTCCTCAAAGTCCAACATCCAAATGGGTACACACGAATCAGTTTCAATCATTTGATGATTTTTATGATTCATTTGATTCTGATGATATGTGCCATACAGTTCAGGACAAACGAACACCAAAACGATCTTATCGTTTGTGCTATCAATGTCGCCGACCAGGTCACATGGCACACGATTGTCCTGAAATTGCAAAAAGAACTTTTTCTGATAAATCTGCCACATTCATTGATGAATCAGGCAGAGTTTTTACAGAGTCCACATCCACATCTTTTAAATCTTCAAAGAAACAATTTTGTACATATGATTCAAGCATGGATAGTTCATCCACCGGAAGTGACTCATTAAAAACAGTAAAACCAAAAATGCAGTGGCGACCTAAGTTGGTCACCAAGGCTGCAAATGATTTTAAGGAAGACACTGGTCGACCAGAAGCTGTGTGCTTCGGGTCATTTGAGTACTAATCATTTAAACCAGTGTACATGTATTCCTAGAAGACCCGTTGGTGATTGCAAAGTTGCTGATGGAGGAGTACTCTGCGTTCTTAACTTAAATTGAATGCTTTATTTTACAAAATTGCAAGTTTTGCTAAAAGCTTAAAACTGAAAAGGTATCAGTATCGATTGGTCAATTTTCTTTCTTTAATGCATTTTGTTTGTAGTTTAGGGAGAGAAAATTGAAAAATCAAAAATAGTGTCGTTGTTTGTTTTTGTTTGTGTGAAATGGAATCCAAAAATAGAGTTTTCATTTTAAGGGGGAGAAATTGGAAAATACAAAAACATCGAAAAACAGAAAAATACAAAAACATTAAAAATGAGAAATTGTATCCGACATGATTGGGAAATGATGGTACATTGGCTTACGTGTCTGACTCATGGATAAATTAGATGAAAAAGCCATAAGATCATTGTTTGATGTACATGGTAGGCTCAGCATTAAATCAGAAAGTATTCAGATGTGATAAACACTAAATACTAATGCTTGACCAAGTGGACAACATCTTGATGCATATTTCATGATATATCAAGAAAAGATATGTGAAAAATAAAATGAGAAGTCACTGTGTATACATGTGTTCATTTTGCAAAGATTTAAACTTGTTTGATTTTCTTTATTTTGTCAAACGATCGGACTTTCTCTGCGTGTCGAAAGACCGACCTGATTGTTGTTCGTTTGATGTTCTGCTTTATTTTCTTTGGTGTTTCGTATAACTCATCGGACTTTCTCTGCGTGTACGGAAGTACCGACCTGATTGTTGTTGAGTTATACAATTTCAACTTGTTTTATTTTCTTATTTTGTTAAATCCGAGGCCTTATCTGCGTATCGAAAGATCGACCTTAAGGTAGACGATTTAACGTTCTTATTTCTTTTTGCATGGAACACAGTTGACTGAATCATGAATACAATCATTATGTGATTAAATCACAAATGAAATCACAAAGTGTGATATAAAAAGCAAAAACATATCTGAGTATGTCTGATAGTGTGGGGTACACTGGTCAAAGCAAGTCTAATCAATTCAATAACATATCCAGATGTTATGAGTATGATTGTGCCTGAGTTTAAGATGGACTAATTATACCAGTAATCGACATGACTTGTGTGCTGAAGTAGTTGAAATTGAAGTGTAGTTCAGCATGTCATGATCAATATGATCCCAAGTTGTGATCTTTCTCGCATAAGACAAAAATAGTGTGTGATTCAGTATTTCATTTCTGTGTTGCATTTATGTTTTATATCTGAAAACTCAAAAAGATTTTAGGTGTGTTTTGATATAACGTTTCAAAAAGCCAAAAAGATTTTGTTTCTTATTTGTTTTCGATCGATCGATACTTGATACAAAATTCAAAAATTCAAAACTATATCTTGGATTCTCAAAGAGAAGTTTTGCGCCAAGATTAAATTAATTTTCAAAAGAAAAGGAAAACCGTGTTTCTGTCTTCTGAAATTGCAGGTTATCTGAGTGAGACGATTCAAGCATGGTGAAAGGGGGAGTATGTTATATCTTTCACAAGTGGATCTTGAAGTTCAAAGATGATTCAAGATTGATCCAGCCATGCAAGCTCTAACTCTGACAAGATTTCGAGTTGAAGATCAGATGCAGCAATGTTGCAGATTGAAGACTGAAGTTTAGTTGGAATATAGATACACTACACATTAAGGGGGAGTTTGTTAGAGCATATTCCTATGCTAACGTTGTGTCTCGTGTATTGTATCTAGACAAGAGCTTCTGTGTGAGTTAGTTAGTCATCTGGCCGGATCACATGATCCGCCGGACCAGTTGATACGGCGGACCAGATGGTCTGCTGGTGATCCGCTGGCTTATGACTAAGTAACTATAAATAGTCCGTGTTAGAGAGAGTTAGTTTAGTTCTGTCATTTATATATCTCTTAACTGTGTGTAACTGAAGGTGTTTCTCTCTCTACTTGTAACCTCTTAGTGAATCAATAAAGCAAAGCTTTATTTACATCTTGTTGCTATTCAATTACCGAATCATGCAGTAGTAAGATCGTCTCGTGGTTTATCAAGTGTCATCTTGGGTTTGAGCTCAACCCAAGATGACCATGGATTCCCAATGACGAACGAAGCTATCTTATTACAAATGAAGCTATCCCTTCCTATTTATAGAGAGCCCATGTGCTCACTAGCCCACTAACTAGCAAGACACAAATAAAATGAGCAGATTACAAGTAAACAACTAAAATAAATTATTAATTAAATCATAATTGATTTAGTAATATGAAGCTTGACTCGCTCGAACCGATCTTCCATTGACTTTTACATTGACTGTTGACTCGAACAGTTGACTTATCAAGAAAAACGTCTTCGGTCCAAACTTGCAAGCCTCAATCATAACAACCCGCGTCTCTGAATCATTTCACAATGGATTCTTCAGCTGAATTATTCGAGAATAGATTTGATGGCGTCAGTCACACTTATTTCTAGCACATTCCTAAACTATTGGTGCAATCAAAACTTGATTTCGTGAAATCTGATTTTGACCCAGTGATTACGCTCAAGAACATAGCTGAAAATTTTCTAAGTCTTGAAAATTTTGGAAATTTTGAATTTCAGATTATTCCTTAATTGATTCAAACTAAATAAGCTTCATGATGTTTGTTTTGTAGGTTTTGAGAAATTAACCTCAATCTTAGCATCCATTGAAGCAATTTTTGATATCTCGACCGTTTGACCCATTAAGCACTTTTGTGAAGAAACACAATTTGTTTCACCATGTCTGAATTCAATTCTGGAAACCGAATGTTCCAAGGACATAATAGGCCTCCAAAACTACTCGGGGCTACCAACTATGATGACTGGAAAAAAAAAATTTAAGTGTCACCTCGAGTATTTGGATTATGACCTATTGACCTCGGTGAAGAATGGTCCTAAGGTGTTCTATGTGGATCCCGTGCCTGTAGCTGGTGCTGATCCACCTCCTGCTCAGAGACGTGTAATAAAGAAAGTTGAGGACTACTCACCGGCTGAACATAATCTAATGAAGGTTGACAAACGTGCTCTCGGGTGTATCAAAATGGCATTGTCTGATGACATTGGCTTCCACTTCACTAAAGCAACCTCTGCTCATGAAATCAGGGTTGCACTTGAGAAAAAGTATGAGGGAAACATTGAGAGCAAAGAGAGGAGACTAGACTCTCTAAAACCGCGATTCAACACTTTTTCTCACACTGCTTGAGACTCATTTGAGACTCATGTGACAAAATTCTGCAGACTTATCTGTGAAATGCAAAAAAAAAAAACTAGATCCGACCTGAGATGCCAGCCATATCTAAGAAGATTCTGAAGTCACTTCCTCGGGACTTTGCTCCATATGTTATCTACCTGCTTGAAAGTAGTGATTTAGCCACTAGTAACTACATGGATCTCATTGACAATGTCAGAGGCTATGAAATTGCAGCTATTGAAAGAGATAGAAATTCACTTATGAGGAAAGTTACAAATAAGATTTCCACTCAGATTCCCCCAAATGCTGCTTTCATTGCTCCAAATGAGACTGACCTGGAATTTCCTTACTTTGCTGGTGGGTCATGTTCCTCTGTTCAAGCATCTGCTCCAGTTCCTGCTCAACAACATGTTTATCAAGCTTCCTTCGTTGCTCAACAGCCTGTCTCACCAGTGATTCAATCACCTGCTACATACCAATCTGGACCTTCAACTGTTGGATTAACTGAAAAAGAACAGGAGTTGTGTAATGCACTTGTGGCATGCCTTGCTTCCCAAATGTCAGGAAGTATCGAAAGTATGTCTTTGTGCCAAGAAGACTTAGACCAAATTTGTGACAATCCAACTTTTCAGGTCACTTTCTGACATTAACTGAACGTAAACCGTATTAAATGGTGTGTGAACATTTATGTGCTTATCTGCGTTGACTTTAGCAATTAGGGTTTTGTGTAATCATCACTATACGAGCATATACCGAAAGTTTAAAAGATTGAAATTTTATGATTTTATGTAATTAAAGGGTTTTAATTACAAGTTATTTATATAGTTATATGTGACTTAAATATATAAGTTATGAGTTTTAAATCTCTATGCTATGGTTTTAAAGGATTTTAATTACAAGCCATTAGTCATAAATTATGTGCTTTAATTATATAAGGTATGATTTTATGTGACTTTGAATAATTGTGGAGTTATATTCCGTAATTTATTTAGTAAAACGAGATTCCTATTGTCTATAAACGTTATACGATTAATGTATTTTGGTGTTCCTCATGTAATCGTTATTAAAAACATTTTCTGTTAACTTCGTTAGAGCCGTTAGGTGTTTATAAAACTTAGAGGGCTTATATTGTAATTTACCAAACATATTTTAATTAACAAAAACCTTGAGGGACTAAGTATGACATTTTCCCTTACTTGATTTAATGTCATTTACGACACTAATCAAAGTCGCGGACTGTTTCGTGATGACCATCTCTCCAGCTAATTAATTCCGGCAATCAAGTTCGACCGTTTCAATATACCATTCCAACCGGTCTGTATATGATCGTCAAATCATTGAGAGACACTCACAAAGCTTCCACAATCTCTCCCACTCTCTCTCGACTGTCGCAAACCAAGAACAAACCAAGCCCCACCGTAAACTTAAAAATTCTGGCCGATCGGTGCACCATCTACTCCCAGTTTGCATCCACTGAGTTCGCCCTTCGTCACTGATCAAACAGGATTCGTCAATTTTCGATTCGGAGCAAAGCGCAGCGTGACTGTCCGAACTTTGGGACGCGGTTTCGATGACTAAAACCCATAATCTCGCATCCACACTTTGAGGTAAATGATTGCCTTTGATTTTCGCACATTTTTTCCGATCACCGGAGTTCTTCATGAAGAAGATGAATACTGACGGGTATAACCTATATATTTAATGTTCTGTACATTAACAAGACGTCAATCTGGCTTAGCGGTTCGGTCCTTGGTTTGGTTCGCTGGAGGCGCGGGTTCGAGTCCCGGCCTCACCATTTTTTTATTCCTTATTTTCGTGAACTGATTTTCTGGGCTCTGTCTGTACACAAAATGGATTCCGCTTGAGAATCTAACAGATTGGGCCGCTGGCTTGGTGGTTAAAACTCACTGTTGGTTTGGGAGGTCACGGGTTCGAACCCGGTGACCTCCATAATTTTAATTTTTGGTTGTTTTGTGTTGTTTTGAGCGTGTGCTTACTAGATCTTGTACCAAAATTGTTCATTCTCATATGCTAGCCCCGTGAAAACATATTTAGAACCATTAAACCCTCGTAAAACATATTTTAAGTTGTAAAATGTGTTTTAAATTAAAATATATATTTCCAACATCTATATATATATATATATATATATATTTCCAACATCTATATATATATATATATATATCTATTACTATATATAATACATATTGCCCTAAAGGGCATTTTCGTCATGAAATTTCCTTAATTCTTAAGACGCGTACAAACTAATAAGCACAATGTACAAGTCCTAAAGCTAATCTTTAAACCAACCATTTCAATTTCAAATCACAAGCCGTCTCTCCCCCTCGATACAATCTTCAGCCGTCCTCGATTACCAAACCATCTCCAGCCCTCTCTCCCCTTTCATTGGGCCGCGATTGGAAAACGTTTCACTGCTCCTCCGTTCGCGTCTTCAGCAGCGATTGTAATGATCAGTCACGCTTGCTCCCTCGATTGGGCCGCAGTTGTAATAATCGAAGGATTCAAATCGAAAGGTGCTTAAATCAAATTGCAGCCCTCTATAAATTCACAGCCCCTCTCCAATTCGTTTTCCCATCTCCATCTGCAAACCGATTTGAGGTAAACGTTTTAATTTCGTTGTTATATGTTCTTATCTCCATATCAAATTGCAAGCCTCTTTTCCTTAGGGTTTTGACAAGGAAGAAGGAAACAACCATCGAAGCCTAGAAATGATTGATGCGTTTTCAAGTAATTTTTCTTCCTGCTTCCCAATTTATTTTATCAAATTTGAAACAGTTGATTTGTGTTGTCTATGTTTTTGTTGCTTAATGGGCTTCATAAATGAGTGATTTCTTCAAAATCAGTTTATCTAAATTTGTTTCTTCATCTCTACAGCTTTTGAATAAAAACCATTCTAGGGTTTCTTCATCTTCATGAACGTAATCAAGTCAAAATGGCATTCTTTCGATTCAAAACTCCAGTCGGCGGTAAGAATCACTGTTGGCCCTGGGTCAGACCAACCATGACTTATTGGACCTGTTACCAACAGTCCTGACCCATGTGACCCATATTAAAAAGCTATTACTACCTTATGTGGATTTCTGTCTATAGTTGATTGCTCCTTGAACTTGAGCTTGCAAGATTTTACCAAGAATAATATTTTGTATATAGAGGTTGTTACTTTGTGGATGTAAAAAGCTTCTCGGATTCATTTTTGGAAACAAGCATTCTGGCTTCATAGGCCTCATTATCCTGTTTTGTAAATCTGTTGTAAATCTGTCATCCATTTTTGTAAATCTGTTGTTTGCTTGTTTACCATCTGTCTGATATCTTTAGAGAAGTTATTTTCTTGCATAGTTGCTACAAAATGAGTCAATGTGGAGCTACTCTTATTATATTATGCATCTAATGTAGTTATCTAATCTAATGTTGTTGGTTCTCTTATACTCTGATCTTTTAAATGGTCATCGGTAGCATTGTTATTGATTTGTGATAATCTCCACATATGCTCAAAACTAATTAAAAAATAAAAGAAATAAGATCCTAGAATGGCTTAGATATCAGTCTCTTTATCATTAATTAATGATGTCAAATGGTTTGTGTATACTCAATTGGTGCTATGTTAATTGTATTAGCAGATTTTTTTTGTGTAAGCTACGTGATATGTGGATTATACATTTTTCGGGTTCCATTGAGGGTTGGTTAGATCTGGTTGAAGTGCAATGTCATATAAAGGTATTTTAGTGTGTTATTGCAAAAGATTATACAAAAATGTCTAAAATTTGACTTCTGCTTGTCTTCTGTTAATGGTATGTATTTAATTTTCACATGACCTCTGTTCGTTTATTTAGCTTAGAGAACAACTGGGCTTGCATGAAAAGTGATGTTAGTTCAGTTTCATTCTTTTGTTATCACATGTATTTACATGAATAGTTTAGAGGCTAATATTGTTCTATCTTTTTTTTTTCTTTTTTTTCTTAGTAAAAGTGACAGAATCCGGGGCAACGACTAATCAAAGAGCGTGATAGGACTGCTTGATTGATTAGTGACTGCGTTTTGAATATATACTGATGTTGTCGTTATGTTTGCATATTGCCGGGCACTTCATTGGATATTGACTCTGGTCTCTTTAGAAGGTTGGTTCACCGTTTATGTTTGCTTTCTTATTTATATTTTTTTATTCTTTCTTTTAAGTGATTACCCTATTTTACCTACTGTGGAGATGTTCAAGAACTATTAGAGAAATGCCCACCCATTGGGAACTTTTTGCAAGCAAGTTCATATCAAAATATTTTCTGACTTTTGCTTCAAAATTGCGAAGGCTGGTATGAACTTATCATTTTCAATATCTTATATCTAGCATGTGGATTTTGAAACACATGGTTAAAATAAAGTATGAGATATAGGTTTGCTTTTTAGGCTGATTTTATTTTTGAATGGATTTAAATTGTTTTCCTGTTGTACGTGTTCTAACTCTAATGGAATGCTCTGGTGTTCAATAATGCAAGACATGCCTATTTGGAAGCATTTAATTGTTTGGTATGTTTAATTGTTTCGTTTATATATGATTAATTTCATCCTTTACTGCTTTGTTGCATATCAGGCTAACTCAAAATTAGAAGGAACTGTACCAGGTGTGACATCTGGGATGATTTTATCCTCTCGTGAGAGGTACTGTTTATTGATATAGATTATAGCCTTTTCAGAATACATATAGTTGGATCATTCATAAATCAACCCTGCACATCTTTCTGTTTGTCATCTTTTGTAGTCCACAGAGCTGTAAGGATAGTCTTGCAACATGCCAAAGCCGTTATAAGTCATTTGACAATGGAAATGGGCTAACGTGGTCTATGTACCAAGAATTTTAATGGACTTTCCATGTAAGTGTCAAATGGTTAATTTTCTTTTAAAATAAATTCAAATGGCTATTCAAGTATATACGCTGTTCAAAATGACCGTTTGAGTGATTTCCCTTTATGAGATAAATTTTTTTTGTTTTGTTTTTGAACTTCAATTTTATTCTAGGAATACAAGTTGTATGTGAGTTAAATGAAGAGATTAAAGCTTGAGCTCAATGTGGGATTAATGCTCAAGAAGGGAATATAAGGACTTTTACAAGGTCAGGCATTCAAAAGGATTCATTTGATTATTGTCAATTAACTACTCAAAGCTTATATTGGAACATACAAGGTATACAGTTCCGCTTATATTTGATCCATAACATGACAAAATGGGTAGATTTTAGCTAATTAGAAACATGTTTAGGTAGGTGAGGCATTCAAAATTTATCTCTACTAATGAATGGGTCAAAATTATTTGCGAAGTTATTTGGACATCTAGATAAGTAAATGGGTCAAAATTAGTCTCTTTTAACGAATTTATAGGTTGAGAGAGGAAGACATCTTTTTTTGAGTCAACCTTGTGGATTTTGTCAAGAACTTGTGTTAGGGTATTCTAAAGCATGTTACTTTGTATGAAAGCTTCTTTTTTATTTATGCATCTTTTTGTGGTTGGAAATTGTTACTTTAGTACATATCTTTTTAAATGGAAACAGGTCAGTGTATTTATTACCTAAGCTTATACTTTTTTAAATGGAAAATAGCTCTCAGTTGGTTACTATTTTATGTGCAAAAAAATTTTATGAACTAACACTAAATATTATGGTCGTTTAAGTCTTGGTATATATAGCTATCATTTATCTGTTTTTTCTTCATCCTGCATACATATTAGATTATTCAAGTTTATTTACTTTTCGTTTCTACTGTTTGTTCTACTATTTACAAATACTAATAAGGATCTATGGTTCTACAATTTACAAATACTAATAAGGATCTATGGTTCTACAGATTGCTCGGGTTTTGTTGGTTTTATTTATGATCACCAACACGATTGACATAATCAGTACGAGTTGGGCTTCTCTAAATCCTTAATACAAATCACAGATAATGACAGGAAATCAATCTCAGTTCTGAAAATTCAGTCGTTCTGTCTATCAAGAATTATTTGGAACAATTCATGTCTTTGTGGAACGAATCAGTGGCATGTTCAATACCCATGTCAGTCACCTTATATACACACCTCACTGGTTAGTTTTCCATTGGTGTTCACTTGAAAAATTTTCATGATTGGACCCAAGGTAATTTCAATTCATTATTGTACCATATAAAATCTATTGTAGTGCATATATTATATGGTTAATTATATATTTGACACTTGGTGACACTTGTAGGTTTTGTACAACTTCACTCGATTCACTTAATTTACAACCTTGACAAGTTACGGTATCTTTATTTGTAATCTTGAATATGGTTGTGTGGGTTGTGCAAAGCTTCTTACTTAGATGCCTCGAGGATATATCTTCTTACTTTAATAAAATTCTACATATGGTTTGGCAATCTCTTAATTATGATCTCAATTTCAATGATTCCATGGAAGAGGACATAGAAGTCCATGAAGGCGAGGAGGATGAGTATGGTTTTTGTTCTTTCAAAAAGATAGTATTATTATGATTTTAGATCTATGAATGAGGCGAACAAAGATAGATACTGAATACAAAGATTATAAGAGACACAATTTCAAAGATTCAAGGTATAAGGAGCAGAGCATCATCAGATTGAAGGGGCAAATAAATGCATAAAACCATCTGACTCAATGGGTACACTATAGGTGTTGTTAGCTGATGTAAAGCTCATTTTAACTGTTGATTTATTTTTTGCTTTATAAATTTGGACTCACTTTTTACAATTTTTTCTCTAGGTACATTTGGTTATTTTGACCAAGTAGACATCAGTAAGTTTATTTGTTTTAGGATAAACATGATGGCAATCTTCAAGTTTTTATCTTTTTTTCTAGGTAAATTAGTAATATAACATTTTTGAAAACCTCCAGGTTAGGCATATATTGAATGACAAAGAGGTTGAGAAAGCTCATAATCCAGAGTTCCTCGAAAAAAGAACAAGAATAATATTTGTTCCTTTTGAAAAAAACATCTATGTATTTTCATATGTTAGCAGCCATGGCATGATTATTTTATTTTGTGTAACAATAATACATTCAGAAACAAAAAAAAAGTATCATACCTATGACCAAGGACGGCCTGAATTGCCACAAAAAGATCAATCTTTGACTTTTAATAGAAGTCAATCTGATAGATGGCTTCAAACCAGAATGAACAAAACTTCATAAATTTCTTTATTGTCGCGTGTCACTGGACTAATAGTGACGGATATCACGTAAATTGTCGTGTCGCCTTAACAAGCCAACAAATGACGAATCACGTGCTAAGAGTAACGAATATCACGATGTAAATGTCGTGTAGTCATAACGCGCTATAAACTGTATAGACATATTGATATGTATTTATTAACTTTTTATTCAAGGTAATATTGATACGTAGATGGTTATACTATATTATTGACATTGTGGCGTAATCATTTGGTCACAAATTTCTTACTATAGATGTAAATAACCATTAATATTTACAAAACCAACTTTTGATGTTACTTATTCCAACCATTTCAAAAATATATTTATTAGTGTCAAAGCTTCATTTAGAACTAGCTACTAATGGATTCGATTTACAAAGGTGAATAAGACTACTATGAAAGAAAGTGTCTCATTTCACCTCTAATGAGAAAGAACCATAACATGTAACATAGATATATTACAACAATGCTATTAATTTAAACACCAATAGCCATACAATACAATATATCATGATGAAATTGATAAACTAATAAAAAATTACTCCGTTGGTTGATTTTCGTTGCTCTCGAATCGCGCGACATCGAGTTGTAAAATGTCGCGCTGCCGTAGCACGCGAACAGAAGACGAATAACACGCTATACACTGTCGCCGCCGCAACGCGCGGGCACACGGCTAGTATATAAATATTGATATAAAAATTCTAGTTTTACAAAAAGGTAAAATATATATAAATATTGAGTAGATTAATATATAAACATATATCATTGGAGTGTTATTGAAATAATCAAATATCTTATGAAAACCTTTAATATATATATATATATATATATATATATATATATCTATTACTATATAT
>JBCNJP010000014.1:12253246-12275501 GCA_039602395.1 Deinandra increscens subsp. villosa
GGAATCCCGTCCTTTATTCAATTAGAACTTACCATAATTGAATTTAGGTTAAACATCGAAAATACTAAAATAAATTCTCTAAATGTTTTAGATGACCCACAACAACGAAAAAAATAGACCCAATGACACCTTCCAACTTAAGTCTATCCTTGAGAAGGAGAAACTTAATGACACCAACTTCCTTGACTGGTTCCGCAATCTCAAGATTGTGCTCAAGATGGCCAACAAGCTCCATGTATTAGATGCTACGGTGCCTGCACATCCTGCAAATAACACTGCGGCTGCTCGTGCAGCGCATGACCGCCTGGTGAGGGATGCTAACCAAGTATCCTGCCTGATGTTGGCCACTATGTCTCCAGAACTTCATAAGAACATGGAGGACTTGAGTGCTTTCCAGATGATAGGACAGCTGAAGGGCATGTTTGAAACACATGCCCGTCAGGAGCGCTATGAGGTTGTAACAAAACTCATATCATGTAAGATGGCTGAAGGCGCTCCTTTCAGCCCTCATGTGGTCAAGATGAAGTCGTACATTGACCGCTTGGAGAAGCTCGAGTATGCCATTCCTCAGGAATTGGCTACTGACCTGATTCTTCAATCACTATCCAGTTCGTTCACTCAGTTTAGAGTAAACTATAATATGAACAACTTGGTGAAGACAGTGTCGGAGCTTCATGGGATGTTGAAAACTGCTGAGATCAACATCGCCTCCAACAAGACCCCTTCGGTCTTGGCGGTCAAGTCGACTGGTGTCAAGTTGCCCGATCGTAAGAGGAAGCGTTCCACTACTGCAAAGGGTAAACAACCTACCACCGCTCAGTTTTGTGCCAAGGGCAAAGGGAAGGGCAAGAAAACTTCCAAAGCAGTGTCGCCGCCTGATCAACGCAAATGCTTTGAGTGTAACAAAATAGGACACTGGAAGAGGAATTGTCCTGAGTACCTTGCCAAGGTTAAGGCTTAGAAGAATGGCAAGAGTTCTTCTGGATGTATTTAGCCTTATGTTTCATTTTTCTAATTCCACAAAATGTGAAGCCTTACATACACACTTTATACTTTGTATGAACTTGAAAAATAATGGGATCAAAACCAAGAAGATCGTGAAGCTCGTTTACACCTCATGGCAACCAGGGTTGGCTTACATCTAGACTAATTAACTTGGTAGTATTCTAAAACATGTTGGTTTGTTTTTCCTGGCTGTGTCCAGGATGAATACTTGAACATGGTTTGCTTTTGATTTTGTTTGACATTATCTTTTGCATCGTATGAATAATCGCTTGACTCTTGAAATTGTTTCTCAATTAGTCTTCTGATTATAAGTTCAAAACAACATAACGCATAGCCTGATGAATTTGATTCACGCAATCATGAACACATCATAAGCATAAAGGATATATGATCCTTGTAAATGCTTGATGTAAATATGATTTGTCTAATAATCACTTGACTGATTAATAGCTCATTGAAAATCAACATCTTGACATGAAGAGTATCAATAAGCTAATAGACAATGAATCATTTATAACTTCGAAAATGTTCGTATTTGATACGACCTATAAAAGAGCATTATGATTATTGATTTGATCAAGAATCTGCTCAAGGAAGTTAGAATCATCAGCCTCGATTAATAGTAATAATCATTTGGATGATTATTTACTAATAAATACCATAACCTTGATATTCCTATATTTGAATTTTATAAAATAGTTGTAAATTAAAATTCGAAATCCTACAAAGTTAAATTGTTAACTCTCGAATACAGGAAAATTAAGCATCAAGAAATTAAGGCTTAAACATATAGGACACCCCATTTTGCCAAAATTACCCTAACCAACCAATCCATAACTTGCCTACTCAAGTCTAGTACCAAGAAATAGTTCTTGCCATTAACTACACTTGACCATAACATATACTTCTTAAATCCTTAGGGATTAATGTTTCATCCAAAAGAAAAGGAAGCAATTCTTTTAAGTGTTGGACTGTAACGAAGACATGAAGTATAATGGTGAACTTGAAGAAATTCAAGTATAACCATATAGATATCACACTATCTGACCAACAAGATGTTGCCTTAATCAGAAATATGTGAACATTTATCTGACTAAACAATTGTTGTCTAAATCAAGAAAAATGTGAGCGTTCTAAAGGAGATGGATTTGAATGGAACCTGACATTCTTATTGAAGAATATTCCATAATCCATCACTTAAAGAATGAAACGTGAATCTATATCAGATACTTGATCTGAGATGATTCGGTTTCATAAAATTAAGATATCAAATATGCGCCGGATCGCATAAATATTCAAACCCACAATCTTGTATCTTATTACAAGATTAAATTGTTCTAATTAGTAGACCAAGATAGGTTTGAGCAAAACTGTTTGCTAATAACCTATAGGTTTGAATTGATATTCTTAAAGAACGCTAGATCTATAAAGGCAAGTGGGAGCACTATGTTAATAATCATGTTTATGATAATTACATAATGGCCCAAGTAGTTTGATTTAATAATTAAATTAAACAATGGATTTAATCATCGGATGATTGAGAAGTTACTTGCATAAATGATAGACTCTGGATGAATGATCCACAGAGACAAGTTACTTCTAGGGCTAGTTCAAAATCATTAGGAATTTGAACAAAAAGGATATAATAAAGAGTTATTATATAGATGTCACTGTAAGCGGTTACACAATGACATAAATGGAAGTATATCATAACAAAAGAAATTGTATTGATATAGTCATACGCCATCTCAAGTGACCTAAGAATGAATTAGTTCATTCAAAGTCTTAGGATGATTAATGAGTAATCATTGAAGACGGGTTATGTGATAACACAGATTTATAGTGTTCACCAAGGGCACTTATTATCACATATCACTTGAGCATACTTCACTGTTTAGGAAACAATGGTGGAAGTATAGAAACATTTAAATAAAAGACAATTAACACGGTATCAAAATTTGGCTATAAATGAATAGGAAACTATCATTTAAATATCACATACATGATGTGAAATATCAGCACAATAAGCCAAAATTTGATTTAGTATTTGGATGTACGAACTGTAACAGTTATATTTATTATTCGAATTTCATTTTAAAGGGTTAAAACAAATTCAGAATTATATACCTGTGTTCGATCTTAATACGTTTATCATCCCTGAATAGATATGTAGTATTCTCAACGCTCCATCAGAATCGTGCAAACGAATCAGATGTAGACGCGTTATGACTTTGGATTTGAGTTGTTCAACTCTCCAAACTCACAAGCATCATTTGGGAATAATGCTAGAGAATACACATACATATTATTCAAAAGTGTCCGTAGTCGGTCAGAATCGTGGGAACGAATCTGAAATAAGACTATTCTGACTTTGGACTCAAAGTTGTTGACGATCCAAACTCACAGGCCTCATTAGAGAATGACGTTGGACGTAACTCGCATCAAATCATCTTCTTTGATTCAATAACAAGATGAATTGATTAATGGTAAACTCATTCGTATCCTTAGACCTGAGATACATGTGCTACCTCCCGTTTACCAGGGTCTGTTCTTTGATTGTAGTCAACCGCTGTAGCGTAAAAGCCAGTCATAAAGGCTACTTTTGGGAATAGATCTGAAGTTCAGTGGGAGCTGCATGTAGTCAATATGGGATTCTGTACTCTTGCATTTACAATGCAACAGTGAGACATCATGGGCCCTCTCGTTGATTCCAAGTGCTAAGTGTAAGGCCTTACCCAAACTTACTGTGTGTTTGATGGGAACACTTGCAATCGAGATCGAGAAACATTGAACTTAAGATAAGTTGAATTGAATCCATTCCTTATCGTTCAATGGATGTCGAATACAGAAGGGAACAATGACTAACGATAACTACCATAAGTCTAATATCATGTTGCTTTGCAACTGATATGCCTTGGTTGTCGACTTAAGGTGTCACAACTGGTTGGAGTAGTCATGTGTAGCTAGAGCGCCTCTGTCTACATCTTAGATCTTGTCGGGATCTGTCCAAGTGGGAGTCTGTTGGATATTATATGTCCAGACCCGACAATTTCTAAGAACCCGACCCGGTTGTGGCCTGTAAGAGTTACACTGAGGGCAACGAGAACCGAACACGTTTAATTAGTAAACGTCGTTCTGCGAAAACAGAAATGATTTAATATTGTTATTTATATAGTGATATAAATAATAATTAATCATTTCCTAATATTATTAATTTATTAATAATAAAAGCAGAAATATAATTATTAATTGTTAATAATTATTTATCGGTGAAATAATAATATTGATTATTATAAACGTTAATTAGATAAATTAGTTTATTTAATTAATGTGGTGGATGGATAATTATTAAGGTTAAATAAATCTATTTATTTAACTGATAATTATCCTAATGGATAATCGTAGTTTAAATAAATTAGTTTATTTAAAGGATTATCTATAAAACCTGGATGGATAAATGAGAGGAATTTAAATCAGTTGTAGTTTATCTACAATTGATTAAAGGGATAAGCCTAGAAAATAATAAACTAAACCAATTGTAGGTTTATCCACAAACTGGTTGGTTATATAAACAAACCTGAAATTTAGATTTCAGGTTACAACAATTTTACAAGAAACAACTCAACCTCTCTCTCTCTCGCGAACCGTCGCCCGCCGGCCACCCTTAGCCCGCCGCCGCCGCCGTTTTCCGGCATCCCCGCCGCCGCGATTCACCGCCGAGCGACCGTTCCTTGCCGCCGCTGTCCATCCGAGATCCACCTCCGACCAACCGCCGCTGCCGTCCGCCGCCAATCGCGACCGGCCACCGCTGCACCGGCGCCTGATCACCTGTAGGTTCATCATCACAAACACCTGTGATTAGTTCATCAAAACCTGTTTACCAATACAACAATCAATCTGGAAACCAAAGGTGGCATTCAAGCAAAACCAGGACACTGGTCGATTAGAAGCTGTGGCTTCGGGTCAAGTTAAAAACTAATGAGTTTGACCAGTGTGCAGGTACTTCTAGAAGATCTATCGAAGATTGTCAAGTTATTGATGGAGGAGTATTCTGTTTAACTTAAATTGCATGACATACATTTTTCTAACCTGCCAGTTGTCTGAAACTTTAAAAATGCAAGGTATCCGTGTTGGTTGATCAATTTTCTTTATGTTTTCGTTTGATAAAAACCAAAAATAGAGTCTTGTTTTTGTAAAATGAAAATCTAAAAATAGAGTTTTCATTTTAAGGGGGAGAATTGCATGTAAGGGGGAGAAGTTGTGAAAAATGCATGTTATGGGAAGAAGGTGAATACATGCAAAATATATAAGGAAGGTGAATACATGCACAATATATAAAATTTTGAGAAATTGATCATTAGGAAATGATGATACATTGGCTTACGTATCTGTCTCATGAATAGAGTAGATGAAAGAGCCATAAGATCATTGTTTGATAAGTTTGGTAGGCTCGGCAAATCAGAAAATATTCAGATGTGATATACACTAAATACTAATGCTTGACCATGTGGATAACATCTTGATGCATATTTCATGACAAAAAGAAAAATAAGTGTGAAGAATAAAATGAGAAGTCACTATGTATACATGTGTTCATTTTGCAAAGATTTAAACTTGTTTGATTTTCTTTATTTTCTCAAATGATCGGACTTTCTCTGCGTGCTCACAAGGCCGACCTGATTGTTGTTCGTTTGACGTTCTACTTTACTTTCTTTGGTGTTTTTGTATAACTCATCGGGCTTTCTCTGCGTGTACGGGAGTACCGACCTAATTGTTATTGGGTTATACAATTTCAACTTGTTTTATTTTTCTTATTTTGTTAAATCCGAGGCCTTATCTGCGTATCGAAAGATCGACCTTAAGGTAGACGATTTAACGTTCTTATTTCTTTTTGAATGGAACACAGTTGACAGTATCATGAAAATATTATGCTTTGTGATAATCACAAGTGTAATCATCCAAGTAAAGGAAGAAATCACAAAAGAAAAAGAAAATGTCTCATTATGTCTGATAATGTGGGATACACTGGTCAATGTAGAATATAATCATTACCTTAACATATCCAGATGTTATGAGTATGGTTCTGCCTGAGTTTAAGATGGACAAATTATACCGGAAATCATCATGACTTATGTGCTTTAATTAGTTGAAATTGAAGTGTAGTTCAGTGCGTCATGATCACTATGATCCCGTTGAGTGATCTTTTTCATACCAAAAATAGAGTTTGATTCTGTAAAAAAAAAATCAAATTTTTTTAGGCGTGTTTAAACTTTCTAAAGCCAAAAAGATTTTAGTTATGTTTTATTTTCGATCTGATCAACACGTGATGCACATTCATTTTTCAAAATCATATCTTGGAGTCTCGAAGAGAAATTTTGTGCCGAGATTATTTAAACTTTGAGCAGGTTGCTAACTTGAAAGATATCACAACTTCAAGTCTTCTGAAGCTTGATAAGAGACAGGAGATGCACCAGACATTATCAAGTATTCAAGATCAAGCTACGATCAAGTTGAGGAAGAGTTTGTTCGAAGATTCACTTCAGTAGAGGAACAATTTCTACATTTGAGAGGGAGCTTGATTGAAGATACAGAATGATGATGTTAATGAGATACTGCACACGACGATGGGGAGTTTGTAGATACATGATCTGTGTATTAAGATCTGTACGTCGTGTGAAGTATCAAGCCAAGACAAAGACCAAGATCAAGACAAAGTTAGCTGCTGGCCGAACCTGGTCCGAACCTGAGGTTCAGATCAGATGAACTTCAGGTTCGCCCGAAGTTCGGCTAGTCGCTATATATAGTTGATTGAGTCTTTGTAATCGGTGACAGAGGGTGTGAGATTTTTGCTTAAGTGTGTGTTTACAACGGTGTTTTCTGAGTCTCGGTTCTTTGTGTTTCTGAGTTGTAATTGTTCTTTCGATAAATAAAATAACTCTTAATTACGTGTTTCGTATCCGATATAGCTAGATTGAGTAGACGATCCGATGCTCACGAATTTCAATACACGAGACATATGGTAGCATAGGAATATGCTCTAACAAACTCCCCCTTAACGTGTAGTGTATCTAGCTATCTATCTATCTAACTAAACTTCAGTTTTCAATCTTCAGCATCGCTACATCTGATCTTCAACTTGAAATCTTGTCAGAAATAGAGCTTGCATGGCTGGACCATTCTTAGAACAATCTTTAAACTTCAAGATCCACTTGGTGAAAGATACTGACAAACTCCCCCTTTCACCATGCTTGAGTCTTCTCACACAGAATAACCTGCAATTTCAAAAGACAGAAACGCGGCCTTTCTTTTTCTTTTGAAAATTAATTTAATCTTGGCGCAAAACTTCTCTTCGAGAATCCAAGATATAGTTTTGAAAATCAGAATTTTGTATCTTGTATCGATCGGTCGAAAACAAATAAGAAACAAAATCTTTTTGGCTTTTTGAAACTTTACATCAAAACACACCGAAAATCTTTTTGATTTTTCTAAGTTTATGCTAAAACACACCTAAAATCTTTTTGTATTTTTCCAATACTGAAACATGAATGCAATACAGAATCAGACACTATTTTTGTCTTTTGCGAGAAAGATCACAACTTGGGATCATATTGAACATGACATGCTGAACTACACTTCAATTTCAATTACTTCAACACACAAGTCATGTCGATTGCTGGTATAATTTGTCCATCTTAAACTTAGGCACAATCATACTCATAACATCTGGATATGTTATTGTATTGATTAGATTTGCTTTGACCAGTGTACCCCACACTATCAGACATACTCAGATATGCTATTTGATTATCACACTTTTGTGATTTCACTTGTGATTTAACACGTAGTGATTGTATTATGATATAGTCAATTGTGTTCCATGCAAAAAGAAATAAGAACGTTAAATCGTCTACCTTAAGGTCGATCTTTCGATACGCAGATAAGGCCTCAGATTTAACAAAATAAGAAAATAAAAACAAGTTGAAATTGTATAACCCAACAACAATCAGGTCGGTACTCCCGTACACACAGAGAAAGTCCGATGAGTTATACGAAACACCAAAGAAAATAAAGCAGAACGTCAAACGAACAACAATCAGGTCGATCTTTCGATACGCAGAGAAAGTCCGATCGTTTGACAAAATAAAGAAAATCAAACAAGTTTAAATCTTTGCAAAATGAACACATGTTTACACAGTGACTTCTCATTTTTCTTTTTCCACATATCTTTTTCTTGATATCTTGAGATACGCATCAAGATGTTGTCCACTTGGTCAAGCATTAGTATTTAATGTATATCACATCTGAATACTTTCTGATTTAATGCCGAGCCTACCAAGCACATCGAGCAATGATCTTATGGCTTTTTCATCTATTTTATCCATGAGTCAGACACGTAAGCCAATGTACCATCATTTCCCAAATATGTCGGATACAATTTCTCATTTTTCAATGTTTTTGTATTTTCTGTTTTTCAATGTTGTTGTCTTTTTTAGTTTTCTCCCCCTTAAAATGAAAACTCTATTTTTAGATTTTTTCATTTTAACAAAAACACAAAGACACTATTTTTGGTTTTTCAATTTTCTCCCCCTAAACTACATACGGAATGTAAAACGAAAGAAAATTGACCAATCGATACTGATACCTTTCAGTTTTTAGCTTTCAGAAAAACTTTCAGTTTTGTAATGTGAATCATTGAATTTAAGTTACGCAGGAAACTCCACTATCAGCAACTGCTTGAAGCTTGAACTTCACAATCACCGACATGTCTTCTTGAAGAAACCTGCACACTGGATTTAAATGATTAGTATTCAAATGACCCGAAGCACACAGCTTCTGGTCGACCAGTGTCTTCCACAAAATCATTTGCAGCCTTGCTGACCACCTTAGGTCGCCACTGTATTTTTACCTTTTCATTTTTAACCGAGTCATCATCCGGAGATGAACCACCAACACTAGAATCAAATTTGAAAAATTGTTTCATTTTAGACTTTGTTTTGGATGGTGTTGACTCAGTAAAAATTCTGCCTGATTCATCAATAAATGTGGCAGATTTGTTTGAAAATGTTCTTTTGGACAGTTGCAGGACAATCCTGTGCCATATGTCCCTTTCGGCGACATTGATAGCACAAACGATATGATCGTTTAGATTGTGGTTTGTCCTGAACTGGATGACATCTATCATCAGACTCAGAACTATCAGGAATGTCATCAAAAAATTGAAACCTATTTGGATGCACCCATTTGGATGTAGGACTTCGAGGTGATGAATTTGATCCAGATGATGAAAAATATTTGACTTGTTGAGCAGCCCGAGAAGAACTTTCAGACGAAGCCTTCTTCTGAATCTTACCTCCGAACCCTTTCTCCATTGTAGACATGAAAACTTGGGCCAAATAATAAATTTGTTCCAGACTGGTGTCTTTCTTTTCCTTTGGAACCTTCTTGGACATATTCTTCTTGACATTCTTCTCAAACTTCTTACCCTCACTACCCAAACCTGAACATTTGTAACCTGGTAGCGTTGACAAATCAATTTGAGAACTAGAAGGACCAGCTTTAGCAGCTTGATTGAATGAAGCTTTAATATCCTTCAACTTGTTAGCTTCAACCAGCTTAGCAACAACTTTTTCTTCATTCAACTGCTTTTCATCTTTATCAACCTGTTTCCCAGTAGAAATAACTCCTTCTTCTGAAATAAACCCACCAGAGACAAACTGAGAAGCAGAGTTATCAACCAAACTTTCTTCCTTTTCCATGTTCTTGTTAGATTGAGACTTTGATTTCTTTTTCTCAGATTTCTTAGAAACAAATTCAGAATAATCACCAGGCGCATCAGAAGATTTGACATCAGCCAGAGGATCAGTTTGAATCAATGGGGGTGGTAATTGATTGAATTCTTCTCCGCCAAACACTCTTTTGAAATTTGCATCGTTGCACAAATAACTTGTGAAAGAGTGTGAATTCTTCAAATTATTTAATTGACGATTCAAATCCAGAACTTGAACACTTAAATCTGATATCTTCTTCTGAGCTTCACCCAAAGCCTTTTCTGAATCAATTAACTGTTTTGAAGCTCTGTTAGACAAAAACTTTTCTCTTCTCATCTTATCATGTGCATTATACACTTCCTGTGTAACTTTGTCCACCTTTCCCTGATAAATTTCTACATTTCTTGTCAACAATTTGTTTTCTTTTGTCAAACTGGTGACTTTATCTTGTAGTTTGGACTGGACGACTTGATATTCATTATTCAAAATAGTGATTTCATCATAAGCTTTCTGAAGTTCAGCATTAGATATCTGAAGTGATTCCAATCTTGCTTTTGATTTCTTATACAATGCATCAAAATCTCCAATAGCATCCTTCGCTTCGTACTCCCACTTTTCAACACTTTTAACCAACTCTGCATTTTCATTTTGTAACTTCAAAATTTGTGCTTTATTGGCACTAACCATCTCATCCAATCTTGTCTTTAGCTCTACAAACTCTCCCATCAACACACTCTTTTCTTGTTTCAACATTTCATTAGCTTTGAAAATCTCATCAGAAACATCACACTTCTTTTTGTAACTATCTAGCTCTTCTTCTTCTTCTCTTTCAACAATCAATCTTTCTTTTTCTTGAATCAAATCTGAATCATTGCTATCCTTTAGAGCACAAAATTCACAAGTTGATTCATAACCACTTACTTCAGAATCAGAATCACTTGATTCAACTTGCACAGTGGCTATAAACGCAGATTCATCTTTACTACGAAAAGCAGATTCATCCGGAAAATCTTTTGACCAATCATATCCTTCATCGACCACCAGAGCTTTTGCATTTGTATCATGAGCATGCTTATCCGAAGTACTCTTTTCAGATGATGATTGCTTGCACTCACGAGCAAAATGTCCTAACTTTGAACATTTGAAACATTTAACCTTCGACTTATTCAAACCAAGGTTTTCTCCTTGACAAATAGATTGTTTGCCATGTTTCTTCATAAACCTTCTTCCTCGTTCAATTATCATAGCAAACTGCCAATCCAAATCTAGTTTATGCAACTGATCATCATCCAGGTCACTTAAGTCATTTGGATGCAAACCAGCTTCACCAACTCGGCTAAGTACAGAACCAAAATAAGATGATAAGAAAGCGGATATCAATGTGAAAATTCGTGAGCGGTAGATCGTCTACTTAGTTGTAATGAAATCTATGTTAAACGAGTAAACACAGAGAGTAGATACAAAAGGCTTTGTATTAGACCACAGAGAAACACCACAGAGTTCACATACAAGATCTGACATAGAAGCTCTAAGACCGTTACAGAAAACAACACAAGACACACTATTAATAATGCTGAAACCCGATGGGCCAAACCTCAGGTTCGGACCAGGTTTGCCGGTGTCCGAACTTGGAGTTCGCCAAAGGTTCAGCCACTAACAAACTTGCACATCTTGTCTTGTACTGGATACTTCACATGATGATAAGGAACCATGCATCAACAAACTCCCCCTCGGCATGTGCAGTATCAATTCCTTCATTAAAATTTGTATCTTGTATCTTCAATCAAACTCTTCCTCAACTTGACAATGAATCTGATCTTGAATACTTGATATTGCATCGTGTGTAATCTCTTTATCAACAATCTTCAGAAGACTTGAAGTTGTGATATTCTCTTTCCACTTAGAAACCTGCCAACATAAATAATCTTGGCGCAAAACGTCTCTACGAGACTCCAAGATAGTTTGATTTTGAAATTTGATTTCGTATTCAGTGTTGATCAATCGAAAAGAAATAAGAAATAAAATCTTTTTGATTTTTAGAAACTTTACATCAAAACACACCTAAAACCTTTTTGGTATTTTCTTATATAAAATGTAAATGCAATACAGAATCAGACACTGTTTTTGTCTTTTGTAAGAAAGATCACAACTTGGGATCATATTGAACATAACATGCTGAACCACACTTCAATTTTGATTATTTTAGCACATAAGCAATGTCGATTGCAGATATAATTTGTCCAACTTTAAACTCAGACAGATTCATACTCATAACATTTGGATATGTTAAATGTATTGATTAGATTTACTTTAACCAGTGTACCCCACACTATCAGACATACTCAGATATGCTTTGCTTATCACAGTTTTGTGATTTCATTTGTGATTTATCACATAATGATTATATTCATGATATAGTCAACTGTGTTCCATGCAAAAAGAAATAAGGACGTTAAATCGTCTACCTTAAGTTCGATCTTTCGATACGCAGATAAAGCCTCGGATTTAACAAAAAAAAATAAAAAAAAATAAAAAAAAATAAAACAATTTGAAATTGTATAACTCAACAACAATCAGGTCGGTCTTGTGGACACGCAAAGAAAGTCCGATGAGTTATACGAAACACCAAAGAAAATAAAGCAGAACATCAAACGAACAATGATCAGGTCGATCTTTTGATACACAGAGAATAGTCTGATCGTTTGAAAAAATAAAGAAAATCAAATAAGTTTAAATATTTGCAAAATGAACACATGTATACACAGTGACTTCTCATTTTATTTTTCACATATCTTTTTCTTGATATATCTTGAGATATGCATCAAGATGTTGTCCACTAGGTTAAGCATCAGATTTAGTGTATATCAAATTTGAATACTTTCTGATTTGCCGAGCCTACCTTACATATCGATCAAATGGTCTTATGGCTTTTTCATCTATTTTATCCGTGAGTCAGACGATGTAAGCCAATGTACTATCATTTCCCAGTCATGTAAGATTTAATTTCTCATTTTTCAATGTTTTTATCTTTTCAAATTTCTCCCCCTAAAAATGACAACTCTATTTATAGATTTTCATTTTTAACATTTGAAAAACAACACACTATTTTTGTATTTTTGCAAAAACAAACTCCCCCTCAAAATGAGACGGAATGGAAAACAAAACAGGAAACTGATCAACCAACACGAATACTTGCCGTTTAGCATTTTGAAAAGAAGATTGATTTGGAAATTCAATTTGGAACTTCAATTTAAGTTATCACAGATATTTCACAATCAACAATTTTCCAATCACCGAACGGTCTTCCTGAAATACCTGCTGACACCAAATAAAACATTAGATGCTTTGGGATCGACCCGATTTAACAACTTCGGGTCGCCCGGTGTCTTCCACATAGTCACTGTTGGCCTTGGAAATAGATTTTGGTTTCCATATCATTGTGGACAAAATTTTTGAATCAGAACCTGAAAATTTTTCAACTGGCGTATGTGGTTTGGACCAAAACGACTTACTAGTTGATTTACCCTTTGGGGACCATGGTTCATAAAAAATTTGACCATTATTATCCACATATTTTGCATTTTTGTGAACATATGTAGTCGTTGGACAATTTGCAGCCATATGTCCAGGTCAACGACATGCATAGCAAATTCTTTCACGGAACTTTGGTGAGAATTTGACAAAATTCTTTGGTTTCCAACTATGATTCGCAGCAAAAGAATCATAATAACCAAAAGATTGATCAGAAGCAAATGAATCAAAGAAATTTTCAGAAGAATCATACCTGGGAGATGATCTTTGGGGTAAGTAGTAAGAATCACTTGAAGAACCTCCAGAATGATAAGGACCATTTCTTGATGTAGAAACATTTGGCTTCTTCTGATGAGAATGCTTTTGCTGAGTCTGAACATGTTTAACAAACGGTTTCTTTGATTGTAGTTGAGGTTGATGAACAAGCTTAACAACTATCTTCTGTTTTTGTGTTGTTTGTGGCACTGAGACATCCTTGCCTTTATAACCCAACCCTTTGTGCTTAAATCCTTGAATTTTTGATGACTCGACTCTAGGATCAGAAACAATCCTTTCTTTATCCCTTCTTGTAAATGTAGCTTTGATATCCTTTAGCTTGTTCTCATAAATCAGAGATTTATTAAGTTCAGCTTCAGTCGAAGCACTAACAGACGTTTTACTCTTATCAAATATCTTCTCATCTGCCAAAAATGATGAACCACCATCAAACTTTGGAGCTTGTCCATTGATAATTTTCTTCTTCCGAGACTTTGTTTTTTCCTTTTCTTTGTTGAGACCGGTGTGACAAACTTTAAATAATCATGCATTTCGCCATTTGGATCAATAAACTTTGAAGCAGATGGAATACTTGATATATCAACCGGTGACGGAACATTATGTAAATCAACCTTAGCACTTTCTTCATTCTTCTCTAGTTTGTAAATGTAATTCAGAAATGTTGGTGACAAATTGCAATTCTTCACTTGTCTTTTCAAATCAAGAATCTCAATTTTCATTTCTGAAATCTTCACTTGAGCATCCAACAGATCTTTCTGAGAAGCAATGAATTGTTCCGACAGCTCATTATATTCATACTTATGTCTTCTTCTCAAATCACATTCTTCCAAAACTTCTTCAGTAACCTTTTCTACTTTTTTTCTTGAAATATTCAACATCTTTAGTCAAAATTTCGTTCTTTTCTCGAACCAAAACATTTTCATCTCGAAGTTTTGAAAGGTCTTCTTGAAGACTAATCAACTTTTCTGCAGCTTCAACAGCAATTTGATTAACCTTTTCATATTTCTGTTGAACAGGATAAGCCTTTTTGAATAATGCTTCAAAATCTGCAGCAACATCTTTAGCTTCAGCTTTCGCTTTTTCACATTCTTTAGCCAAAACTTTCTTTTCTTTCATCAAAGTCTTATTAATCTTAGCAAGTTCCACACACTTTGAACATACTAACAAAATTCCATTCTGAACTTCTTCTATGTCACTTTCATCCCCTTTGTCATATATAACACAAGAGCTTGTTTCAGAATCAGAATCAGAATCAATGATACAACCATCAATTTGTTCAGTCTTGAAAACAATATCACAATCCTTTTTGTCTGACAATTTATCACTTCCTGATTCCAAACCACTCGATGCTGAATCATATGATTTAGAATTAGTAGAATCTGAGCCATCCTTCATAGTCTGAATGTTTGCATATGTCTCACCTTTTTCTTGCAAATCATTCCATTTATCCTTAGCAGTATAACCCACTGTGAGTTCAAGAAATAACTCTTTTGAAAGAGCAGTTTTAATAATGTCTCTGGCTTTTGTTTCATTATTTGTATAATCCCTTTCTTCTAGAGAAAGATATCGATGGATTTTTACATCTCCTCTTGCATCAGTAGGCCATTTGAATTGTTTATCAATTATCTTCCAAAAATCTTTGAAATGTTTGTTGATGTAAATCTCAAAATCAACTTTCCATTCATGATAATCTTCCCATTTCATCAATGTAGGTATCATAGGACTAGCTTCAAACGCTTGAAAATCGGACATTTTGTAAATTCTGGTTACTATTCACTCGAACCTGTTCCGAACCTCTCCCAAACATTTGCCGAACCTTAGCCGAAGAGAGATTGACCAAACTCTGTCCGAACCTCACATTCGGATGATCCAATCAAAATTGTACCGAACGTGTTCCGAACATCCTCCGAAATTCAGCCCGAACTTGTTCCGAATGTGACCCGAACTCTCTCCGAACCAAATATGAACCGAACGTTTTCCGAACCTAGAGTTTGGAGCGGTTATTTTCAGTGTAGTCCAAACCTCAGACGAACCCGAACTCTTTCAACACCATTTTCGCGATTTTGAGAGAATTTGAGCGAGATTTTTGACAGGAACTCAGGTAAAACCCATAGAAATGTTTTAGAATAAGATTTTTACCGAAACAATATACTCAAGATAATCAAACGAACTCAAAAATGAATGACATTTTCGCAAACAGAGATTTCCGACCAATAGAGCAAACCAAATGCTCTGATACCACTTGAAAATGCGTGAGCGGTAGATCGTCTACTTAGGCGTAATGAAATCTATGTTAAACGAGTAAACACAAAGAGTATATACAAAAGGCTTTGTATTAGACCATAGAGAAACACCACAGAGTTCACATACAAGATCTGACCTAGAAGCTCTGAGACCATTACAGGAAACAACACAAGACACACTATTGATAATGCTGAAACCCCATGGGCCGAACCTCAGGTTCGGACCAGGTCGCCGGTGTCCGAACTTGGAGTTAGCCCAAGGTTCGGCCACTAACAAACTTGCACATCTTGTCTTGTACTCGATACTTCACATGACGATCAGGAACCATGCATCAACTTGGAGTTCGCCCAAGGTTCAGCCACTAACAAACTTGCACATTTTGTCTTGTACTCGATACTTCACATGACGATAAGGAACCATGCATCAACACAATGCAGCTAAATCTTCAGTTGCATGGGCAGAAATCGAATTATTTGTTGATCTACTAGAAGTAGAGAAACTGCAACCTGGAGTGTAACCAGAATTTTTAGATTTTCCAGCAAGAAAAGCTGTTGGTGGTGGACCAATGCTTAAATTAAGATGTGACTTTGCTTTAGCATGCATGGTAGCAGAATTTTCTCCAAATTATACTTCAGGATTCTGAATAGACGGAGTTGCTGACTTTTTCACAAGCAATTCCATTTCACGAGCTTGTAGTTTGCTTATTAATTAATTAAAGGGGCAATTGCATATATCCCCTTACAAAACCAGTAAATTGCATATTTGCCCAACTTAAAAATTTTATTGCATATTTCCCCATATTTTAAACCTTAAATTGCATATTTACCCATTTTCATTTAATATTAATATGAAATGACTAATTTACCCATATTTCCTACACATCCATTTCTCAACCCATATATATATGTTTCTGCTTCTACAGCCGGACACACTAGAAGACTACCGTCAACCACTATAAGACCACCGCCGGCCACCGATCACTATCACCTCGTCGCCACAACAAATCGAGATTGAATAAAACCATGATCACCTCCCCCTTCTTTTCCTCTTTTTTCTCCGGCAGAACCACTACCCCCTACAAATCAAGATTGAATAAAACCATGAGCACCGTAATCGACAAAAGGAACCTTGATGTGGAAAATTTTCATAAAATTGATGGTTGATCTTAAAACAGTTTGACTTTGATAGTCAAATTGTTCAACAGGATGTTATCCTCTTTTCGAACCAAACTGAATTTGATGAAATCTTCCTTAATTCTTTAAACCCGACCAATTCAATTGCTTAAAATCACAACCAACAAAAAAAAAAGAATTTGAACCCAAATCTAACAAATATTACAAAGCAAGCAACCAATTCTAGATCATTGACTTTTAAAGGTAAAAAACGAACTTAAAAACTCACCAAATTGGATCGAAAAACTTCATGAATCTTTAAATTGACATTAGTTTCAACAATAACCAACAAGAACCACTTCAATTTCCTGATCGAAACCTAGATTGGTTGAGAAAACTGATTTTCTCTCTCGCATAACCATTTACAGATGTAGTCGGAAAACACTACCGGTGGAGAAATTTGCAGATGGACTTGTAATTTAGCAGACATAATTGATTTTCAAATCCTAACGGAAATTCCTTTCGTTCGCATACCAAGTTGGCGGTGGTGGAATTTGCAGGATCTTGGACGGAATTTGCAGGTATAGTCGGAGGACGGCGGAGGTGGTCACGAGTTTATCAAATGCGGCTGAATGGTGTTCATTAAACCCTAAAGAATTTGAAGGATAAATTGGTCATTTAACTATAAAGAGGGGATATATGCAATTATTAGTTTACAATGGGTAAATATGCAATTAGAACTCAAAATAGGAGGAAATATGCAATTTTCCCTTATTTTAATGTCCAACTTTAATAGTTTGGGTCATTAGTCAACATCATAACAAAATTCTCCCACTTTTTGGGTAGAGCTTCCAGAAACTTGTCCTTCAATTCATCATTTTCTTTCTTGACACCTACAACGTCAAGTTCATTGATCAAATGTGAAAACCTTGCAATCAAATCTGTGATTTTCTCATTCTTGCAAAGCTCGAAATTATCAAACTCCTTCTTCAAAACTTTCTTTCGAGTGTTTGTATACTGATCATTCCCCTCGCATCTTTCTTTAATAGCATCCCATAATTGTTTAGAAGTTGGAAAATTCTTAAACTAATGCATCAAATCTTTAGGTAATGCCATCGTAAGAAAACTTTAAGTTTTCTCTTCTCTTGCAAACTCTTTCTTTTTGTCAGGCTCAAAATCACTTATCGACTTTGGCAAAGTATTAGCTATCAATGGATACTCATATTGTTTTTCAATTGGAATCCAACAATCAGCATCTTGTGAATATATGTATGATTCAAATCGTTTCTTCCAATTATGATAATATTCCAATCGAAGCAACTTAGGAACCTTCTGAGTTGTTCCTATCTCGTTATCATAATTCAACATGGCTTGCATCGAGGTTTGAACAGCTGAAAATGCTTGAGAATCGCTCATTTTGAAACTAAAAAAATCAAACGTCAAAACTTTGAACTCAAAAAACAAAGGTCTTCGAAGCGGATTTTGGGGGATCAAACCGTATGGTACTGGTTGTTAGGCAAGTAAAAGTATAGATCTTTTCGAGATGGTCGTTTTGGCTGGTATTGGGTTCCGTAACTCAAAACAGAACTCAAGTTACGTCAGTTTTAGTGAACACACCTCTTCTGCTAGTGTACCAAAACTAGTCTTAGCGTACCAAACTAACGATCTCCGTACCAATACTCTTCACCGGACCACCAGCCTACCACTGACTCAGCGTACCAAAACCCAGACCAGAAATATCAGCGTACCAAAGCAAGCGGCGTACCAACTTGGTACGGCGTAACTGCCTACGTACCAGAAAATAACCGTTCCGGACCACTGTTGAAGATTGTCTTCCGTACGAAAACCCAGCATACCAGAAATCTATGAAGATTGCCTAGCTTACCAGTATCTTCAACCGGCGTACCAAGACCCTCTACCGGCGTACCAGAAGCGTACCATCATAAGATCGACTGATTTTTCGAATTTTGGACTGTTTGAGCCGGAATTTGCAACAGGAATGTGCGAAAACACTCTAGGAAGGTTTAGAAAACATTTTTGACCTTAGAAACACTCAGAATTGGGAAAATTTGATGAAAAAACGACTAAAACCCCACTTTCTCTCTCTAGGATTTCGATTTTGATCAAATCACAGCAGTAACACAACATGAATTACTCTGATACCACTTATAAATACCTGTACGGACCTTACTACTACATGATTCAGTCAAATGATGAACACAAGCGTAAATAAAGATTTGCTTTATTGATTCACAAAGAGTTACAATGATCTAGAGAGAGAACACCTTAGAACACACATAGTTAAAAGTATATGAATGAGAGAACTAGTACCAAGCTCTCTCTAAACAACTATTTATAGTTATCACGAAGTCCCACGTACCAACCAGCATACCATTGGTACATGGCTGCGTACCAACTGGTACGGACCTTGGTACGTGGACCCTAAGACTCACAAAGACATGCTCTGATCTAGATACAATACACGAGACATATGGTAGCAGAGAAATATGCTCTAACAGTCCTCACCGAACCTCTCTCATCACTGCGCAAGGTGTTCCTACCGGAACCATCATAATCCCCAGCGGGGACATACTTCCCTACTGGGAAGTCTAACTCTTAACTCATTTTCCCATGTTATTATCTAGTTTTGACTCATCAAAGCACTTTTCGTATAGCATGTTAAAAATGTTCTCATTCATTCATAAAACTACACGATATAAATAATAAATGTGTTTAAAACCACGATGTCAAAACCATTCTTTCTTAACCATTCATTAACCTCCATACCGCAGTGTGGCAACACTTAACCATTCCCTTTTCGTAATCCCATAAATACCCAGTATAATTAAATTCACATATAGGAATAAAACATTACACAGGTATAAAGCTTTCATAAAATAGTTGAGTAAACATTTACTAGCATGCATATCAGCCCAAAGCAGTAAAACAGTTCAAAAGGGGGCTCTTAGAACTCACCTTAGCTTAGCTCAGAAATTCTCTCAACTAGACAGCTATTCAAGTACGTCACACCTCGCTTTAACCAGTGTCCTAATCAAGACATCCTAGCAAGGTTTAGATTTCATTTTATCAATGTCCCAGCTTTGCAAAACATTCTAGACGTCATTAGCTCAATCTTCTCATTCTAACCAAAGTTTTGCATTTCTGACCAACATGCATACGGCCGCATTCACATTCTTTAATACGGTCGTATTGCGACGTGTCTCAAAATTCATCATACACCTGTCAAAGCATGCAATACCCTTCTAAATACGTATGCTGATATGGCCATATGACCCGATACGGCCGTATCACTGATGGATAATACGGGCGTATTCATCCTGGCTTGAATACGGGCGTATTCATCCTGGCTTGAATATGGGCGTATTCACTTATGTGAATACGGGCGTATTGCCATCAGACAGAAGACAAATTCATATCAATTTGGCTGTCTTCAGTAGGTTTTACGTCCATTCTCATTTACCAAATCATCGGAATGTTTCTACACATCATTTACAGCCAAATAACCCGCTGGAAACATCATCATATTCGATCTTCCCCCAAATCACATACATGCATCAAAAACTTGTACAACTAGCATCAAGAGTTGTACTTACCTTAATTTCTGATGATTCAGTCTGCCAATCCATCACCAGATGATCTCTTGATGATTCTCAGATAATCAGATCCTCACTACATGCATCATCTTGAGGCTTAGATCATCAGAAAATATCATCTATCCCAAAATGGAAAGTTGTCACATTGCATGCCTGACTTATACATACCTTATGTTCTTAGGACTTCCCAATCATCATCTGATCATCTCTGATCTTCCTTACACACAGCTGGATCATTCATATCAGCAATTTAATCCATCAATTTCCATTAAAATTTTGAACAAATTCAACGAGTATACTTACCCTTATCCTCCAAATAGCCTCAAGCCTTGAACTCAGCTTTTAACAATCTTCTTTGGTTGATTACAGATCTTCTGGAATGATTTAGGTGAAGAAATTCTAGAGAAATGAGCATATATGGTCTGAAATCAACGATTTTATTGGCGTGGACACGTATTCCGTTAAGCCAATACGGCTCGTATTATGCCACGTAGCTTCAGGCATTGTCGTCTTGGCCGAAAACGTGTCATTCCTGACAATACGGCCGTAATCCAAGTTATACAATATGGCTGTATCGTGGGTCTGGCAGAAAACTTAAAACTTGTTTTCGCAATTCCCGCTTCGTCATAGCTCGGAATTAAGCCCCGTTTTCGCCCACGTTCCTCATTTTTTATGTCTCTATCATCGCCAAGTGATTAAACATTCTTAGATCACTTGTATCCATATATCCTCTTTGGCTTGAAAACCGGGGTGTTACAACTCTACCCACCTTAAACAAGGTTTCATCCTCGAAACCTGTTTAGCCGATAAATAACTCAGGATGAGATTCCCGCATCTCATATTTGGTTTCCCATGTAGCCTCTGAACCTTTACATTACCTCCACTACACCTTTACCATCTCAATGGTCTTATTTCTCAATTTCTTCTCTTGACGATCGATAACTGCAATAGGTTTCTACATAGCGTAATTTCTTGTCAATCTCAATTTCTTCTAACAATACATGAGCAGTATCATCCGCCAGACATTTTTACAGGTTTGATACATGAAAGGTAGGATGAATACCACTCGTCTTTTTTGGAAATTCCAAGTGATAGGCAACTTCACCAACACGTGCCAAAATTTTAAACGGTCTAACATACCGGGGACTTAACTTTCCTCTCTTTTGAAACCGAATAATGCCCTTCCACGGCATTACTGTCAACAGAACATAATCGCCGACTTTAAATTCTATGGGTCTTCTTCTTTTGTCGGCATAAGATTTCTGCCAATCTTGAGCAGTCTTAAGTCGTGCCTTAGTTGTATCGAGCCTTTCAGTAGCCTATCTGACCACTTCTTTACTTCCCAGTTCCTTCTGTCCAACCTCTTCCCAACACACTGGTGTTCTACACCTTCTACCATACAAAATTTCAAACGGCGGCTTACCGATACTAGCATGATAGCTATTGTTGTAGGAGAATTCTACCAGTGGTAAATGTGTAGGAATATGATCATGTAAAAATAAACGTATGTCCGGAAAGTATTTAAGCCTACGGGGTCACACGTCTCGACACAAATGTATTTGTATTAATTAGTTTATTAATTAATAAAAATCATGAATTTAATTAACGAAGGGTCGTTAAAACAAACGGTTACTAGTTAAGAGAGGATTATAATTAAAATACAATTAAGAAAGGTTAGGAGAAGCCCACATAGGGCCGGCCCATC
>JBCNJP010000014.1:12276001-12375798 GCA_039602395.1 Deinandra increscens subsp. villosa
AAGTAAACCTTGAAAATCTCGGATGTCACAATGCGGATGTTGGAGATGAGGCGGACGAATCACGATATGGTCTAAATAGCTAGTTTATATATGTTCAACTTATAACTTAGAAAAATATTTGGATTACAACGTTTATGTACGGATATATATTTCATGATGTTTATATACGAATTTGGGAAAAACTTGAAACTTATTGTTGGAAAACTGCATCTGGGAAAAACTGAAAACGAAAAAAGTATGAAAAACTACTTATACCGTACAATGAGCATTAGTGGCGACTTTTTAGTGGCGACGGGTATCATTAGTGGCGACATGTTAATAGCGGCGACACAGTAGCGGCGACGATGAAGTTTTAGCGGCCAGCAAATAGTGGCGACTTTTTAGCGGCGACACGTCGCCGCTAAAGGTAATAGCGGCGAAATTTTAGACCAATAGCGGCGACATGAGTCGCCACTAAAGCCCCAGTTTCTTGTAGTGAGTGGGGTTTTTATCTAGAAATTGATGGTTTTGTTCTCACCTACTCGCCCAGATAGAACCCGTCTTAATTAATAAAGAAGGTTTTTACATCTTTATAAAACAGACTTTGATCTCCTGTCAAAACATTTTTAGGCTAATAAGATTAGGTTGAGATGATAGCTAGTTCGTGTGTTATATAAGAGTTTTCAAGTTATGCGTTTGTTTGAATGGTACCTTCAAGAGTTCCCCTATGGGAGGTCATGGGTTTGAGTCTCATCTTGCTCCAGGTTAAGCTAGGTGGTTTTCCTCCTGGATGGAGTTGGCCGGTCAACACAGTTTATTATTCAGACATAATAATGATCTATTTGCCAAGTTGATCCCGGGTGTCCGTATGTAAAGTAATAACCAAGTTCCATAATCCTTCAATTAAGTCGACTTGAAATAATATCTACCTATATATTAAACAAAACATATTGGGTTAAGTTGGCACATAATAAGTCTGTCCACATCATCAATTGGTGATGTGGCACCCTCTAATGACACTAAAATCCTAGGTGTAATTTTGTTAGTTTTTTAGATTTTTTTTAAATCTAAAGTATTAAACTTAAAATATAGGGAATGATCTTCGGAGCAATGAATACCTACCTTTTTTTAAGAAAGTCAAATTAATTTTCCATTTAAGATTGAAATTTAAATTTACGTAAATATGGTTGACTAAATTTTAATCCAATACTTGCTTTTAATACTAAGTTTCGTACAAAATTATTTTTTACTCGCTTGGAAAGTAAGTAATTCCAAATCTTAAATCAATTTTCTTAAGTCTGTACATATTAAAGGATCTTTTGACTTACATGAATATTGTTTTCTTTAAATAAACAATTTTTGAATTCTTGGGTCATAACTCATAAGTAAAGATTTAATGCTAGATTTTGTATCTGTTCATGGTGTCTTCATTTAGGTTTTTGTAGATGAAAAAAATATGACAACCATTTTGTCCTAAACCTATGATTTTCCTTTAAGACATTAGAAATTATCATCTATGTTAATGTCATGTTCAAGTATTTCATCCATTGATTATACTGCCATTGAGTCTTAAACAAGTATTTTTAAAAAGGGATATCATATTTTCAGGTGCTTCTATTGAGGACAATGCTCTAACTTCTGGATATGTATATAGAAGGATTGGACAGTAGATTAAATTCTGTAAAATTATGTACGATTTGGTTGTGCGGGTCGTTTTCATGCAGAGACAAAACATTTGTTTCTTTGTGTTCGAGAAATTGAAGATTTACTTCATTCATTATTGTTGTTGGTGACTAAATTAACATTTGATGTTGGTTTTGTTTTATTCTCTTTAGATTAAGATGAACAAAGATGGTAATTTCAAGAAATTCACGTCTTAAATGCAGAGCTACAGGTGTGCAATTTATTTTCCCTTTCAAAACATCTGTATAACAATATCTATTGTTAAAATTCACTTTGTGATCTTTAAAAAATAAATTTATTAAGTTGGGCATTATATATATTACATTTAGTTGGGGGTTCTTTGTTGTTAATATATTTATTTCCAGTCATGTATTTGCGTACATCATTAGCAATACATCAAAAGCTCTATCTCTTTATTCAACTTAGAATCTGATTGTTGCTTATTTTATCGGATAACGTTCGCATTGACATTTGCTGTGAGTACTCATATTCGGTTTCTTTCCTTTGCTCAATTCATATTTCATTTCCAGGATTGGTTAACAGCTAGCTAGGGGATCTAAGAGGGGCTTTTGCTGCTACAGAGAGAATTATTCTATCTTATCGGGGTCAGAAATTGATCAAGCATTAGCTTATGGCTTGGAAAAAGACATCAGGCAAGAATTACAAGTAGATAACTTAAAAGTGTTTTTCATCAATGACTCATATGACAAAAGGCGGTCTAAGAACACGAGGTACATATCATCTTTAACAGCAGCCAGCAGTGTTTGTGGTCTTGCAGGTTATGCTGATGTGGATGTAGACAAGTTGCATTCTTCATTCACATGTAGTTTCAATTTCTGGATGGATGGTATGTCGATTTTAGTAGGCGTACCAGTGGTTCAGTTCAGTTTTATTATTATTTACATTCAACTAATTAATTATTAATTATTGCTGCTTTAAATTAGTACACACATCAATCTCCATAGTTATAGCTTGAGGTTTTTAGACTTAATGGTTTGATCTAAATCACAACTTTGTTAAGCCATAACATGTTGTATAATTGCAATGATTTTTTTAGAGTGGTATGGTATTGATTATTAAAAATGTAACGTAAGTATAGAGCTAATTTATAAATGTTTTTACTTTTTGCTTTAGTTGTAGCTGAATATATTGAACCGACTCTAGCAGGCGATATGAACATATGGTTGTTTTATATTTTCTTCAGTTGTGTCACTCTGTGTCAAAATGCTTAATTAGGTACAATTTGTTCATAAATGTTGCTGCCAAATAATGGTTAAATATGTAGATTTAGTTCTTAAATGGTGTACCTAATCGTTTCTTCTATTTATTTATTTGTAGGTTCTTCATTTGCTGCATAATATAAATGTCACTCTCTTCTCAGTTGTACAATATCATGTGGGTATGGTGATGTATTAGATCAATCTCCATTTTTGTTTTGGTTTCCAGGATCATTTAGATGACATCTAAAATTTTGTTTGGTCTTTGGAATGAATTTAGGTCCACTTTCATATTGAATTTAGTTTTCGAAAATTTTGTTTTGGTTTTTGGAATGATAACCAACTTACGTGTTAATTTTGGTTGCAATCTATTTTACCTTCAAAATTTACTATAATAGATTATAATAATTGTTATTGTTTAAAAACCCCAGCCATACGATGCACGTGTATTAAAAACTAACATATGTAACAAAGAACATTTTTTAAAAATTTATTTTTTCAAACTATCAAGTTAACTTTTACTTAATATTTGTTTCGTTTTTTGTCTTATTTATCTTCTTTTCTGTTTTATTTCATATGTAGTTTTATGCAATCTTTTACTTTGTATTCAATTTATATTATAACATCGGGTATTTACCCAGGTGTTATTCATCCTCATGGTCCATGGCGCAATTGTAAGTCTGTAAACTAGATATTAAGAGGTGTTTGTCAGATCAAATTAAGATCATAAAAGGTTACCAATCACCCAAAATTAAATTGTTATTGTAATAACATAGGTCCTTTGGCAGTGTTAGCATACTCTTAATATGTTTCTTTAGTAATATTAACATATTGATTGCAGCAGATAAGTAAATTGCTTTTAAGTTTCAAAGAAGTCAGTTTGCAATTTCAGTTTGTTTTGCAATGACTATAAACAAAAGCAATGTAGATCTCTTTCCTAAGTTTGATTGTTTTTAAAGAACCCACTATTCTCGCATGGATAGTTATATGTTGCTTTATCAAGAGTGAAGAACAAAAAATGTATTAAATCTTTATTTTAGATGAAAACGATCGACAAACAAATGCAATAAAAAACATTTAAGTTTCTTTTTTCAAATTTGTAAGTTACTCTTATTTAATATTTCTTACATTTTAGTTTTATGTATTATTCCTTTTAGTTTTTATTTCGAGTTTAGTTCTATGTTATATTTCATTTCATGTTTTCGGTGGAAATTTCAGACAGATTCTTCCCGTCCTTCAAGGCGCTTCAAATTAAGATGTTGTTACTTGATGCCTTACTTCGTCTTACATTTGGAGAAAGTGTAAGGTTTTAAAGTTAACAAAAAACATGCGTCTTCTTCAAGGTAACGATCCATCAGAGATATAAGAAACAACTGATTTTGCTCGATGGCTTTTGGATATTGGAGAAGGAAAAGTCGGTGGAGATAATGATGGTGAGTCAAATATAGATATTCCTCCTGATCTTCATATTCATGATTCATCGGATCCAGTCAGTGATCTTATTGAGTTTGTTTACCCTTCGCTTCTTGACAACTTCGGTCATCGAGATTTTTGGTCAGAAAGAGTTGTTCTCGCACCAACTAATGAAGTTGTCGATGATATCAACAATCGTATACTTTCTTTGGTTCCCGATAAAGAGCATGAGTATTTAAGCTCATACTCTGTATGTTAAGATGAGATGGTAGGTGACAACTTTGATCGTAACATATACTCACCAGACGTCCTGAATTCTTTACATATATCTAGCATTCCAAATTATCGACTTGTGTTGAAAGTCGGTGTTCCTGTTATGTTGCTTATTGATCAGAGGAATGGCCTATGTAATGGGACACACCTTTAGATCGTATCTCTAGGAAAGCACGTGATTGAAGCGGTTATTATCTCTGGAAGCAACATTGAATTCAAGACTTTTATTCCTAGACTTTCCTTGGTTCCAACAGATAAAAGAATTGCTTTTCGGTTTCAGAGAAGGTAGTTTCCGATCTTTGTTTGTTTGCAATGACGATAAACAAAAGCCAAGGTCAATCTCCTTCGAGAGTTGGATTGTATTTGAAAGATCTTGTCTTCTCTCATGGTCAATTATATGTTGCTTTATCAAATATGAAGAGCAAGAAATGTCTGAAGATCTTAATTTTGGATGAAGACGGTCGTCCAACAAATGTAACAAGAAATTTAGTGTATAAATTTATCTTCTCAAATTTGTAATTGTTATTGAATTTTTTTTATTATTATTGAATATTGTTTTACCGATAAGAATTTTTTGGATAATATATATATCTATATTTTTTTTAAGTTTTAGACCCGGGTATTTACCCGGGTGAGTGGCTAGTATAATCATTAAGTACTCAAATTTCATATACATTCCATTTAAGTAATGTAAGGTTTTATTAAAATTTATAAGGAAAATTAAACAACAATAAAACAATATATAAAATTCGAGTGGATCTATAATAACTATGAGTAGTTTTATTGGGAAAATATAAACATGATCAATACTTAATTTTTGTAACTTTATCTTTGGTATATATTAGATAGGCTAAAAAGTAAAAAAAAAAAGTGGGTTAAATTTATAAAGCAAGTTTATCAGGTGTTCTATTAAAATTATTCAAACTTTAGTCACTCAACTTTTACTTAGCCAGCATTTCAATCTTATATAATTGTAATTCTTAATTTTTTAAAAATTAAATGAAACGAATGAAACATATATGAATCTTAATTAATATTTGGTGATTTTATTTTTATGTTAATTTGAAATATGTAGTATTAGTTGTAATGAAATGAAAATTACTAAATAATAATCAAGTTTAATAATTGTTTATTTTTTTTAAATGAGAAAAAATAATTACTTGTGAGTAACTAATAATCATATATATTTCATTTTCCTCATTTAATATGTAGAAAATATAATTTTTATAAAAAGGCTATATATGATTGGAACATCTAATAAAAAGTTAATACATTTATAAAGGAAAAAAATGTTCAAGTGGCTTTAATAGCACATTTAGAAAACTTGATTACAACAACTTTAACATGTATATAGCCGAGGATGTTTCTAGTAGGAAGTTCTTGGTCAGTAACTTTAACAATTACAAAATGATGGATTCGAAGCCTATCATAGAACAATATAATGAGCTGTCAAGGATTCTAGGACAATTTGTTTAACATTATTTGAAGATGGATGAATCCATCTCGGTTTCTAGCATAATTAACAAACTGCCTCCTTCTTAGAAAGATTTCAAATATGAGTTGAAGCATAAGGAGGATTTTGAGTTTGGTCCAACCTCGAAGTCATTCTAAGAGTCCTTCAGGGTTCAAGATTGTGACAAAGTTACGGACAAAAATGTGGCTATATCTTCTTATGCGAACATGGTTGAAGCATGGAAACAAGTTCAAAGGAACCAAATGGTTGTTGAAAGGAAACAACAACAAAGGTCCCAACAAGAAGCCTAAGTTTATATGTTAGAAGTGTGGGGTAAACGTGGACACTTCATGAAAGATTCTCAATTTCTAATGGTTTTGGACTTTCTCTATGTGCGCTCTTCCTTCGTCTTTTCCCGCTTACACACTAGATATAAAATAGGTTGCATGTGGAAAAGATGATTATGATAGTGTTAGAAGTAAACTAAAAAACTACAAATACTTGAAATATAAACTAAAAAAAACTATTTTTTCACCAAATTTTCCATAATGTCCTCCTTCTCTTTCTCAACCGACGCTCGTTGCGCTTCAGTCATATTTGTGGTATCCAAGCCAAGCACGAGAATTTGTTGCGCAATTTAGTTCTTTTTTGTTGGTCAATGTTGAACAAGTGGACTTGTTCCCCGAAAGCATCATCTTCAAGCTTCTCCTTTTCTTGTTGCATAGCCTTGTTTTCCCCACCGACCTCCGCAAAACATCTGGTAGTGGTTCATCTTCGTTGTTGTCGACGTTGATCGCACCATCGTTAAGGTTTATATTGCAACGTCCCGTGAAGGCCAAACCCATGGGACTATCCATGTCGGTTGATGATCGTTTCTTGCTCCCTTTTGTTCCTCCATTATTACATGAAACTTTGGGGACCTTCTCAAAATGTTGTAGTGCTCTAGGAAAGGTGACGAACTATGATCGTCTTTATAACGAGTAATGGTGGTGTTTAACATGTCAAGGTCATTTGCATTATGAAACTTTGCAATTTTCGTCTTCATAACACCCCATTTCCCGCTTAGTTTGTCATCGTTACAAAATAAGGGAAGATCACTGCCTTTTATGGTTGTTTGTACGTTCTCGTGAAACTTTTTGCTAACTCGATCCCAAAAGACCTATTTTATTTGAGAGTTGCCTAAATTTAAAAGAAAAAAATATTAGAAGATGATAATATAAAAAATAAGTTCTTTAAAAAAGAAGACAAAAACAAAAAAAATAAATACCGTATACCCTAATTACTTATTCATACAAGTAAAATTATTAAGGTGAAAACAATGAATGATCTAGAGGCAGGAAGGATCAAATAAATTCTCCAAGATCTTTGAAGAACAAGAAGATGTATATACTTATTGTTTTATTTAATCGAGAATTTTATTTTAAAAATATGGATACGGTTATTGTCTTTTCTACATGTGATAGAGACACTACTTTTATATGATTTTGAAATAAATGCTTATTGACCCAATAATACCAATGTTTAATATACTTAGATATCGATCTACATGCTATGGCCTTTAGCTTATGCTTATAGTCAAAACCTACTTTCATTGGTAGCTAACTTATGCATAATCAATATTATATTATACTTAATTTACTCTACACACCGGTCTAAGCGAGGCAAGTCAGCTAATAAACTACTTGAGATTAGATTGCTAAAAAGTTCAAAAATACTGACTATAAACAAGCTCGAGCCGACTCTCAATTTCTTAACGGTTCTTACATTTATATAATTTTTATTTAATTATTATAATATATATTTAGAAAATTAATTAATGTTATATATAAAGTTATGAAAATAACTAAATAATATATATTATGTTATATATAAAAGGTATACATATATAAATATAAATAAATTTAATAATAAAAATATATAAGTAAAAGATATTAATAATAAGCAAGCCGAGAACGAACCGAGTTCAAACTTATATAATTTCTTACAACCCAAGTTTGAGCATGAGCTCTCTTACGTTTAAACGAGCCGAGCTCAAGTTCTCTTACATCTAAATGGGTCGAGCTCCAGCCCTGATGATTTCGGGCTCGACGTCGTGCTTTTACACCCCTGAGTCTCTATATGTTAATAAGAATGCTTTTTATTAAGCCGAGAGTCATAGTAATATTATTTAAAAAATGTATTATGAAGGGTACACTTCATTCAACCTCTACGGACTCTATCAATGAATTTGTTTGTGACCAAGACATTACAGTTTATGTATGCTACGGACTCTACGATATCTTTAAATAGACATCCTGCTAAAAATTAAGATTCAAAAAGATTTACATGATATTTTTATTCATTATTTAAATTTGGCCTTAACTATTAAACAGTGATTAACTGGAGATTAAGAATAATAAAACAATACATAGTGCTTAGAAGTGATCAGAAATTCTCGATAACCAAAGTACATATATTACTTGAGTAATTTATTATATTATATATTTTTAAATTTCCTTGTGATGTCACTAATGACCGTTTAACCTCTTTGTTCAATGCATTTTCCTTGTTATATGTTTATGGTTTTTTTTATTTAACTTTTTCTCTTTATATAAAGTTCATTATAAAAAAATTATAGAACCTTAGACACCCTATTAAGCTTTTACTACGTGTTGGTATGACTCTGTTATAACGTATATATAAAAAGATGTAACCATGTAACAGATGCTTACGAGCATGCAACCATGTAAAAAACTCATTTACATTTTTGTTACATGATGCTTTAGGTTTGTAAGAACCAAGCAAGAAAATGTGTTTGAGCAATTACCTGATAGATAATGTGTTTACGAAAAATAAGAGAGAAGAAAATTGTGATATACCGATCGATGAGATAGAAACTTAAATATTTATTTTTTTTAAATATTTTACATACGTGTAACTGTTCGTTACCCATATGTATTTATTCGCTACACATATGTACGTAATTGTTCGTTAAATATATGTAAAAACATACATTAAGAAAGTATATGAAAAAACTAAAATTAACGAGATTATAACCAAATCAAAAATAAAAAAAAATATCATATTTAATGGTATAGCTTTTTTCAAAAAATAATATTTTATAAAAAGGTTATTAACGATTTAAAATGGAGTGGGGAAATAGATATTTATGTCACATCACATTATTACGTCATTTCAATTCAAATAAAAAATACATAAGTGTCATTTTCTATATATTTAAGAGATTTTTTAATTTTAATTTAACTTAAATTAATTCAAATTAATCTACACCATTCATTTTAAAAAGTGGTTAAGATGTGTGTCTCTATCTGTTTTCACGGTTCTGACAATATTTGTTGGTTCTTATAAGATCCTATCCCTATATATAGGGTTGGGTTCTATAGAAAACCAATATTTTATAAAAAACCAAAAAACCAAGGAGAAAAATTATTTTTTTTTAAACTTTTTTTATATGTTTCTTTCATGATTTTAAGAATATTGGAAAAAGAAAAAACTTTAAAAACGTTTTCGAGTTTTTTTTTAAAATAAAATAAAATTCGAATTTTAGCTTGAAATTAATATTGCACTATGCAACAATAATATAAAATTGGTTTATGAATGTCAATTCTTTGCTTTTTACATTATTCGCATAAACCACATTCATATTTAAGTTAAGTCTCTTGTTTTTAAGTAGTTTTAATTATAATGCATTATGCAATACTATTGGTACTATTGCATGATGCAATAATAAAAAATCACTAAACTTTTTATTTTTTAAATTTTTTTCCCATAAATAAAGCTAATAAAATTATAGAATTTTTGGTGAAATTATTTTTAAAAAATATTAATATATGAAGAAGTTATAGAGAAAAAAAGGTTGGTTTTTTGGTTTTCTGGATAATTGTTGGTTTTCTATAGATCTTTCCCCCCTATATATATATATATAAAACTCACTAAAAATAAAACTCAGTTTTGTTAATTTAGTTTTTTTTTATTTGCAACAAGCTTTTAAGAACAAAAAAAGACAATTAAAAAAAAAGAAAAACGGAAAACATTAAAAATTGAAGATTTAAGACAATGAGTTTTAAAAATCAATGAGTTTAAAACTCAATAAACTCAATAAAACTCAGTGTTGCGTTTAGAACTCATTATTTTAAAACTCATTGTCTTAAAATCTTTGATTTTTAATGTTTTTTGTTTTTTTTTAAATTTATTTATTTATTTTTTTGGTTCTTAAAAGCTTATCGTAATAAAAAAAAAACCAAATTAAGAGGTCTACACGGAACCCTTCCATATATATATATATATATATATATATATATATATATATATATATATATATATATATATATATAACTTGTAAAGAATGAACACCTCATCCAACCAACAATGCATTTAGTTTCTCGATACATAAACAATTTCAAAAGGAGATATGAGGATAACTACTCTATGAGTGATAGTCATATAAACTGAGTCGCTTAAAAACCATCTTATGTATCACTTTAAATTAAAAGATACATGTTGTATATAATTTTCAAATCCATCTGAACTTGAAATTGATTGTTCAGATAAAATCAAGCACAAGATCGTGTACAACTTACAGGATCAGTTGTGAATTTGTGATTAATTCTATCGGCGGATTTAAAGGGGGGTCCAGGGGGTCCATTGACCCTCCAGACCACCCTTCCAGTAGTATATTTCTATATGTTTATGTTAAGAGTTGTAGGTTTTTTGTTCTTCGGTGAAAAGAAGAAGAAAGGATCAGGAGGAAGAAAGAGGAAGGAGAAAGAAGGATAAAAGATGGAAATAAATATGAACTACTAGTTCCAGCCCTGATAGCACACCGGTATTTCCGTCGTCACCTACGGGCTAGTGATCTCATCGGAGGGTTTCGTTAGGGTCATTCCCATCCTCTCCGGTGATCGTATCCTCCGTGGGCGGTGCTCCGAATACGAGCTGCTTCTAACGGGGCTTGGAACTGGTGTTGGTCGTCTGCCGGTGTCTCTGTTATTTTGGTAATCGTCGTGTGGCGATGGAGAGAGGGAGAGTGGAAGAGCTTGGGTGGGAAAGGGTGAATGGTAGAAGAAGGACGTTGCATATTCCCCAGGGGAAGAGTAGACCGCTTTTCTCCAAAAACGTTACTTCTTTTTACATCACCAACTTCCCGGAGGACTGTGGGTGTGATAAGCTTTGGAGGGAGTGCAGGAATTTTGGCGAAGTGGTGGATGTGTTCGTGTCCAGGAAGCGTAACAAAGATGGGGTACTGTTTGGGTTTCTGAAATTTAAGAATGTCAAGGATAAGGAAGCGTTAGAAAAGGTTCTCAATGCCATACTGATTGGAGGACTCCGACTGTCTGCTAACCTGGAGAGATACGGGAGAGATGGTAAACCGATTCTCAGGACTAGGAGGGGGGAAGTGTATAAGGATGTTCCGGCCAAGGGGTCCGACAATGTGGTGGTAGCGAGTGGACAGCCGGCGGGGGGGGGGGGGGGGTTGTAGATCCTTTCCTGACGTGGTGAAAGGGACGCATTGCAAGGGTGGTGAGAAGGACCTGAGAAGATGTTTGAAGGTTGAGGAAGATTCCTTCCCGGCTATGGCTGAGTGGCAGGGTTGCTCCTTGATTGCTAAGGCCTGCGGGATTATGGAGATAAACGAGATTCTGGACTCTTTGAGCAGCGGGTGGTTTCAAGATGGGAGAGTTCGATATGTGGGAGGTCTTTGGGTCCTTATCTCCTTTCCGTCACATGAACGTGCCATGGAGTTTCTTGGTCTAAAGCTGTTATGGGAACAGTGGTTTTGTTCGATGGAAGTTTGGTTTGGGCAGTGTATGCCCTTTGAGAGAATAGTTTGGATCAAGATTAGAGGGATTCCTCTTCACCTCTGGGATAAGGAGATCTTTAACAGAATCGGAGGCCTTTTTGGCAAGGTGGTGGTCCGATCGGATGCGGACGCTTTTTAGATTAACCTCTCTTACAATTGTGTGGGGGTGGTGTCTCAGAGGTGCGACAGGATCAATGAGACGGTGGAGGTGGAGTGGAAAGGCAGAAGGTTCTCATGTTCGGTGATGGAGGAGGCTGAAGATTGGTCGCCGGACTTCGTGAAAATGTTCAGGACAATTGGCTTATGGCACCGGTGGATGAGTCGGTGGTGGGTGTGACTGGTCGTAGGTCGCCGGAATTGGAGGAAGTGGAAGAGACGGGCAATGTGTGTCACTCGCCTAGGGATGTGGGAGGTTTAGGGCAGCTCGAGGATCATAACGGTTTGCATGGGGAAGCGGAAGAGAGAGAGTGTAATGATTTTGTCCAAGGGAATGTTTAAGCTCATGAGGGGACGGGTTTGGCAGCACAAAAAGGTAAAAGGGGTTTTGGGAACAAAGAGTGTGGGCCTGCCTCTCTCTCTGATCAGAGTGTGGAAGTGGGTTTGAGGCCCAGGAAAAGGGCTAAATCCATCCATGTCCTAGACTTGAATTTTCCTTCGGCCCATTTCTCTAGGACCGCTGGGTCTGTGGATGATGGGGCCCAGTGTGGGGCAAATAAAAGAATCAATAATAGGAAAGGTAGCAGGGGGAGAATACGCCATATACCTCAGCGTCAATCTGAATTGGGGGGTGATGGTGATATCTGGGATTACCCATTTCCGGCGATTGATTTAGGGGATCAGAGTCTGAGCGACGACACACAGACAAGAAGGGACATTAATTTGTTTGATGAGGTGGCTGAAACCATTCGTATAGGTGCTTGCGTTAACATTCCGTTGGAGGATGGAGTTGATGTTGTTCGAGAGGCGATTCTGGAGGAAGAAAATGGGGTTTTAAGGATATCCTGTCCATTAATCTGCGTGGGGTTAGGGATCGGGATAAGATCCGTTGGATTAAGCAAATTTGTAAAGGTAATCGCATCTCCTTTCTTTGTATTCAGGAAACGATGGCTCGGGATGGGTCTAAGATCCCAGTTGTGGGGTTGTGGGGCAGTCCTAATGTGGAGTATGAATGGGTCGGGTCGTCTAGAAGGTCAGGGGGCCTTGCTTGCCTTTGGTACCCGAATGTCTTCAAGATGTTGAAATCTTTTAAGGATTGTAACTGTCTTGTGGTCTCGGGTAGGGTGGTAGGGGTTGATGAGATCTTTAACGTGGTTAATGTTTATTCCGCCCAAGATCTGCCCTCTAAACGGAGGCTGTGGAGTCTTATTTAGCATCTGATGGATTCGATGGACGGGTTGTGGATCTTAGGTGGGGATTTCAATGAAGTTTGGGATTCCAGTGAGAGACTTCACTCTACCTTCAGACATGCAGGGGCTGATGAATTTAACCGGTTTATCTATGATGGTGGTTTGTCTGAGTTCAATTCGGGTGGTCTCAAATTCACATATGCTCAGCCCAATGGAGGCAGTTTTAGCAAAATTGACAGGTTCTTGGGCTACGCTTTGGTGGCCCAAAGGTGGAGCAAGGCCGCGGTCATGATCCCGCCTCATTTTAGATTGGATCACAGCCCTATTATGTTAAAAATGGGTGGCGAGGACTATGGTCCAATTCCGTTTAGGCTGTTCTCTTCGTGGATGGGGAGGAGGGATTTTAAGAAAGTGGTCCTTGAGGGGCTTGTGAATGCTCCTGTTGGGGATAGACCTGATGTAAATCTCCTAAGGAAACTCAAGCACCTTAAAGGGGTGTTAAAGAAGTGGAATAATGAGTTGCTGTTAAAGGAAAATGAGGAGTTTGATGTGGCCCTCCGTCGATGCGATGAGTTTGAAGTGATGGCTGAGGCTAATTTGCTAAATGATAATGATAAAAAGGAATGGGCAGTGAACAAGTCTAGGCTTCTTGAGATCGATAAGAGGGGGGGGGGGATGATTTGAGGCAGAAAGCTAGAGTTAAGTGGGCGATCGATGGTGATGAAACATCTGCATTTTTTCATAAAATGGTTAATAGAAACTTGGCGGCTTCTCGTATTTTGGGGCTGAACATTAATGGCTCCTGGGTGACGGATCCTCACAAAGTTAAGAAAGAAATTTTTTACTTCTTTAAAAGGAGGTTTTCTAAGACCTCCTCTTAGAAGCCTAAAATGACTTGTAGTGGCATTAAAGACTTATCCTCGGAGGAGAGTAGGGCTCTTGTTGCGCCCTTCTCCAAGGAGGAAGTGAAGTCGGCTGTGTGGCTTTGTGGTAGTGAGAAGGCCCCCGGCCCTGATGGGTTTATTTTCGGCTTTTTCAAGAGGTTTTGGGACTTGTTTGAGGAGGATTTCGTTGATATTCTTAACTTCTTCCACAAGGAGGAGTCTTTAGGCCCTGGTTGCGGGGCTGCGTTCATCCAATTGATTGCCAAGGTTAAATGCCCGGGTCATCTTGCGGACTACGGACCTATTAGTTTAGTGGGGTGTATCCCTAAGGTTGTCTCTAAAGTTCTTGCGACACGTATGAAAACGGTTATGGAGGGGGTTATCTCGGAGCAGCAAAATGCGTATGTGGCTGGTAGGAACATACTTGATGGGGTGTTGGTTACCAATGAAGTGGTCTCTTGGTTAAGGAAGGCTAGGAGGCCGGCCCTTCTTTTCAAAATTGACTTTGAGAAGGCCTATGACTGTCTTGATTGGGATTTTTTTGGATAGTATTCTTGAGCAAATGAACTTCCATGCTAAATGGAGAGCTTGGTTTAGGGGGATTCTTAATGCTTCTAGGACTGTTGTCCTCGTTAATGGCTCGCCTACTTGGGAGTTTCAATGCTCTAGAGGGGTCCGTCAAGGGGATCCGCTCTCCCCGTTTTTGTTCCTTGTTGCAATGGATGCGTTCAGTTGGATGATCCAAAGGGCCCTTTCTAATGGTTTTTTCATGGGATTGAGTTGCCTAACAACGGACCGACTATTTCGCATGTGCTTTTTGCAGATGATGCGCTCGTTATTGGGCAGTGCTCTAAGAGAAACGTGGAGAACTTGTGTAGGATGCTTAGAGCGTTTGGGCTGGTGTCGGGTCTCCGTATTAACCTCCTTAAATGTAATCTGTTTGGTATTGGTGTGCAGGAGACGGAGGCTAAGGAGTTCGCTAGAATCCTAAAGTGTAAGGAAGGTTCGCTCCCGTTTAAATACCTTGGTCTATATGTCTGCGCCAACATGAACCTGTGTCGCCATTGGAAACCGGTTATGGAGACTTTTGAAGCGAGGCTGTCGAGATGGAATGCCCGTCATCTCTCGTTGGGTGGGCGGCTCGTTTTGGCTAAAGCGGTCCTCGAAGCCCTTCCTTCGTTTTTCCTTTCTCTTTACAAGGCTCCTGCTAAGGTTCTGGACCGTCTTGAGGGGCTGAGGATGAGGTTCCTTTGGGGCGGGGGGAAGGACAAAAGATGTATTCACTAGGTTAGTAGGAAGGATGTTTGTAAGTCGGTCGCCGATGGGGGTTTGGGTTTGGTTCCAATGGAGAAAATCAACTACTGTCTGTTAGCAAAATGGTTTTGGCGATTCCATGTGGAGCCACAGAAACTGTGGAGAAGAGTGGTGGCGGCGATTCATAATGTTCGGGGCAGATTTGATTTCATCCCTTGCAAGAGGACTCTCACGGGTGTTTGGAAGAACATAGCCCTAATTGAAGGGGCTTTGTGTGAGTTTAACGTGAATATGGAGACCTTGATGACCAAAGTGGATGACAAGTGGGTGTGGAAAGGGGATATTTCCGGGTGGTTCTCGGTGAAATCGGTCCGTGATCTCATATGCTCTGTGGACCAGCCTCCTCCTTCGTGGATTTTTAAGTGGAGCACACTTGTTCCGTCCAAGGTGAACGTGTTTCTTTGGCGTGCGGTGCAGGACAAGGTTGCTACCAAGGATCAGCTTGCCAAAAGAGGTTTGATTTCCCCCCTGGGGGTGTGTCCCTTGTGCGATGGTGATGACGAATCCATTGGTCACCTGCTCACTGGTTGTTCTTTCGCTTCGTTAGTGTGGAGCTTTGTGGCGAGTTGGATTAAGGTGCATAATTGGTTTGTTTTTTCTGTTCTTGACATTGTCAAGTGGGTGGAGGTGCTTCCGTTGGAGCCTTGTACTGCTGGGATCATTAACGCGATTCTATTTACCGCGTGTTGGATTATGTGGAAGGAAAGGAATGAGGCGATTTTTAATCAGAGACGCCCCTCGGTGTCGCGGGTCATTAATGACATTAAATGTACTAGTTTTCTGTGGGTTGGGTCCAGGTTGAAGTCTAGATGTATTTCTTGGGATGATTGGTGTTCTTTCAATATGTAATTTGTTTGTCTTGTTCCGTTTCCTAGCTTCTTGCTAGGGCCGTTTTTCTAATAAAATCGCTGTTCCAAAAAAAAAATATATATGAACTACTTTTTTCACCTTCAAATTAATAGTCAAGGACTCATTATGACTCTGACATAATAGAAAAGACTAAATTTATTTTTAAAATTTTTTTGAACGATTGAATAGACTAACTTTTGATTAACAAAAAAACGAAAAGGAAATTAATCTATCTAATAATCTGATAAAAGAAAAAGCAGAGAGTTTACTAGTAGCAATGTTGTAGAAATCGCGATTAATCAGTGATTAATCAGCGATTAATCGCTTGGCGGTCCCTCACCGTCTACGATTAATGGTTTAACGGTCAGTTGGTCAACGACGGTCAACATCGGTCCTTGGCGGCCTTGACGGTTAGCCAATTTTTTAATTAGAACAATAAAAACTTAAAAAATTGTAGTTTTTGGCTTTAATATTGTAGTTTTTGACTTAAATGTATTTGTTTTTTTGCATTATTAAACGTATTCGACTTTATTATTGTAGCTTTTGACTTAAATGTTTATATAAGTACTAGTTTATTTTTTTTAAGTTTATATATATATATAGAGTCGAGTTACGCTACATCAAGCAAAAACGCTACATCAATGCGGATTGATCTGGGGCGTCCATCAAGATCATCCAACAACCAAGATCTATGGTGTTTTCGCCTATGGCGTTTTCGGGGGAAAAAAAACACCATAGGCGGAAAACACCATAGATCCTGGCTGTTGGATGATCTTGATGGACGCCCCAGATCAATCCGCATTGATGTAGCGTTTTTGCTTGATGTATTTTACCCCAAATCTATATTATATATATTATATAGAGTCGAGTTACGCTACATCAAGCAAAAACGCTACATCAATGCGGATTGATCTGGGGCGTCCATCAAGATCATCCAACAGCCAAGATCTATGGTGTTTTCGCCTATGGCGTTTTCGGGGGAAAAAAAAACACCATAGGCGGAAAACACCATAGATCCTGGCTGTTGGATGATCTTGATGGACGCCCCAGATCAATCCGCATTGATGTAGCGTTTTTGCTTGATGTATTTTACCCCAAATATATATATATATATATATATATATATATATATATATATATATATATATATATATATATATATATATACTTTTGTAATAATTTAGGGTCTCCGATTAATCGCTGATTAATCACGATTAATCCGATTAATCGCTTAACACCAGTCGACCGTCGAGCTACCACCAAGCGATTTCTGCAACCTTGACTAATAGTATTTTGTGAAATCATATTATTTAAGTTGACGAAGTTTTTTTTTTCTTTTTTTAATTTTTTGATCAATTCAAATGATTGGTGACTAGTTGGATGATTAATTTTTAGTTTAAATTAATTTTAAGTTTTTATTTATTTATGTTTAGTTTAACATTAGACGAACAACTTTAGAAATATAGTTTGTTTTTTATTTTATATTATTTCATTAAATTTAAAATTCATTACTTTATTTGTATTTTAACATTTTTCTCATATAATCATGACATAATTTACTGCTGTATTTTTATGAAAGTTTTTTTAATATGAAAATCAACTAATTGTATTAAAGAATTTAAGACACCATTTCAACACATGAAACTTTTTGACCCTCTAGACGAGAACCTCTGGTTCCGTCTCTGATTAATTCCTAAACTAAAACTTGATTAATGTGACCAGAAATATATAGTTGAAATTACATAACCAAAACCATTTCTCCAACAAAGACACACAAATCAAAACTATGCTGAACGAAATCTACACAAAACTGACTTGAACTGATCTCAACTAAAGAAGACAAATATATAATCAGAAGAAATTGAGTTTCATCATTATGATGCGACAACTCTAAACAAAAAATGAACCCTAATTATGGTTTTGACAATTTTGAGATCATAATTAATGAGATTGTAACCAGAAGAGAGAAAAAAGCTCCTCTTATATACTCTCCAGTGGTACCTGCACTGCAATCTCTAAACATTTAGCAGCTTAAATCGACAATTTCGCTACAGTTTTCCATGTGAAACGAGTAAATTTCGATTTCATCAGTATTATCGGTATCGATATGATAATACTGAACTCATTCATAGTTTCTCTTGCCTACTCAATGAAAAAAAACTCTCCACCTTGTGGTTGGTGTTAAGGGTGTAAATGAGCCTAGCCGCTCGTGATCTACTTGATATCGACTCGATAAAAAACTCGAAACGAGCAGAGGCTTAACGAGCTCGATCCAAGCTCAAGTTTTGAAATAGGGCTCGTTTAATAAACGAGCTAGAGCCCGCGCTTACATATCTAGCTCGAGCCGGCTCGCTAGCCTTAACATGTCTTTTATTTATAAAATTTTTATTTAATATTTTTAAAACATTTAAAAAATAATAATAATAATAATAATTATTATCTATATCTATCTATACTATATAATAAAAAAAAAGTTTGAAGTTTGTCCATCCAACTTGGTCTAAGAAAAACGCCACCTGTGGTAAAACCACAATGATTTTCAGCTATTTTTCCCGCTCAAACTTCATGACCAAATGGTCAAATACAAAATTGCATGCGGATCCCTTTACAAACCCGACCCCTACCAGGTTTCAAAACAACCGACTCCATGTAGATTCCAAAACCCTACAACCCATTTTTTTCTCTCAAATATCAACTCAGTCGGGGCCTCCTCTTCATATTCATCTTCCGTCAATGATCTCATCGGAGCACCTCCTTCGCTACATTCAGGTAAATGACTTTCAAAACTTGATCATCGTATCTATTTTATTCATCACTTCATCTTTTCGTTCAAAAGCACTAACTTTTCATCCGCTTTTCTTTTTTATCGGATCATATTATATTGCTGTTATAAATATTATTCGGTGCCATCATGTGTTGAATCGTTATCCTAAACAAATTCAGGTAGGAATCCTTCGATCTTTGTCATCCGATTATGATTTAGGAACTTCTGTATAAAACTCTAAATTTTTATCGTTTTGATATCGATTAATATATATTTTTTTAATCGCAATAAGATCATGATTTTTCATTAACAAACAAAAGCGTACAACACAAGAAGGAAAATACACACGATATCAAGTCGTCATGCCGGGAAGGCGGACAACAAGTTGCGCCGCCACCCCTTTTTGAATAGCAAAACCTAGGCTTATAAAAACAAAGTTCTTCATTCTAGATTTCGCGTTGTTCCCGTGTATGACTCTATGGATCCGCTTCAGCGTGGTCACCGCCTCCGTTTCAAGATGACAAAGGTATCAAACGCGAAGGAAACAAACACATGTTGGTTTTCAATACACGCTTTCTTGTGCTTGTTCACCTTCCCAGCAGCCGCTCTGGAGGCCGCTTGGCCAGCCTTGAAGGTACTGGCCCTTAGCCCCACAAGGGGAGAAACCCCCGTAAGATCGATGCAAGCATGCTTCCCATTCTGCCATCCAAAAACGAGCACATCAGCAGATCTGAGAGTTGACCGACCATCTGCATGGTCAGACAGGAAATTAACGGGGGCTTAAGAAAAAAATGAAGTAAATTTACCATAGTTTTTATGAGGTAACGGAATTGTAGAATGTGTGTTACTGGAGGACAGTTGGTTATGTTTCCGTTCGGCCATTATCATTTTCCTTTTCACCCTGTTTTGTGTAGCAGGATTTGTATAAGTACCTGTGCTAACTGACATTAAGAAAGAAATAGTAAAATAGATAGATTTTAAAGAATTGTATTAATAGTATAAGTACTTGCATGACACCTGAAAGATAATAACTTACCGTTACTTATGTCACCAAGAGGTGATCTATAAGTTTTATCTGAAGCATGCATAGAAGTTTCAATTGTAGATGATGTCTGTGGTATTCTTCCTCTTTTTGCATCCAATACAGCTTTTCTGTATTTTCTATTCTGTTTTGGCATGTTTGAATAATGAATACTATTATTTGAAATGCCAAGGAAAGGGGAAACATAAATGTTTTTGTTGAGTTGTGTAAAACTCGAAAGGTTCAAGGTTCGTTGTGCTTTTCTTTCATTTTCTTCAGGTATACGAACTTTATTTTTTCCTTTATTTTCTTTGCTTCTCATATCTGTTGGACAAAAGAATAGAAGAAAGATTACAAAAATTCATCAACATTATTAATAATATCTCGATTTAATCAGCCAAAAAGGTGTAATATCTCGAATCAATAATATATCGAAATTACATTTAATGTAAATTGTAATAAATAGAACCACGATCAAACCAACATCCATAATTTCTATCGATACAAATGGTGCAAATAATTTTTTTATCAACTATTCAACATAAAAAATACCAATTGAATGCTCTGATATACAAATTCAGCAAATGAACCGGACGTATGAAACATATTAGAGATGACCATTGTGGATCAGAATAAAGCACATAAAACAATAAAGCACTTAAATATTAACTTAAATATTTTCTAGAACTTAAATAGGTTATGAATAGGTTTTGTGTCATATCCTAAATATTTATAAATATAAATATTATTGTTTTTAACTAAACCGTACTATTGAAAACTGTTTTTGTATATAAGAATATAAATACAAAGTCATGGATTAATGAATAAAAAATTGTTGTAAATCAAAAATCAAAAAAGGTAGTATCTTAAATTAATTACAAAACATAAACAAAATAGATTGAATATGGTCTTCATATCAAATGAAAAGTTTTAAGTAATTCTCTTTGATATGAAGTAATTGACACATGAAGTTAAAATCTAAAATTGATTTATTTTCTAGAATTCCAACGGATATTTTATAAATCGATTTAAGAATATTATAAGTCATTAAGTAAAGCATTTAAAGCTAATAACTTCAAATAGAATGAGGAAATTCGTTGTTTGGACATTATTGTAGGAAATCAGTTAAATAGTAAGGAAAGAGTTATAATTTACGAATCAACAAAATAGCAAAGAATGTTAATTAAAGCGATTTAGATTGAGTGAGAAATTGCATCTCACAATTTATACAAATTTACTTGGACATGGTTATGCATGACGACAATATGAGAGGAAATTGGAAAGAATATATAGTTTACACAAAGAGTTATTTGTTATAAGCTACCCATTAATTACTAATTAGTATTTTGAGACATTTATTATATCAATTTAAAATATTAACATTATATTTAAACATTATTTAAATATAATATTTATTTTAAGTTCACACTTATTCAGATATCTTCGATCGACTAACATATTTTTGAAGAGTATGCATCAATCATGAACAATGTAACAACATATTTAAGAGAGAAGGATCCAAGAGTATGCATATAAACAGAAGTAAATAGTCATTATAATAGGCTTAATGTAAAACATACCTCTGCAAAGATCACTTTAGATAAAAATATTCAAATCAGACTTCAAAGAAAACCGATGATGATTGATTGGGAGAGGAAATCGATGTAGGAGACCAAAGTCGTACAATGTATAAATAGGATTTTACGTAGCTAAAATATGGAAACAATATAATTAATTATGTACTCAATTAATACAAATTAATTATTAACTTCGGATTATATGGAAAGTTTTCTAAATTTGGATGGAGATTGGTATTTTAAAATTTCGAAATTTTTAAATTTAATTTCAAATTTAAATTATTGGCGCCTCAAACATTGTTATATTTTTGAAGAGCCATTATAAAATATGGAAAATACTATAATTAATTATATACTAAATTTACAAATTAATTGTTAATTTCGGAATACTTGGAAATTACTGTAAATTAGTTTAAATACATCCAAATTTAGCCATGTTTTCTAATTATATGGTGTTTAAAGAAAAGATCTCCATTAATGACAATTTGTAAAAGTTAGAGGGAAAATTGAATGTTTCAAAAAATTTAAAATGTAAATCGAAATTAAAGCATACATAATATGAACTTAGAGTAATGAACATCCTTTTAGTATTAGAGGGAAAAGCGGATGATTTTTGCAATTTGAGTAAAGTGGACGAAATTAAAATAGATTTTCAATTAGAGGTAAAAGCGGAATTTGAAAAGCAAATTAAAATTTTAATTTAGAATACTTAACATATTTAAAAAGCAAATCAAAATGATATATTTGTTTAAACGTTCAAATCTGTAATTAAGATATTTATTATTTCCTTAATTTGATTCTTGTAATCTTTTCTACATAATTTCAATTAATTAAGTCAATAATTTAATCAAACATTAGATTTTGATGAAATAACACCTTTAATAGGACAAAACCTCATTATACCAAAAACTCATCTTACGAAAATATTGAACTATTGTATTGTGAATGAACCAAATCAAGTTGTAAAACACTCATTAATAATTAATAATACCTTAAATAAAGCAAGCATCAATGTATCTCATTCAAAAATTGTTTACTTGTCAAACATTGGCAAGATGAACTTATTGGCGAAAATGAAAGTATCTTTCAATGGTGAACACACCACACAACCAAATGAAATAAAGCAGTTATTTAAATACTAAAACGGATGAAATTATGATGAACGATCTCATGGGATCACTTCTCCAATTTCGGTATGATAAGCTTGACCTGCATCTCCTTCTCCTCATCACATCCAGACATTGTGCACTTCCCCTTTTCAGCCGATCTCGTCTTAGAAGAGGATGTGATGGACAAATCATCACCATCGTAGACTTCAGAGAGGTTGCGCTTCAAACCATCAGCTTCTGTTTGACAATCTAGAACTTTCTGCGCCATGTTAACAGAGTCGGGAGTGACTTGGGTTGTTGAAACTCCTAAACAATCCTGCAATATGTCAATCAAATGTAATCAGTTGTACCCCTAAACAATTTTTGCTAAATGCCCTGATCTAGCCTCCCAAGCCCATAAAAGTGCCCAGAATTATAAGTATGTAAACAATTCTGTTTGAGTAATGGTAAAACTCTTCTATTAAACTAAAAGTCTATTCAAAATTTCAAACATTACATTCATTTGGTGACAGAGCCAGAGTCAGGGGCTAGACTTTTTACCCTTTACAAAAAATCATATTAACTTAAACTTTCAGAATATGAAGAAAAAAAATATGCATGTTGGAAATATTGGATCGAGTAGTCGAGCAAAAACAAACACAACTGGATTTTGTTCCCTAACTCGGGTTACGACTCTTTTTAGCATTATAAAGATCAAAACCACACCAAATACAATACCATCACACCTGTATTTATAGTTTTATACTAAATACAATGACTTAATCATCAAGACTCCTATTCCAATAAGAAAACTATTCTCTAAAATTAAACCTTACCAAATAAATCTCCATACCACAAATTAGAGATCTGAACATACACTAACTATGCTTTAAGAATAATCAGAACATGCTGCATTGGATTATATACTATATTTGGCAAAGTTATTCATGGGTTTGAAGTTCTTGATCTCATGGAAAAGGTAAATTAACTATAGTTATCCATGCATAATCAGCTACCTCCTACCGATCAAGGCTATTGCCACACTTTCTATTTGGGATGTCCAATTAACGTATGTTTCTTTTTTTTGCGGAAATTTGAAAGGTAAAGTTTTGAGTTTTTTACACAAATAGCTATTTGAGTAAGTTATAAAAACATATCCGTCTGACTTTAGAGATGATTATATGAAAGTACAACCCAATGAGAAAGTGGATCAATAAACTTGTAAATCATCTTTTATTGATAAAAACTATCAACCATTAAGGTGATTAAAACTAACAAATAAGCCACTATCAATCATTAAGGTGATTAAAAATAACAAAGACAAACTTGTAAGTTGATGTTTAAAGTTAGATGAATACCTTACTGACATCAGTTTCTATGCTACCACAAACTTGAGACGAAAAGTTTATCGACTGCAAAAAACATACGTTTGGTTTAGATTATGTGAAACGACTGATAACATAATAAGTTATATAACTGAAATAGTAGTAAAGGGTATAAGGGAACCTGATCCTTGTTATGCTTTTCATCGAGCGCAGATATTATTGATTCTTTGTCTGTAAGCTTTTCAATTGTGAAATATCTGTACTCATGTTGGATGTTGAAACTACTTATATCAATCTTCATAGCCAGTCTCTTCCCAAATAGACTCTCAACTTCAACGGGAGGTTTCCCTTGCTGAAAATCATTAAAAAAATAAAATAAATAAAAATAATATAACAAATCTGAAAAATTTAATTGGCTTATAAATCACCTCTACAATCCGCGCAACCAACTCAGCGGCAGTAACCTTCAACAACCTTCTCACCTCTTTATCAAAAAGAGTGAGTATTACAGATCCGGTGCCATCTTGCACTTTAATTAACATCATAAACCTGTGAAAAAAAAAACAATTAATTATTTGTACCTTATATTATGTATGCTTATAATAATAGTAAATAAAGTAATTTAAAAGTACAACTTGATAGTGGGTTCAATCTTTGAATTGTCGCATTTGCCTTCAACTTTGTGCTCATAATACCACATATCATCGCTTGTAATGGTAGCATCAGCTTTGAGAAACCTCTCAATAGCTTTGTTGCACAATTTGCAAGAACGATACCACCATTCAGTACCTTCCATTAGGCACTTAAACGTGCCTAAGATAACAACCTTTTTCACCTATAAAATTTAAACATTCAACTTCCTGATTTTTTAAATGGCAGTATTTAAAAAGAGACAAAGTTTAAAAGTTATACAAAGTATAATGTTCTTACCTTATTTATGACATTGAGTTCGGCAATCTGATTAAACTCCGTATCGATTAAGAAATCCTTCTCCAAACTATATGATACCCTAGAAGACAATCGGCTCACTTTTGAGGATCGAACATCACCTTGATTTTCATTATAACTGGAGGGAATAAAATTAAAAAATACTTTTCATCAATCATTGATTGTATTATTAACTACATTTAGTGATATAAGTTTATAAAAATATGAACATATCACCTCCTTTTGAATGCAGAAAACTCATCAAAGTCACCGTTAATAAATAACTTGGATTGTTCAAAATAATTAGAAACTGAATGACGATCTGCAAAGTTTAAAGAACAAATTCAAATAACAACCAGATTTAGTAAGAATAATCTAAATGAAGATATATAAAATATTTGTGTAGATGAGGAACGTACTTCTGTAAACACTGAACATGGCAAATTGAACTATAATGACCACTTCAGTACCATCCGGCTGACTTTTGATATAATCAATCAACCTCTCCGCATATTCTTGAAACAATGTTATCCAAATCTTACAACCCCTTCAAAAAATATTTGAAAATTAAGGAAGTTATAAATAAATGATATGATAATAATATATAGATTTGTAAAAAAAATATAAGAACTAACTTAGCATCCTCCAATTCAAAGTTAATCCTGATCTTAGGCGACCCATCATCGTTTATCGCATAAGTTTCCGGAGGGTTGGAATCGATAATCATGCCTATGATATCTGCATAAAATAATGGTTATGTTAAAATAATGTAATTAACAAAAAAAATAGAAAAAAAATCAAATTAGCGACTTAAATAAAGGCTATGTTACCAATAGAGACTGTCTTCTCAACCTCAAGAGCAACGATTTTTTGAAAATCAGCAAATACAAAACGATTCAGAGGGCCGTTCCAAGTGTCCGAACGCTGAATTTCAGTTTTGAAATTCATACCAACCTTTATCGGATTATCTATGAACTTGAATTTCCCTTTGTTTTCACCAAGAGTAGGTTTGGAGATGATCAAAACCTCACCATCCTTGAAAAAATCTTCAAACCGACTCCACCATTTCACCAAGCAATTAGATTGAATCCTATCACCCTGAAAATAAAAAAACATGACAGAATCAATTTACTATTAAATAAAGAAATAAAAGTTGACAAAGCCATATGATGGTTTAACAATACCTCCTCATCGATCATTATCATTTCTAGGGAAAAGGGCTTAGTCTTATTGTTCCACTCGTTCCATCTCCAGACATTGATAACACGTACTTTAAGCACAAAATGTTCTCTACGAACGTTCAAATCTCTTATGAGGTTGAAGGTTTGACCTGCCATTGAAACTTCATGCAAAACAAACGTTAAAGGAAGAAATGATAGAAGTAAAGAACATGGAAATTATTCAATAGTTGAGAAAGATACTTACAGATTAGCTTCGAGATGAGGACTGTCAAATTGTATACTGATGGAATGGTATGGAGATGTGAAGAATGAGGAATGAAACCAGCAATATATATAGGGTGATGTTGGCTATTATCGAGTTGGTTTAAAATTGAGTTTCCTAAACCAATTCAAGTTATTTTTGACTATATATTTAACATTAATTATAAATTTTAGAACAATGGAAACTTTAAACCGAATTAATCTACTAATTGGAGTTATTTTTGGTTACTTGAATAAACGTTTAAATTTTATAATTGCTGCTGATATACTTTACATATTTTTACGAAATCATTTAAAATAAGATCAATTAACAATTATAAGCTTCTAAAAATATAAAAAATTAAATAAGAGAAGACTTACCAAAGATAAAAGGATTACCTTTATTTTAAATCAGTTACCAATAATAAAAAGTAATAGCCAATTTCTGGATTTTCTTTATGCTTATTGATACAACTATAGGTATTAGAATATATTAGACTAAGTTATTTTTAATTAACAAAAATAATAATAACAGTTACCAAAAAAAGAATATATAAAAAGCTAATTTCTTCTTAACATTCAAGATTGTAGTTATTTTTAATTAACCTAGTAACATTCTGGAAGTTATTGATTTATCAGTTAGTATTTGGTATTGTGTATGGTAAGATCATTCTCATAATATTAAACATGACAAACTATTCATTAATAATTAATGACTATGACACATAAACATTTGTTTTACCATAGTAAGATAATAACATAATAATAATAACTGCTTCAAAAGACAATGTCTTAAACGTCAAAACAAAAGGAGTCATAATAACAGTTACCCAAAAAAGAATATATAAAAAGCTAATTTCTTTATGCTTTCAAAATTGTAGTTATTTTTAATTAACCTAGTAACATTCTGGAAGTTATTGATTTATCAGTTAGTATTTGGCCAAAAATAATAATAACAGTTACCAAAAAAAGAAGTTGTAAAAAGCTAATTTCTTGTTAACAGATAAAATTGTAGTTATTTTTAATTAACATAGTAACATTCTGGAAGTTATTGATTTATCAGTTAGTATATGGTATTGTGTATGGTAAGATCATTCAAATTATATTAAACATGACAAACTATTCATTAAACATATTGACTATGACACATAAACATTTGTTTTACCATAGTAAGCTAATAACATAATAATAATAACTGCTTCAAAAGACAACGTCTTTGACGTCAAAACAAAAGTATTCATAAGATACCATAAACCACCAACCATAAAATACTAACAAAATGAAAACAGTCACATACCAAATACGCAGCATAAGTTCTAATCCAGGATGGCTGAAATGTGTAGAGACTTATTTTCAAAATCATACCTCAGACGGATCTTGGAACCAATTTCAATTTCATGCCGAGACGCAAACGCTTCCCACTTGTACACATTGAACCTGTCATTTAACATTTAACATAATTGAAATATGAAAGATGTTAATGTTACATAAAGATGTTACATTTTTTTTAAAAAAATTAACTTTAAAAGGCTTTACCTTGTGTAGCCCATGTTCCATTCAGCATGCACCTCATAAAGTTCACCATCCTCATCCCCATACACGAGGTTGAGCATCATATAATTGTAGAAGCCAGCCAACTTTGATAGTCTCTGTGGAATTCGCTGCATGGCATATACAACTTTATGTAAGTATTAAAAAAGTATGAAGTAAATAATTAAAAAAAACTCTTTGAATAAGATGACTTACAAACTTTTGTCGAGCAACGACAACTTTGTCATATTGTGGATGAGGTGGTGCCTGAACAGGTATGGGTTTGGGAACCGGATTCTGAGTGTCCAAACCATCAATCTCCATAAAGTCTTCCTCATCAGATTGATCAGGCTCAATCTTTACTTCTGGAAGCAACATCTTTATGCAACAACCATTTGCATTGTAAACATCTAAGCGAAAGGTGCGCTCATCTTCTGGTTGGAAATAAAGTAAGTAGGTTGGTTGTATAGGAACGTCACGCACAACATCTGTCCACCCATCACATATAGACATAACCCCTTCAACATTCCTAAATACAACATCCCATTGTTTTTTTTTTTGTAAAAATAATCTTGATAGGCAAATTGTTGTAGTGATCAGCTGGAAAACCGGTTGGCAACGGCTATATCGACAAAAAATTAATAGAAAAGGGTAAAAAATTCAAAATAAGATTAAAAAGAAAAGTAAACCGTTATAACAAAGAAAAAAGAGGAGACTATAAATATCAAACCAGATATTCAAGTGTGGGATTCAGGAAAATAACGTAGAATGATCCTACCATTGTTAATCTGGACAAGTGAGAACAACAGAGTTATTCATGAAAAGATTACAGCATGCTTTAAGAATAATCAGAACTGCTGCATAAACAGATGTAATTGAAAAATTATGGATTAAGACGATTCAACATGACATAAACAGATGATTATTACATATCCATCACATATATTGTAAATTACCTACAATAATTAATCAGAAAATTACTTGAAGATGAATACAAAAAAATTAGGGTTTTACTTAGTTGGAGATCGAGACCTACGGTGTAAACTCATAAAAGTTTAGAACCGATCAAAAAACCCTAATTTTTTAAAGGCTATTAACCGATCAAAAAACCCTAATTTTTTGAATCAGATAAAACCAAAGTCTTAGATGATAGATTGGATGTAAAACAGGCATAATGAAGAGGACGAACTTGACGATTGTCTGATTAAGAAGTTGAAATCCAATAAAGTAACTTTCGATCTAAAAAACCAAACCCTACAACGATGTAAACTCTGTTTACATCTTGTCAACAATCAGAAATCAGAAATCGGAAATAACTTACAGATTATGGTAGTTCGTTAGATAGAATCGATAAACTTACTTGTCGAAGAAACAATCGTGGATCGAATCGCAGATGTGGCGGAGAGGAGATTTCTGGAAAACCCTAGAAATCGCGTAAACTGAAATTGGAGGAGGCTTGTAACTTTATATACTAACCCGACATTTGGTTGATGGATCTCAACCGGGATCCGACTCGGGACTGAATTGGATCAGTATATATCCGCGAGAAAGTTTGATGCGGATCTCAACATAAGTGACGTTTTTTTTTTTTTAATGTTAAATTCTAGAAAATGACACATAAGCTTCCTTTAAGATTTGTAAAGTGACACATAAGCTTTCTTTAAATAACGACCAACTCAATGGGTGCCAACTGGGATCGAAAACCTTTGTTTAATATATAGGTAGATTAAGACACATTATGTAAACTGCTATTCCCTTTTTATTGAACAGGTTTGTGGAGGTTTTTTGTTTTTTCGCCTTCCAAATAGTTGTAATTGAAAAACTTATTTACACTAAGTGATTTGAAAAATATTTATTAAAAATAAGTATTTTCTTAAAAGATTTAGTTTCTTATAAATGTTATCTTTAGTTATATTAATACAAAAGTTTTTTTTTTTTTTTGAGGAATACAAAATTAAGTATAAATTTAAAATTAAATCTGGAATGAAAGGTACATACACGACTTAAGTCACCATACAAGGAAGGCGAACAACAAGCCGTGCCGCCAATCCTTTTCTCTAAATAGCAAAACCTACGTATAAAAACAACGTTCTTCGACATAGAAGACGCAACATTTCCGTGCATGACTTTTTGGATACGACTCGACGTAGCCACAACCTCCGATTCAAGGTCGGTGACCAAAAGTATCAAACGCGAAGGGAACAAACACATGTTGGTTTTCGAGGCACGCTTTCTCGTGTTTGTTCACCTTCCCAGCTGCCGCCCTAGAAGCCACATGGCCAGCCTTTAAACACACTGGGCCTCAGCCCCACAACGGGGGGAAACCCCCGTGAGGTCCACACAGGCGTGCTTCCCGCTCTTCCACCCAAAAACCAGAATGTAGCTGGTCTGAGAGTTGAGCTGGCCATGGCCATTCAAGGGGTCAGACAAAAAATTAACCGGGCCTTCCTTCTTGGCCGAGATCTCGAACCTCTTGAAAATATCAAACAGAACATCCTGCACCACATCATGTCGGTACTTGAATCCGGAGAGCTCTCTACAGTGGACTGCATGCTCATCGAACGAGTTCAAACAAGCCTTGTTACATACGGGACATTTCTCATCAGTGGGAAACAGGGGGATCATGTGGCGGTATTTGAGTATTGTCCGGTATTCAACCGGCAATATGTGCTGCCCCAGCCCGTTGATGGTGAAGGCAAGGAGGAAATCATGAGCATGCGATTGTCGAAGACAATCCCATACGGCCCTTTGTATAACTGTCATCTCGAAGGTAAAACGTTTATGAAGGAAAAAACGTTTCTAATTAAAAAAAAAAGATTTGTAAAAGAATTTGTATGATGGTGCAATGTGGTGTGAGATGAACTACGTGTCACATGTGTATGATGGCAAAATGTGGTGTGAGATGAAGATCTGTCCACAATGTGGTTAAAAATTTTCTTTGATCTCTTTGTTGCAGATTGAAGATGCTCTGTGACCACTTACTCTTGTACTGTATATATTGTGACATACAAAATTATCATAACTCTTGACAGCAAAGCATTGACGTCATCTAATTGGTATCATTTTGATTCAAAGTATATATATATATATCAACATAAGATGGACTTCATTCATTAACCCAGAACAAACATGGCCAATACAGTTACGGAGCTCATATTCATCCCTGCCCCTGGTATGGGTCATATGTTGTCAACCGTCGAGATCGCAAAACTACTTGTGAATCGCGATCATCGTCTCTCCATAACCGTCCTTATCATCAAGCCTAGTGGCATGTATTCGGGCCTGGCCATGACTTCCTACATTGAATCTTTAGCGAAAAATACCATGGATCGAATATCCTTCATTCAACTCCCTCAAGATGAAACCCTTCCGGCTCATAACCCCAAAGACCCATTTACTTCAAAAAAAGAGTTCATCAAAACTCACTGCAAATACGTTAGAAATGTTGTTGCTGAGCTGGCAAGTCAACCGGGTTCGGGTCGCCTTGCTGGGTTTGTCGTCGACATGTTTTGCACATGCATGATTGATGTGGCTAATGAGTTTAATGTTCCAACCTACGTTTTCTTCACTTCTAATGCTGCTTTTCTTGGATTTACATTATACGTAAAAACACTCTCTGATGATCTGAACAAAGATGTTCTTGAGCTCAGCAACTCAGATACTGAGGTATCGCTTCCGGGTTTTGTCAAACCCGTGCCAACCAAAGTCTTTTGGAGTATTGTCAAGACTAGAGAGGGACTGAATTTTGTTCTCCAGTTTTCCCGAGAACTTAGAGAGGCGAAAGCAATCATGGTTAATACAGTCTTGGAATTAGAAACACACTCGATGGAGTCGTTCTGTTCCGACACCAGCATCCCGTCGGTGTATCCAGTGGGACCTATACTCAACCTAGACACCAGTTCTGGTGCTACAAAACTGGTTGACGATGATGTCATTAAGTGATTGGATAGTCAACCGCCTTCGTCAGTTGTGTTTTTATGTTTCGGGAGTATGGGAAGTTTTGATGAGGTCCAAGTGAAGGAGATAGCACACGCACTAGAGCATAGTGGGCACCGTTTCTTATGGTCCCTACGTCGACCTGCGCCAGATCTAACGTCAAGAATCCCGAGTGATTATGAGGATCCGAGTGTGGTGTTGCCGGAAGGGTTTATGGAGCGAACATGTGGGATAGGGAAGGTGATTGGTTGGGTATCACAGGTGAGAGTGTTGGGTCATAATGCCATTGGAGGGTTCGTGTCCCACTGCGGGTGGAACTCATTGTTGGAGAGTTTATGGTTCGGCGTGCCTTCGGCAACATGGCCAATCTACGCCGAGCAGCAGATGAATGCGTTTGAAATGGTGGTAGAGCTGGGACTGGCTGTGGAGATAAAGTTGGATTATTTGAAGGATTTGTTTAATCCGAAGGCGACTACAGTCGTCGTGACAGCAGAGGAGATAGAAAGTGGGATAAGACGGCTGATGAAGGATAACGAGGTTAGAACAAAAGTGAAAGAGATGAGTGAGAAGAGTAGATCGGTAGTGACAGAGGGTGGCTCTTCATATGCCTCTGTTGGTCGTCTTATTGAATATTTTATGACAGTGAACTCTTAGTTCTGTTTTATGTTGCTAAAGTTTGTGTTTCATGTTCATGGTTTCTTTAGCTATTGTTATTTAGTATCTGTTTCTATCAATATTGCCACACCGTTTTCTCCTTCCGTCAACTACGCCAACGGTTTCTAAGGTCGTATTTATCTGTTAAACTTCTTTAAACTTTCGTTTGAAATATTGAGAACAAACCTCCATTTCAAAATCCATGAAAAAAACCGGAATCGATCGACAATTGTGGGAAACCAATTGATCGAGACAATTCTTTCTAGATTAAACCCTAGACGACTTGTGGAGAATTTGAATTTGGTGAACTGCTTATCGAAGGCAAGTTTCCTGGTATAACAGGAGTTACCATAACAAATTGTTCTATCAAAAGGACGCATATACCATTCCGTCTGAATTCATTAACATGTTACGTGGCAGCATCTTGTTGGTGCCAGCCCATCCGCATTTGAACATCCTTGTATATATATATATATATATATATATATGTAGAGAGAGAGAGAGAGAGATAATAAAGTTCATTGAAAAACTACTTTTATTTGAAAAACTCGAAAACAAAGGAAAATTATATTAAATAAAGGCTATTTGGTAATTTGACATTCATTTTTTTTTTTAATTTCACATATATTCACATCATACGTAAATTTTTTGAATTAATAGTCTTTTAAAATTTGAATATTTCAAAATTTAAGTTTTTAAATTTGAAAGATTTGACCTTACATTACATTTAATTAGAAATTTAAATTTATTAAATGTAATGTTGAAACTTATATTTGGAAAGTTGAAATAATATATTAAATTGATCTTAAAACTTATATATTGATTTAATTTGGTATTGACATGATGATGTGGAGGTCTTGTAAAAAAATTCATGTGACAACCAATTTATTGCTTTATTAGGATTAAATATATATATATATATATATATATATATATATATATATATATATATATTATTTTAAATTTTGAACAACTTAATAAATTAGTTATTTAGGTTATTAGGGGAGGAGGTATGGTAGCCATGTGGCTCCCCCAAGCCATGTCCACCAACCAATTAAATTTTGCCAACTCAAATGATGTGTTTTTGAAGCCATGTGGAGCCACACCACATGGTATGGTGGTGGTGTGGCTTCACCAAGCCGTGAAGAACCGGAAAATGTTAAAGAAAAAAAAAGGGTCAAATGAGAGCGGCTTTGGCTGGCTTGTGGGAACCGTGGAGAACCGGAAAAGAGGAGAACCGCTACACGCGGTATCGTTAGCCGGTGGAAGCCACCCGGCTCCCTTTGGAACCGGGTCCCGGCTCCTTCATGATACCGCCTCCCCTTAGGGTTTGATTCAAATTGATTTAGCTGATATAGTTATCTTGTTAGCTTAATCTATAAATAGGGATCAAACCCGATAATTCAATATACCAGAAATCACAACACGAGAGAGAGAGATAGAGAGAGAGAGAGAGAGACCTAAGATTTTCAGCCACCCCCTCCTTCTCCTAGACTGTCGTCGCCGGTCACCGGGCCGTCGCCGCCGTTGTCACCATCGAGTCTTCATGTGTTGTCGTGTATTCTCGTCGTCCTCCAAGAAATGTATGAAGACTATCTTTGTCGTTTATTATTAGGTTTTGTCATAATCATTATGAGATAAAAACCCTAATTATGAAACAGTTATTTAGCGAGACTGTTTGTTGGACCATCGTGTCTCGTTTGGTTTAATCACGACTAGTTGTTTTTGTTTATTCGGCTTGTTTGGATCACTGGTAGGATCAATTGTGATTTGACCTTGTGTATAGGCTTGCGCCATGTGATTTGTGTTTCAAGTCTCGACTCTAAGATTATAAAATCATACATAGAATCCCAACAGTTTTCTTGATAACAAGTTGAACAGTTTTTACATTACGCTGCTTCACTTTCTAATTATAAGCATTTCAAACACTACAAAAGTAAAATAATAAAGTTCAAGAGGCTTGAACAATTGTTGTAAGGCGTATTGTAATGTTGATGCGACCCAATTTATTGTTTTTATTTTATATAACATATAATGCTGTAACCGTTTAATGATTTGTTTGAATATTATAAATTCTAGAACATGCAAACAAATGATCGTACACGTTTTTTTTTTAATTTCCTTTTGTTTTAATAACTCGTTGGCTTCTTAATAACTCATAAATGTTATCACGTTAACATTTTAAAAGTTCGTTCGTCAAAGTTTATAAAATTCAATGGCCTCGGGAACAACCAAATAAATGATTGTATAGTGTTTTTTTTGTTTTTTTTTTTGTTTTTTTTTTGTTTTTTTTTTGTTTTAATAGGTCGTTCAACTTTTTAATAACTCACAATATTATCACGTTCATTTTTTAAAACCCGTAACTCAAAGTTAATAAAATGTTGTCGTCAAAGTTTAGAAAACAACCAAACAAAAACAATTGACACAAATACAACCAACCAAACAAAACATGGATATAAACAAATAAGGCTTGTAAGAATGTTTATGGGTTGTTTGTGACCTATCGATGAAAATGATGCCAACCTCCATAATTTTTCTTTATACAACTTGGTCTGGTTTTTAAAATGTGTGACATTTAGCAGTGGCGAAGCTTGAAAGAAAACCCCGAGCGAGCAGTGCTCAAAAATTCTACTGAGAGAGTGATACTCAATACATATATTTTTTATATAAAATTGCGAATATCAGTACTTGTAGCCGAAAAAACCGCGGAGACGGTCGCCCCTATGGTCCCTTCAGTACTTCGTCATTGACATTTAGACCATTTTGTGATTGAATAAGTAGATTGTTTTTTTTTTTTTTTTTTTTTTTTTAGAACGACAGTGATTTTATAAAAAGCTCAAAAGAGCAAGAAAAAAAGAATTACAAGATAATCAAAGGATTACAAATCCACTCGGACCAACGAGCACTAACTTTGCTTTGCCTAGAAGAAAACCAACTAAACGTATGAAGAATAATAGAATCAATGATATTGCCGTTCCAAGACTTTGTCGGATGAAAAACAGAGTCATTCCGAAACTTCCAAATCTGCCACCAAGCACAAATAATGTGGATAAAAATAGCTTACTAGTACAAAAATAATGTGGATAAAAATCACCTTGGGGTGATAGTGTCCACAAATTATGAGTTTGAGTCGGCATAAATTGAATAAGTGGGTATTTTGTATAAAAAAATGACAATAAAAAAATAAATTTAGCACTTACTAGCTATTATTGCACTTTGTAGTTTGTACAAACGTTTCAAGGGCCATGAGTGGTTCGCATTTCCAATTTGCTCCACACATTTAAAATGGGCCTTCAGTACTTTATCTATACCTAGCTATTATTGCACTTTGTACAAACGTTTCTTTTGTTTAAGATTTCTTTTGTTTGTAGTACTTTTAAGTTTCTTTTGTTTATGATTTCTTTTGTTTGTAGTACTTTACTACTTTTAGTTTTCAGTTATGTGGCTTGTTGTGAGCTTTTTCTTTTTAAAGTGATTGATTATGTTGTACTTTAAAAAAATCTTGTATTAATTAATAAAAGTATTTTAGGAGACACTAATACTTAAAATTGTTAGTATTTTAATCAAAATGACATCATCCTCCATAAACTCAATTAAAATGTTTTGTTGATTTATCCAATTTTGCATAGTATAATTCAAAAAACCATACAAGCCAACCAATCAAACATACGAACAACCATACAAACCAATTTGACAAGAATGTCAAGATAAAATTATCAAGATAAAATCTCAAGATAAAGTCAAAGATAGGATTCTTACATCCCCGAAGATTTTCTCGAGGTGCATGTCAATTACCCGTTTCCAAAAGTGTTTTGAGTGAAAACACATAAATAATCAAACATACAAACATACAAACAACCATACAAACCAACCAAACAAGAACGAATCAAACAAAGCAGAAAGTTCAAATACAATACAAAAGATCACAAGAGTTTGTACATATATGATGAAAATATGAAAATAGTACAACTCAAAATAGATTAACATCACCTATCCAACTAAGGATCGTTCGGATACTCTCAAGGCGGTGGGAATGGAGGAGGGATGACACCGGCATGCGCCATGAGCATTTGGATATGCCACGCCTGAAGGTCGTCATACCAGTCTTGACGACATGACAAAAGTAGGGCTGTTCAAAAAGCTCGTGGCTCGGAGCTCGCTCGAAAATAACTCGAAAATAGCTTGCTTGAAAGTGGCTCGGTTTGTAACCGATCCGAGCTGAGCTAGCTCGGTTTGTAAATGAGCTAAGCACGAGCCAATGGTGGCTCGGCTCGTAGCTCGCTCGGTTTTAGCTAGCTCGATAGCATGATTTTATATAAGCTCATTTAGCCCAAACAAAAATAATTCATGCTTTTTACCCTAAGTCCCTAAATTCCTAAGTATATATCAGTTTACTTCTCAAATCCATCGCCATTCTCAAATCGCCGCTTTCAAAACTATCCAGCCGCTTCTCCTAGACTTTGGCTACCTACTACCAGATCAAATCGTAAGTTGTAGGCATCAACACACAGCCTACCAGCGGCTCCGCCTACCACCATCGAGGTATATTCAGTTCATTTAATCATCAAAGCTTTTCTTATCAAATCATCATTATTAAGTGAACTGATAAGAGATTCATTGTATTATAGAATGTCTTCTTTGAAAGAATCAAGGTGGAATTTAGACCAATGATCATGTTTTATTAAGGGTTGGAGAGCTAGAGGACGAATTGAGAGATACAGATATTACACCCGGTGCAAATCTTTGTTTCATTTATGCATAAATAACTTAGTAAAATTACTAGATCAGACACCAGATTAACCCGGGAAACAGACGTTGGTGACATTTATAATTAAATATTCAAACAATCATTTCAATAATAAATATTATGTTTGGGTTATACCTAAAATACCCAAAAAAAAAAATACTCGCACCGAAAAGACTAGATATGTACCTATTTATCTAAACTCTTACATGTGTTTTCTTCACCATACTTCTTGATTTCAAATAACATACTCCAACCCGGAGAATTCAACAACTTTGGCAAAGTATACTTACCTTTTCTCATCTAAACATCTTCTAACTCATCTAATTTAAGATTAATCCACATATATTCTAATTACCTTCTTATTTGGCTTCCATTAAAGTTCATATCACCGGATTCTATTTGGGGTCTGTTAGGGACACCCTCTTAAAATTTGACGGTCACCCCTTATATAGATGACTCTGAGGCCTAAGAGTCACCTATAGTGATAAAAACCTCACATAATGTCTTAAAAGTCACCTATAATAGGATGCCAGCCAAAATTTTATTATTATAATAAAAATTATTATTTTTATAACAATGATAATAATAATAATACTTATTATTATTATAATAATACTAATTATTATTATTATTATCATTATTATTATTATTACTACATATAAAAAAATAATACAAATAAAATATGAAAAAATCTTCAAGGTGACATAAAGGGCTAGATGTGAGATATATGACTTTTTATATGAGATTCAGCTCACCTCTTCAAACGAGAGGTCACATACTAGGATAAATTAAAGGTGACGCTAAGGTCTCGGAGTGACCTAAAGGGTTCACATCTTACCATCCATGCTCCTTCTAAAGTTTCTATGTGACATATATTATCGCATCTCCTATGTATTATTACACCATTACGTGCATACACACACATACAAACACATACTAATATGTTATCAAATCACACACATATATACATACATACATGATAAATTTTGACTTAATATATGTTTATATATACATACATATGGTCACGTGAATACAACCTCATATAAGAACTCCATTGGTATATTGTATGTACTACATGCATATGTACATACACATACCAACACACTTACATGCACACACATATATACATAAAATATCAATATGAATAAGCTTAATATACGTCATATATCATACATTACATTTTTACATGTATATAAACATTCATACCGCACGTACACATATAAATTTATTATTGTTATATTAATAATAATAATAATAAAAATAATAATAATAATTATACTAATTATTATTATTATTATTATTATTATTATTATTATTATTATTATTATTATTATTATTATTATTTTTACATATAAATAAATAATATAAATAAAATATGGAAAAACCTTTTGGGTGACATAAAAGTCTGGAGGTGAGATATATGACTTTTTATATGAGATTAAGCTTAGGGGCACCCCAATATACGTGAACGTTTGGGCTTAAGATGAGGTTCATTTAGGGACACCTCCTATATAGGTGACCTCAAGACCTCCGAGTGACCTCTAGATGAAGTGTATTTTTAAAAAAAAAAAAAAGTGTCTCTAAGAAAGAAAGCCCTTCTATTTTCTCATCAAAACTAATAAAAGAGTGTCCAATAGTTTATTTTTTTCTTTTAGTTAGTTTAATCTGTTAGGCTAGCAAATGATATAAACATATAAATATCAGAACGCACCCACACCTTCCTCTCAAAGATTGTTATTTTATTATTTTCAAACTATGAACTGTAAAAATGAGGACTTTGCAACACCACAAGAGATCCAACCGAACCGCTCAATAAAAACTAGTAAAGGCCCAGCCCAACAAATTAACTGGGTTTGGTTAACTGGGTTTGGAAGAAGACCATTGTATGTTACAAGAAAGAGAGCAAGAGAGGCTATGGTAAGAAAGATATTGGTTCCTCATCTGTATTTCTTATTTCCTGGGTACAGCAATGAAAAATTATTAAGAGAGATGATGGTTAGAAAAAACTACCCAAACATCAAAACCAAGACAATTACATGAAAAGAAGTGGATTTTGAAGTCACTTGCTCCAAGATATATTTACCTTTCTATATATATTAACTATCCAAAGGAGTAAAAAATGTAAAACTGAGTAAAAAATAAGCACCTTCTTCATGTCATTTGAGTTAAAGATAGCTTTATTACTTGACTTCCAGATGACCCACCAAGTACTGATAATAAATCCTTCAGCCACTATTCTCTTTTGCTTGTTTAGATGCATACCCTCAAACCAACCATATAGCTCTGTGGGAAGTATTTGATTTGGCCATGTGAGATTCTAAAACGACAATACAATTGATTTGCTACAATAGTTTAAAAAAAAACGTTAAGCTCTTTTAGCATTTTTAGTAGCAAAGCTTTCGATCACCCCTTCATAATCAATATTTTCTAATATGTTATTCTTAATTGAATTATTAGGTCATCCATAGCGGTCTTGTGGTGATCTCGTAGTTATTAATTAGGATTTTATGAAATTAGATGTTTATGTGACATTTTTATATGATTTCTCCATGTAGGAGAATCTCAAGGAGGTGAGGTGGAAAGTCAGAATTTTTTGAAGAAATAGGAGGTTTTGCCACTCCTAAGTGGTTTCTAGGAGATTTTTGAACTTGTTTTTGGAAATAGGAGGCTCGCTAACTCAGTTAACGATTTCATCCTACGTGGGTTTAAATGGGGCTGAGTCAGATAAAAGTGTCCGTTAAATAATTATAAAAGATGATGTGGAATGTAATCGCTAACTCAGTTAGCGATTTCAGTGATTTCTGAATGGAATGTATGCTGTCACGTGAATGATTTTTGTCGGTGGATTAGGGCTCGCTAACTGAGTTAGCGAATTGATTAAAATAAAATGTTCATTGTAGACACTTTCACATGTGAAATAGCTCTTTCACAACTATTTTTTCATATGTGAAATTTTCTGAATAATGAGAAAAAAGAAAAAAATGAAAAAGAAATTAATCACAACCATTAGATCAAGAGATCTAATGGTGAAATAAGGTGTCTACCTGTCTACACTTATAAGAGTGTCTACAATGAACTTTTCACTATATATATATATATATATATATATACTATATATCTATCTATATAATATATATATATATATGAAAAGATGGGATGCCACTTGGCATCACCACAACAATCCTCAGAATCATTTTCCCGCCTAAATCACTCCACCTCATTTACACGTGTATCTTATCAAATACCCGATCCAAATCTGTTTTATCCGCTCCCCTAAAAACCCTAAATCACGCCTCACTCTCTCATTCCACCAAATCCGGCGATAGCTGTGAATTCGGAATTCCAGTCTCCGAATCATCGTCGTTTCTGTTAGGTCTACACCTTCAAAAATCCATCTTCAATCGTCGTTCATTCCATCGAGGTTCATATCTTCGCTGCTCTTCAACCGGCTATTCACTTCTGCAATCGGCGACAATAACAAAAGCCCTAATTCACGGACCAAATCTTACATTTTTTTGATCGATTTAACCCTCACGGTTCATTTGTTGCAAACATGAGCTCCGTCGAATCCTCATTATGTCACCCATCTCCTCTTTCACGCTCTCCTTCGAATCAGACGGTGAAGCAACAGGTTAGCAATCGTTCACCCTTCATCATCATCTCTAATGTATTAATTGTTTTGAACCCTCAATCCATTTTATTGAAAATTCGCAAAGCTATGGTTTTCTGAAGCTTCTGTCTCTCGCAGCCCATCATCATCTTCGTTCTCCAGCAATCCGGATCAGAGGTAAGTCTTCGCCTCATATTCATTAATGGTCAAGGTTTTTAAGATTTGATTTCAAACAGGGATGCTTTTGTGTTTCTATAAATTGTAAATGGGATTATGTAAAACAGATTGTGTAAACATCGATTTATCTCTATACATGAAATTCAATTTGGATGGAATATTGTTCTTGGTAGCTTTATTGGATTTTGTGGAGCAGCCTTTGTACCTAATGTCCAACTGCTTTCTCATAATCTAATATTGCTTTTTGTTTTTGATTTTCACCATAAAGAGGAACATATGTGATCTATATATTTTAATATTATTCTACTAATGGCCTAAAGAATTGGTCTTTCTTATATTTGATCATGGTAGGTATGTACTATTCAATGGGATATTGGATCTAATCATCTACATCATGGCAGGTATGTGTTATTCAGTCACATATTGCAACAAAAGAATTAGGTTTGTTTGATATTTAACCCTCATAAAGATTGCATTTTTGTTAGAGAACTTTCTGCAATAAACCTTAGTCTGTCCTTAGTAACATTGGAATGATTCTGAATTGACTCAATAACGAACTCTGTGTGAACCTACTTGATGTCTTAAAATTGATTTTACTCTCATCCTATATGTATGATTTTGTGTACCAAACATGTTGCTAATGTCATAAATTGCGCAGGACATATTCTCAATTTCTATATCAATCACACGAAACGGGTTTTACCCGTTAAAACACGTACCCGACCCGTATCTGACCCGTACCCGATTAACTATATTTTCAAAACCCGAGACCCGACCCGTATACTAAAAACAGGGTCTTTAAAGGGTCGGGTATGTCGGGTTTACCGGGTCTACAGGGTAAAACCCGTTTCCTGCTCACCCCTAATCAATGGCATGGAGAATATTGACCAAAGATTTAAGTAGGCTAATTCATTGCATTTCTTTTATATATTTAAATTAGAATTTCATTTATGTTAATCATCATACGAAATCAAATTTTCGTATGGTGATTTGATTTGAGTTTCATTTGGTTTATACAGTTTAACATCCTAAATAACAATTAATAGTTCCAAAGATTATCAATTGCACATGTATTACGATGATTTTGCCATCTATTTGGTGCGATATGTAGTCTTAATTATGTTTGTTTGGATGATATTCTTACAACAACCATATTTGAACATTAATCAAATTGTGAGGTTGCATTAGTTTTATTATCTCTTGATAGAAAATTAGAAATGTTGTTATGCTATGCTCTTGCATATAACATACTAGATTTGAAGTGACCAAAGGTCATTTAGCCCAATGGTATTTGGTGCTTATCCTCAACCAAGTGGTGTAGGTTCAAATCTTACAAAGTGTTATGCTCAATTGCGTTTTCTTCCCAATTACGTCGTATGATATGTTTATTTTTTACTAGGATGAAAATGTTCATTTACGTCCCTAATTCTTTTTGTATGTATAATCTTGCAGGTTAATCATCATCCGATTAAACTTCATCATTGACTTTTTTGTGTAAACAGGCATGTGTTCTTTATTTTTTTTACAGTAAGTCGCCGGATTATTAAAGCCATCATCTTGCATCAAAGGTAACGTTTTACAAATTCCATTTTACAACCCGATTGTTCTTCGATTTCCTGATCTCAAACAAGTTAATCTGCTGATTGAGAACGATTATTGAAGGGGCAATGTCTGCGTAGATGAAATTTAGTGTGCCCCTCTCATTCTAAATTAACAATTAGGAGATCTGGTTCGTAACTAATCAAATTTACTAAATCGGGGTTCATAGTCTAACTTCTACAAATTGTTGAAACTCAACTTCGTCTCCAAATAAAATATAGCTACTTTCCTTAAATGGGGTCAAAATCATCGATTGTGAAACAATAAGATACATTATGATTATTCTTTTCATGTTACATTTTCTACACAGCGAATGGGGATAAAAAAAAGATTTATCATTTTGGTGACTGCAAGGTTCTAATACTAGGATTATTGTTTTTATATATGCAGCTAGCACTAAACGGAGGAGATGCTTTAACAATAGTTGTGATTCCTGGTGTTGCTGAAAATTGCTACTGGGAAAAGCCACACTCTGAAACTATGAAATTCACCCGAGATCAGAAAACTGGAAAAATCAATGAGAAAATCTATCGTTTTGTTGTGTCAACGGTACACATTGTTTCATGTCTGCGCTTCAGCTTCAAGGAACTTGAAATAAAATTAGCATTAACTTTATGATTTTTTTGTTCATTTTGTAGGGTTCTTTGGTTTTTGGTGTTGTTGAAGAAGTTTCGCTTGATTTTTCATGTTATGCCGATGCTACAAAGCCTTCTTCTCTTTCCCTGCCTCTCAAAAATGCAAAATCCACAAGTGTATTGCATCTTAGTCCCCTCTTTTTTTAATTCTTAAACTTTATGTATGGATTCTTTTGTTTAAGTTTAATGGTTGTAGATGTTGTTTGTATTATGTATTCAGTTCAAGGGTGCAAGATCAAGGGTATGATTGGTTTTTATGATATACTTGAATCAACTTTTTTCACTTTTCAGAAGCAGAAGCACAAGTAATATCAGGAAGTAATATTGGTTTTCGAACGTTTATTTCAAAAATTTTGATGTTCCTTCAGATAAAAAAAATCCCATTTAAATTCAGTAGGAGAAAATTTCCGATTTTGGTATGTTTCAGAATGGCAGTTAACATGGTCAGATTTATGTTGCATTATCAAGAGTTAAGAGCATGGATGGACTAAAAGTTCTCATATTGGATGAAGACTAGAAAAGTGACAAACAAAACATCAAATGTTGTTTATAAGTCTGTATTTTTAAATTTGTAACTTTTTTATATTGTCGAATGTTCGTTTTTCTTCTTTAATACCAATTATCGAATTGCATTTATTATAATATTTTAAATTTTGGATTCATTTGTTTAAAATCCACCCGTGCGTCGCACGGGTATCAAAAACTAGTATATATATATATATATATATATATATATATATATATATATATATATATATATATAGGTTTAGGGTAAAATACATCAAGCAAAAACGCTACATCCATTACGGATTGATCTGGGGCGTCCATCAAGATCATCCAACAGCCATGATCTATGGTGTTTCCGCCTATGGTGTTTTTTTTTTCCACCAAAAACGCCATAGGCGGAAACACCATAGATCTTGGCTGTTGGATGATCTTGATGGACGCCCCAGATCAATCCGCAATGGATGTAGCGTTTTTGCTTGATGTAGGATAACTCGACTCTATATATATATATATATATATATATATATATATATATATATATATATATATATATATATATCAGGTTTACGTTATATAAATAGCATGCATGTAAAAAATTCATTTTATTATTTTTGTTGTTTTGTAGGCATTTGAAATTACAAACTAAATTAAAACACAACAAAATTTATTTAAAATTACAAACTAAATTAAAACACAACAAAATTTATTTCAAATTTTATTTGAAATTACAAACTAAACTAAAACACGACAAATTTTATTTAAAATTACAAACCCTCAAAACAACCTTCGTTTAGACGAAGAAGTTACACCAGCGTTTGAACCTTCAAAATACACATAACTATCATTGTTGTCTTTATGGACACCTATTGCTCTTATGACCTGGTTCCCTGCGTATTCCGCACCTGTTGATTCTAGGCTCCTCCAGAAAACGTTGGTCCATTTCATTTTGAAACCTCCTGGCATGCCTTCTACCTCTGTGAACAGTAATTCTAAAGGGGTCCCCTCGAATTCTCCATGTCGGTGATGTTACCTTTAGGAAACAATTTTTTTTTATAAATTGTTATCTAACTTTAACAAACACTAAACATTTATATATTCGGGGATGTTACCTTCTGAAGAATCATCGTTCCAAGGTTCATGTGTGTGCAGCTGTGTGGACGGACCGGCTTGAGAATCATAATAGCTGGAAGGGTTGTATTGTTGTGTGTCAAACGGAAACGGAGCTACGTTCTCCCAAGAAACTTTAATATGACCCATATAATTATCAACAGATGCAGCAAGATAATACAACGTGTTCATATTTTCATCATTGACAATAAATGTTCTCTCAAAATAGCCTTGATATGTGAAAGATAGAACAAGATTCAAACTAAAAGAGTTTCTATCAATTTGTATTGTGTTACAAATCTAATTAACAAACTCTGCATATGAAGAATCCATTAAACAAAGCCACTGAAACAAATTTGTGTGTTCTAATCTTAACTTCTATTTATACTACCTAATTTTAATCATGAAATAAAAAAAAATAAACTTTTATACAAACCAACCTACCTCCTCGTACCTGACAGAATCAATTCCTCTGAAATCGCTAACTCAGTTAGCGATTTCTATAAACCCTAAAAGTGACCAAAACATCAAATCCCAACAGAGAATAAATTCCATTCATAAATTGCTAACTGAGTTAGCGATTTCGTTCCACATAAGCATTTTCTTTTATTTAATCGAGCACTTTTATCTGACTCGGTCTCATTTAAATGGAATGGCAGCCACGTAGGATGAAATCGCTAACTGAGTTAGCGAGCCTCGTATTTCCAGAAACACATGCAAAAATCTCCTAGCTAGAAACCACTTAGGAGTGGCAAAAAGTTCTATTTCTTCAAAAAATTCAAAAAAATATGATGCTCAAGTATTACTTAGGGAATAATTTTTTTAATTAGATTTTCCTCTAGAAAACAAATATTTCACAAACTGTATCGATACTCGAATAAATTCTTCGATTTATACATGTTCGCTGCATCGCGGTTACATTTTCTAATGTTTGTCAAATTGTAAATATGTTGAGTGGACGAGTCAACACCTCGTTCAAACTAAAATGCAAATAAAAAATAATAAGTCATGATGATATGTCAGAAATCAGAAAAGGTTACTGCATAATAGAAACGAGCTTTGAAAAAAAAAATCAAAGTGTATTTTAGAAAGAAAAAACGAAGTAAAAATATATGTCATATTTGATCCGACACAGTCTTAAATAGACTTACGTCGACATATCAAGCCGCTCAATTCTAAATAAAATCATACGAAGACTCATATAAAAATAAACACGTTACAACGATTTAAAATATGTGCAATAATTATATTTTGAAGGTTACGAAAAGTAATAAAAATTAATCTTCCGATTCTAATAAAAATTAATCTTCCGATTCATCCTCATTATAATTTTCTCTCTTTCCTCTCTTATTAAATACTAATTATCTCACTTATTTTTTTTTTAACGGCGTTTGAAATTACTTCCAAAATCTTCAATACCTGAGTGAGCCTTCCTGAGACGGGATTGCAACATCAAAGAGGAAACTCACCACTTGAGAAAAACCTTCTTGAGTCAGATTTGAACTTGAGACCTAAAGGTCCCAAGCTCTAACCTTAATCCCATACCATTGGGACAAATGCCCTAAGAATTTTAAATAACTAAATATTAAAATATAAATTTTGTTATTTCAATAATTTATCATAATTTATTAATTAATAATAAGATTTTAATTATATCTTATATTAAAATTAAATTTATAACTATAATTCTTCGTTACTTTGTTTAATTCTAATTAAGTAACAATGTACGAAATTGAATTTCATATTTGCTGTTGTAACTTGGTCATTGTTTGAACTTAGATATGACATGAAAATAATATAAAAAAAGTATCTTATAAAACATAGATTATATATCATGGAAGTTTAATATTAATGTTATTTGTAGTAAAATTTTTATTTTTTAAAAATATTTTAAATTTATGAGTTTCTTCTTTTTCTCTTAGCGCATGCGGTATACTGGCGTTAATTCGTTAAAGGCCAGTATAGCGCCGTTATTGGGCGCCAATACCGCCCCGACCTTGCGCCAAACCGCGCCGCCAAGGCCTTGCGCCATACCTTCCGCGGCGTTAAAAGGGTGAGGGTTGTGCCATTTGACCGTTGAACGGTCGAAATATGACCGTTGGCCATATTTAATTTTTTTTTTCTTTCTCTATTTAAACCCACAAATACTCTAATTTTTCCACACCTTAAATCAATCTCCTCTCAAATCTCTTTCAAAACTCTTAAAAAAAATATTATGGACTTTCTCTCGTCCAACAATTCATCCGACTCGTCCTCCGACGAAGCCGCCGGTATGTTTTTCCAGATGATGGTGAATTATCAGCAACGTCGACTAAATAGACGAGCACAACAAACGCTTACCCGGAGGGCTCGTCTAAATCGAAATCGTGAAATGGGGCTAACGAGTCTTCTTAGAGCCTATTTCAACGATCCATGCGTCTACCCGGCAGGAGCGTTCGAACAACGTTTTCGTATGCGACGTTCACTATTTTTAAGAATTGTGAACGATTTAGAACGAGAGAATCTATGGTTCCCGCAAAGAAGCGACGCGAGACAAAATCGCTAACGTGATGCGTGGTTGTATAATTTTACACAACATGATTCTCGAGGACCAGGGTGCCGCAATTTGTCAATTTCACGAGAAGGAGTTGGATACGGCGTATGAAGAAATCGGCGAGGATCGCAAACGGGCAATTCGTCAAGAAATAAGAAATTGAGACATCCATAACCAATTGAAGGTGGACTTGATCGAGGATATCATATCTACGAGCGATCACATTGATTATTTTATCAAGTATTTGTATGTTTTATCTTTTTTAAGAAATGTATTTGTAGTGTTTTTTTTATCTTAAATAATTATTTAATTAATTTTTTTATTTTATTTTATAATTTTCGAAGACAATAAAAAAAACTAATTTGTAGTCATTAAAATTAAATGAAAAGGAAAAAAATTAATTAAAAATAGTTTAACATGGCATGGAGTATCACCCTCATATGTTAAATGGTGTTAAAGATGATGTGGCGCCTACGTGTCGGTGTTAAACTTTAACATGGCATGGGGTATACCTCATGCTCTTACGCTATCCGTAGTGGGGCGTCATCTTCACCAAATACCCTAACATGGCGCCCCTATGGCGCCCTCCTCCATCCCCCACAGGCGCCATGTTACACATTGAAGTGACCGACGTTATGTACATGGCGCTCCCTCCTTTCTTGTTGATTGGTTTTGTTTTGTTTTTTTTTTTCTATTTTTTAATTGGAGAGATTTTATTAAATTGGTTTTTTAAATAATAATTAGGTAATAATTAGAGGGCGTTATGGGGGGTTACCACTACACCACTTTTTCCATGGAGCCCCTCTTGATGACGTGGACGCCACATGGCGTATAACGCCCACAAGAGGCTCTATCCACTAATGATAGCCTTATGTGTTTTTGTCAATTTGTGTACTTTGTCAAGTGTATTATTTTGCGTCATTCCATCTCTTTTGTTGTTTTGTCTATATACCATATCTAACAATGAAATTTTTTTCCATACAATTAACCAATTTTACTACTTTTCATGTTATATATTACGTGAATAATATGTTTGATCAAATATGTAAATGACATGTTGTTTAGATGTGCACCCAAATCATATATTTTTTAACAAACATGTGAAATGTTGAATTTATTTTATTGTGATAATATTTTATTGAATGATACATATTGTTTGTACCCATAACATATGTTATTATTTTTTGTACATAACAGTTTGAAAAAATCAGAAAATTTCGTTTCCCCGGGTATGCAATTGTAATCAACTGAAAAATTTAAAGAATTTGTACACCAATCTCTTTGTGCTCTTCGTAGTGGATGATTATTATTACAATAACATTTATTAAAATATTTTTATATAAATCTTTAACGTGAATTATATATTAAATTTTTAATAACTAAACTCGTGTAATACACAAGTTCTATCCTAGTCATATTCAGGGGCGGACCTAATATAGGCCCAGGGGGTCTCCGTGGACCCCCTCAACCTCGTACGCAAAGTGGAAATTATGTGAACGGTTTTTTATAAATAAAAAAATTGTGAAGAGGAGTTAATAAATACCCAGTTTGTGAAAATAAAACAAAGGAAGCAACTAGCTTAGTGGTATGATCCCTTGTTTGATTTTGAAGTGGTGCAATTTCAAATCTTGTGCTTAACCTTTTTTCATTTTTCCCAGCTTTCTTTATTAATTTTAGTAATATAAATGGGGAGAGTAAACGATGGTACTTTATTTTCCACATCTTTTTTATTTACTTTCATAATAGTCCCTGTTTTTTTCAAATACATTCATTATAGACCTTTTTTATAATGCAATATTACAATATATAAAAATATAGATTTTTATTAATAGGCAAACATTTTGTCATATTATTTTTTTTTCACGCGTTACTTTTTGTTTTCTCTTCATTTTTAGCCATTTACTAGTATTTTTTTTGCTATTATATCATTGTCAATGTTACAGCACATAATTTTTTTTATCAAATCATGTAGAATTTTTTAATTGGTTATTTTTCTTTACTCACAATGTCGTGCTGCAACGCGCGTCTGTAACCAACCATCTAAAACTAGTAACTCCGTAAAAAAGTTTATGGACCCCCTGAAAAACTTTTCTAGTTCCGACCCTGGTCATATTAATAAACACATCAAAAATATCAGTGCGATACATGTGCTAGCCACTCATCTACCACAAATCAAAATTGAAAGTGAGATGTCCACCATGATACATGTGGTAGCCAGGTCATCTACCAAAAAATAAACACGTTGCAACGATTTAAAACATATATAATAATTATATATTTTCCAGGTTACAAAAAATAATAAAAAGTAATCATATTAATAAATAATTAATTTAAATTCAACAAATCAAAACTGTAAGGCTATCTGTAATGGGGCGTTATGGGGCAAATTTTTGTAACATGGCGCCCCACATGGGGCCCCGCACCACCCCCCTAGGCGCCATGTTAGGGAAAATCGTCGACGGCGTTTTAAACATGGCGCCCCTTCCTTCTCATGTGTTTTTTTCTTTTTTTTTTCCTTTTTTCCTATTGGTTCTTCAATCCACATAACCCCCCATCCTCATCACCCCCCACTACACCCCTTACCTCATAACCCCCCATTTCCACGTCATCCGCCACATGGCGCATAACCCCCCACTCCACTCCCAAACCACTACACATAGCCTAAGGGAGATGTGATACATGTGGTAGCAAAACTCATTATATAATAGTTTAGAGGGGAGCAAAACTCAACGAAGCTTGAATAAATATTTAGAGGGGAGCAAAACTCATTATATAATAATTTTTCGAGAAAACATTGTTAAAATTAACATATTATGAAACGAAAAAAACAGAAAGGACCGAGGCCCTTTTGAACCCTAAAAAAACTTCGCCTTGCCTATCACTCACCCATCAATGTTATCATAAATTTTATGTAATCTTATGTTCTTCGTTATAAATTATGTGTCTTTCGTCTCGCCTTTAACTTTACTTGATGTTACTTGTAGCTTTTCATGTCCTAATTGTATTGCTTCACAATTGATGTTAGTTTTTATGTGTATTTTCTGTGGCCGTGACCTGAAGTTTTATGTCCGTTTGTATGTCATTCAGGTTTGTCTTGATAAATCGGATTTTATGGACTGAGGCAAATGTTTTGTTCGAATATGCTTCTTTGTGTAGTTTTGATGGATATGTGGTGGTTGTTTACACCTAGCAATCGAGAACTAGTATGTCAAAAAGATCGAATGGTTAATATTGGTAAAATCAACCCATAAGCTTGATATAGTCATTATTTTATAGTGTGTTGTTTCGCCTTCATTTATTTTCAGTATCCTTAAAACCATTGTTTTAAAACCGTATTTTTAAATTGGACCGGCCTTATGTAAAAAACGGTTCAAGAATCGGATTGACTATTCAAACCTGTATTTACAATATAGTAATATACATTGTATAAACTTTCAACCGTGACAAATGTCGTTAAGAAACTTTAATAAAGTTTAAAACAAGTTACAATTATCCAAAATAACATCAATATAAGTTCTAATCAAGTTAAATTTATCAAAAAAAATGTGAGACTTTTAGTTATCTTCGATGGATGGTTTGTTTTAGAATCTCTAGCGGCAAGTGAGTAAGTGACGATTTGTTTTCGCCCGATCAATTAACTTCAATTAAGAAAATAGTGAAAAACCCTACGGCCCTACCTTTTTCATTGTTTTAAAAATGTTTTTTTAACTTAATTAAAATAAAAAAAAAGGTTCAACTGGTTGAACCGTAAAACTCGGCGGTTCAACCGGAAAACCCGCCGGTTCATTTTTTTGTTCGGAAATACTAAAAACCGCCCTCAATCGAACCGGTACATCCATCGGTCACCGGTTCAACCGGTTGAACCGGCCGGTTCAATCCGGTTTTTAAAACACTGCTTAAAACTTCATCGACGGAGGCCGTAAATTGCGGTCCTACGATTCCTTTATTTGGGATGATCTTTTTTCTCCAGGCTGACCTTACCTTGCGTCCACGTCACATGAAAATCACGTGAATATGACCTTCTTGGCATTTTTTTGCTTCTAGAAGCCCACGTAGCCTAATTGATGATTTACTCCCAGTAGTAAAAAGCCCATGACGACTTTAATTCTCCTTTTCTATTTTTTTGCGAATTGTTGTTCACAAAATCAAAACATCATATTTATTTATTTTCTAATATTCGTTAATTAGAAAACATTGTTGATACTTATAGTTTGTGTTCAAATTAATTTTACCGTTTAAGTTTATTTTTCCTATAAAGTGCTAAATATCAAAACCTGATTAATCTAGTTGATGCATTTAGTATAAAATTAACATGAAATAATGTGTATTTACACCACTCGTCAATTGATACGAAAATTCCTCTGTTTATACACATTCGTTGTAACGCAGTTACATTTTCTAATGTTTGTCAAATTGTAAATAATTGTCCGTCGTAACGCGTGAAGAGATCAACATCTCATTCATACTAAAATGCAAATTAAAAATGAGTCATAATGATATCTCCGATATCAGAAAAAGTTACTCCATAGTAGAAAATGAGCTTTGAAAAAAATATCGAAGTGTATTTTAGAATGAAAAAGAAAAGAAATATAAATATATTGTATATTTGACGCGGCACAATTTTGAATAAATTTACGTTGGCATATAAAGTCGGTGCATTCTGGAGAAAAGTTATACCCAGACATATATAAAAATTAATATATTGTAACGACATATTCAAAAGCATGGGCGAAGCTTAGCACGGATTAGAACGGGCCCGGGCCTCATCCATTTTTTCGCTTCGCAATGTAAATTTATATCCGTTCAGTCAAAAAAATATATATTCTTAGTCCGGCCCATAATTTTTTACCCCAACTACCTTTCAGCTCAAACTTCATTAATTCAAAGTATCCACAATGATTATATTTTGAAGGTTATAAAAAGTCAACATAATATAACACATTGATAGGTACAAGTTCAACATGATACATACTAGCCAGGTCACCTATAGTACTATAATACTATTCACATGTGAATGGTATCCTTGCTAACTTATTGCGCCTGTAGCTACAAACTTATTATTCATAAGACCACCCACATCAATACCACACTAAATACCACTAAATACCACCTTTTTGGTTCAGTCAGCATGCCACGTCACGTACTTACCACATACCACAAAACCCACTTTTTTTCCACATCAAGTACTTCCTCACATACCACCTTTTATTTCCACATCACCATTTTATTTAATCTTTATTTTAAAAACTAGTTAACAAATTAATTCTTTTATTTAAAACGTATATTATTTTAATTTTAAAAAAAACTTACCGACGTATATTATTTTAATTTAAAAAAAAACTTACCGACATAATTAAACGTATATTATTTTAGTTTTAATAAGTATCTTAGGTTGCTTTTCAGTTTTAATCTAATTATGTTTTAATTGAGAACTCAATAATATATTAAACTGAAGTAAAAGGAAATACAAGATTACTAAAAGGAAATACAAGATTACTAAAAGGAAACACAACTTATTCAACTACAGAAAGGAAACACAACTTATTCAATAATTGGAAGCCTTATTCAAAGTAAGGCCTTGAGCACTAATCTTCATCCCACACCGGCTTGTTTGCCCAAAGATGCTCAACTAAATCGTTTCTTAGAGCCGTATGCTGATCCTTAGCACGCAAGTCTATGAACCTCTCAAGGTTATGGACAAATGCTTGAGGTGCCCCATGATTATATGGAGGTGGAGGAGGTGCACCATCCTCAGGAGTCCAATTCAACACATCACGTCCTTCGTCTTCCACAATCATATTGTGTAGGATGATGCAAGCCAACATAATATCACCAATATTTGGTAGATCCATTGACCTTGATGGTCCTCTAATTATTCCCCACCTAGACTGGAGAACACCAAATGCCCTCTCAACATCTTTCCTGGCAGACTCTTGTCGACGCTTAAAGTACCTCATCTTCAAGTTGTTCTCAGGGGTATATGTGAAACTCTTCACAAGTGTTGACCATGCAGGATAGATACCATCTGCAAGATAGTAACCTTTCCTATAGACATTCCCATTCACATGGAAGTCACATCTAGGCGCTTGCCCCTGCAAGATCTCGTTAAACAACGGAGATTGGTTGATCACATTGATGTCATTGTTTGATCCGGCAACACCAAAGAAAGCATGCCATATCCACAAGTCTTGTGAAGCAACAGCCTCAAGCATGATTGTTGGATAACCATGGTCACCACGAGTATAGTGCCCCATCCAAGCAGTTAGACAATTCCTCCAACCCCAATGCATACAATCAATGCTACCAAGCATCCCTGGGAAGCCATGCTTCTCCTCATGGAAGGCTGTTAATCGATCAACATCTTCTTGGGTTGGCCTTCTTAGGTACTTGTCCCTATAGATCTCCACAATAGATCTACAAAAGTTGTGTAGACATTTGATGGCAGTACTCTCACCAATGCGTATGTATTCATCGCATTGATCAGCTGAAGCACCATATGCTAGCTGGCGAAGGGCACATGTGATTTTTTGGTTTGTTGAAAGGCCTAGTCTGCCAGCAGCATCACGACGTTGTGTAAAGTATCGCCAGTTAACAGACATACCTTCTGTAGTAATATCGGCAGCAATGCGGTTATAAAGGCGACGGGTCATTCTGTATCGCCTTCTAAAGAGGCCTTCATGATACACAGGTTTCTCAGCAAAATAGTCATTGAACAAACCCACATCACCTTTTTCACGTTCTCTGTTTATTTCTCTTCGCTTCTTCCTTGGTTGGGATGGACCAGCTTCGCTGGCAGCAATTGAAGCTTCCATCGCTTCGTACTCTTCCGCCAGTTGGACAAGATCACTCATGTCTAGTGCTATTTTGATGTGCTCGGGAAGGTGGTCGGGAATGTTGAGATCAGGGATACCAGGGAAACCAGGATTCATTTTTTAGAGTTTTGAGTTTGAGAGAGATTTGATATTGAGAGGGTTTTGTGAGAGATGTGTGAAATGAAATGAGAATACTGAGTGTATTTATAGCAGTGATGAAAAACTAGCCGTTAGGAAAAATACAAAAAAACTAGCCGTTATTAATATTTTATATTAAAAAACTAGCCGTTATAATAAGACAAAAAAAAAATTAGCCGTTATTTAAAAAAAAAATACTAAAATTAATGTTTTAATTAATTATGAATTTTAGAATTTTTTTCAGATTTTCTTGAAATTTATTTATATTTTATTTGTATTATTAAATATTAAAATGAAACAAAAATCTTTGAATTTAAAAAAAAAAGAACCGTTTAAAAGAAAAAGAAAAAGGAAAAAGAAAATGATGGGCCCACTTGTGTGCGTATGTATGCGTACGTAGGTACGTACGTACGCGCGTACGTACGTACGCCACAACGGGTACGTACGCCGTACGTACGTACGTACGCGGCTAAATACCGTTGATGCGGAGAGTCTAAGAGACCGTAACAATTGGTTTTTGTCATAGAGTGATGTCAGGAAGTAAGTGGTTTTGACCTAGTCAACGAACCGGTCCTCTCTAATTGGTCCGGTTCTAAACCTGATTCCATAGTAGTTTGATCAAGTTTTATGTGGCTAAAGCGATTCTAAGAAAACTAGTTCATCAAAAACCGATTTCAAACTGGAAATAGTTTCTAAAAATATCTATTCCTTGCCGTTGCCAAACGGGTTCCTACAAACTGATACGAACCGATTCCTACGAAGTTCGAGTTTACAAACTTGTTTGGACACTAATTGGCCAATGGTTCACCAAACCAATTTGGTTTCAAAAACCGGTTTGTACATGTGGCCGGGTTGTGGGCTCATTGTCTCATAGTTTTCACTTTACCTCATTAATTAATCGGGTTAAATTTGTAACCACTTGACAAAGATGTATACTCCTCGGTATAAAGATGCTAAGTTCAAGACGTGAAAAAGAACGGCAATTAAAGAGTAAACTTTATTTTTGGTCTTTGACGTTTGCTATTTTTATCCCTTTTAGTCCAAAGTTTTTAAAAATCTGATTTTGGTGCTCACATTTTATTTTTGTATTAATTTTGGTCCAAATTTTAAAATCCATTTAAAAAAACCATTAGTTAACCCTACCTGAAAGGTATTTTAATCATTTACCTTAACTCTTGATCAAAGTATAAAAGATATTCGTTACATTATATATGGTAGTAGAATGAGATGTGAAAAATTAAGAACAGCAGTTGACAGAACAAGTGGGTTACATCTTATATGATAGTAAAATGAGATGTGAAAGAACGATATGCGAGTCCACAAATAAAGAGTGGCCCTGGTTAGGTTAATTATCTAGGAATCTTGTGATGTAAAATAAACGTGGTTATAACTATTGCCACCAATGCAATGATATCTGCACATTGCTATCATCTTCAAAATATGGTATATATATATATATATATATATATATATATATATATACACGTAATAACATAGACTCCACTCATGAACCAAAACAAGCTAACAAACATGGCCAATTCAGTTGCAGAGCTCATCTTCATCCCTGCCCCTGCTATGGGTCATATCATGTCAACCATCAAGATCGCGAAACTACTCGTGAACCGCGATCACCGTCTCTCCATAACCGTCCTCATCATGAGTACCCCTACCCCGAACCCGGCTTTCACGGCCTACATAGACTCGTTGGCTAAAACCACCATGCATAACATATCCTTCATGCAACTTCCCAAAGATGAAAGCCACTCAAACTTTGACCCCAAATCTCCCATGTCTGTTTTCACTGAATTCATCCCTAGTCACTGCAAACACGTCAGAAATGCCGTGGCTGACCTGGCACGTCAGCCGGGTCGGGTCGCGGGGTTTGTCATTGACATGTTTTGCGCATGCATGATAGATGTGGCTAATGAGTTTAATGTTCCAACCTACTTGTTTTTCACTTCCGGTGCTGCTTTTCTTGGGTTTAAGTTTTATATCCAAAAACTCTGTGATGATATGAATCAAGATCATGTTATGGAGCTGAGTGACTCGGATACCGAGTTACCGGTCCCAAGTTTTGCCAAACCGCTTCCAACCAAGTTGTTTTGGAGTATTGTCCTGACTAGAGAAGGGCTTGATTGTGTTTTGAGGTCTGTACGAAAACTTAGAGAGGTTAAAGCAATTATGGTTAATACATTTTTAGACTTGGAACCGCATGCGATGCGGTCGTTGTCGGCTGATGTCACCATCCCGCCGGTGTATCCGGTGGGACCCATACTCAACCTAGAAGGTGGTTCCGGAGAAGGTGGTTCCGGTGTTGGGAACCGGTTCGAAGATGAAGTTATTATGTGGTTGGATAGTCAACCGGTTTCGTCGGTTGTGTTTTTGTGTTTCGGGAGTATGGGAGGTTTTGATGAGGTCCAAGTGAAGGAGATAGCGCGTGGGTTAGAGCAGAGTGGGCACCGTTTCGTGTGGTCCCTACGACAACCTCAAACATTAAAAGACCCGACAGATTATGAGGATCCGAGTGAGGTGCTACCGGAGGGGTTTATGGAGCGGACACGTGGGATAGGGAAGGTTATCGGGTGGGCGCCACAGGTCGCGGTGCTGGGTCATTGTGCGGTTGGAGGGTTTGTGTCTCACTGTGGGTGGAACTCATTATTGGAGAGTTTATGGTTTGGCGTACCATCAGCCACGTGGCCCATGTATGCTGAGCAACAAATGAATGCATTTGAGATGGTTGTGGAGTTGGGACTGGCAGTGGAGATAAAGTTGGATTATAGGAAGGATAAGTTTGCTCCGAAGAGTAATACGGTCATTGTGACAGCAGATGAGATAGAAAGCGGGATAAGACGAGTGATGGAGGATAAGCAGGTTAGAACAAAAGTGAAAGAGATGAGTGAGAAGAGTAGATCGGCAGTGATGAAAGATGGTTCATCGTATGTATCTATTGGTCATCTTATCCAAGATTTCATGAAAAACATATCTGCTTTGAACAATAATGGAGTTTAATAAACAAAATGCTATTTTATCTGCTTAGTGATTCTCAAGTTGAATTCATCATCATGCTTTGAACAATAATGGAGTTTGAAAAAAAATGCTATTTTATCTGTTAGTGATTCTCAAGTTGAATTCATCATCAATGGAAAGTAGTCTAGTTCTTGTTTTGTGTAATTGTATATGCTTTGGTAATCAACGGGAGTTGGGTGGGTACATTAAACTCCATAATGTGCAATATTCACAATTAAAAAAAATATAACTCAATAAAATAAATGGAGAAATTTGAATTCATTTTGATTGAGTTTAGTAACTTATTTGAGCTGAAAAGTCAAAATTCAACATAGTTAAATTGTGCAGTGTTTCTCATGAATACAAGGCAAATAACTAAATACAAATAGACACTTGAGTACATGATTTTTTTTTTTTTAATTTTTTTTTTGTTTTGCATTCTTTCTATTTTGTTCTGTGTTGCAGAGATCATAAACTCAACATCCTTTAATTATGTTGCACATACATTAGAGGTCTTTTTTATGTCTTGGGACTATTTTGTGATGTTCAGTCATATCATATGATTTCTATAAGTTATCTGTGTTTATTTAAAGAAGTTCTTTTATTCCTAAAAAAAGTGCAAGGGTTGGTGTTGATAAAAGGATAGGACTTAGATTGGTTAGAAAATTTCTCAAGTCATTATGGGACAACCTTCTGTGTCTTTATAGTTGACTCTGAAAAAGTCAAACTCCTCTTTTAAAGCACACTATTTCGTCAAAGGTAATATCTACGAGGTACGATAAATTAAATCGATGTTATGAATGAGAAAACTGACAAACCTAAACCACAATATCTTAAAAGAAGATTGATAAACTAAAAAAAGTATTGTATTGTTGATTGTTGTGGACTTGTCGCCGCCGTATCGCTCACGTTCCCGCTCAGTAACAAGTAACATTTATTTATACAAGTAAGGCATGATTCGTATTTCAACAACTATTTTCATTTTAACCAAAGTAGTGGTTAGGAATTTTAAATATTAATTATTCATGCACATGCATGCATCACAATAAAGTTTTTAATACTAAAACTTTTCAATACCTTTTTTTACCGGTAATTTAGCTCAATGGTGTATTGAGAATAGTTATTCTGGACCTACCCACTATCCCGAGTCCGAACCTCATCGCGAGAGAACCTCATCAGGTGGGAACCGAGCAAACCCGTAATCCCTCCCTTGTGACTCAGAATCAAGCACAAAACCCAATCCTTCATTGCCCACCAATATCTCACGAAGTGCTGTGAGTGGGACTAGAATTTGTGTCTCTTCAAACACAAAATGAGAGTTTAACCGCTACACCAACCTTGTTTGATAATTTTCATTACCTAATATCACAATTGCTGTTAAAAAGAAAACAACTTAACACCATAATAATTCCATGGCACATTCCATAGTGACTACAATTTGACTTTACAACTCATAGAAAGTCAAAATTACAATTCTTTGTACCTAATCTCCAACCATTCCACACCTCCACCACCTTATAAATACACACTCAAACCACCACCCAAAGAAACTACAAAAACATAAAAGCTTTTGAGGGTGGCCTTAGTTCAACAGCAAACAATCAAAATCAAAATGATTACACTGAAATCACCGGCGGTTTTATTGGTTATCATGATGGTGGCATCTTTCCTACTGCAATCCACACAGGCGCAAACTAGGCACTTGGTCGGTGACGCCTTAGGCTAGAGCATTCCTCCTGGTGGTGCTGCCACTTATGCCACCTGGGCCGCTCAACAAACCTTCACCTTCGGCGATACACTCTTTTTTAACTTTACAACCGGATTACACACCGTGGCTGAAGTTTCCCAGCCTGCCTACAGCGCATGCTCCTCAATCAACACCCTCTCACTGAACCCCACCGGCCCGGCCTCTGTCACATTGACACGCTCGGGTACCCACTACTATATTTGCACCGTTGTGAGTCACTGCCAAATTGGTGAGAAATTAACTCATTTTCTTCCATTCCTTCGCTGACGCGTGCTCTTTTTCTTCCGGCGAGTTCCTCCGACGAGTCTAGGGCTTTTTTCTGATCGTTCGTGTGTACGAATGTAACATATAAATCAATAGGTTCAACTTTTCTAGATTCCAAGACTGCCGTGTTTTTTAGTTTATAAAATGGCTAAATTACATTTTCAGTCCCTCCTTTAAAAAAAACAAGTTGTTTTCGTGTTTCCGCAAAAAGTTTGACCGACATGAACAAGAAATGAACAAGAAATGCAAAAAGTTTTCCAACATTTTCGAGCGGATTCGTAGTGGTTTGGGGAGCGGTGAAAGCGACTCCCACATCCAAGAAAAAACATTGGTTGAGTATCGAAGCGTCGGGCCACCGTTTCCATACATAAAGGTTTTTCGACTCCTTTATGATAGCCCGAAGTGGAACGCACAAGCGGACCTCACCAAAAAGACAAGGCGAGCAACAAAGAAATCCAAAACGTCGTCTTCCGCCGCTTCTGAGTCTCCTCATTTGTCTGACGCTCGGGCGTTTGATTTAAACGACACCGAAGAGGAGTATGATGTTGAGCTTCCTAGGCCACCTAGTCGGGACAAGTCGAAAGGAAAATGAGCATCTTCCTCGACTAATCGTGCGCCCTCCGACTACAACGTCCATCAAGACGAAATGAAGGAGCGACTCGACCGCTTGTTGACATTGAGAGAGCAACAAGTGGATGCCGTAAACCGTCGGTAGAAACAAAACGAGTTACGGAAGCTTCAAGCACCGCTCCTGCTCGAAGAACCCGCCCGAAGTCGCGCGATCCAAATCAAGGAAGACATCAAGCGAAAATGGGGCTCAACTAGTTTTTTTTTTAATTATGTCTTTTTTAATTTTTAATTATGGCGTGTTTTTTAAGAATGTAGTTTTTTTTTTGTTTTGTTTATGTAATCTTGTTTTTTTAATTTAATGAAGTTTATATTTTATTTTAAGTTAAATTATAAAAAAATCATTATACAATCATTATTAAATAATGAGTTGGGGGTTATGGGGGTTATGACTACACCACTTTTCTCATAACCCTCCTTTGATGACATGAAATCTACATGGTGGATAACATCCAAGGGTGAGGGGTTATAACTTATAAGTACACATAGCTAATAGCTAAATAATGTATATAAAATATAACGAAATCCGGATAAAAAAAACTAAGCTGAAAAGAAACTACAAAAAAGCACTCCTCAATGAGAGTCGAAAACAGTACCTCACCCGGGTCGCGTGATATGAAATAACAGTACCATTGCGCTGGGCAAATGTCCATTTAATAATCTTAGCAGATGCGTCTTTTTTGAAACTAATAGCTATTTAGTTGTTATTTTTCTTCTGAATGTTCAGAGATCAACTTAAAAAAGAGCTAGACCACACGAGCACCTTAAAGTTACTTGTGTTTGGTGTTTTGAATGGACTTCAATCAGGTAGTTGGTGAAGTTAATCCGGGTTTAGCATGGACAAGTATATGCTTATGTTACAAATATAATGGATGAAAATGGAACGAATCAAAAGTAACCCGAAGTTTATTTAAATAGTTATAGGAAAATTGCATTTAAATAATCTTAACTTCTGAGAGTTGGCCGACAATAATTCCACTTTCAATAATCATTCTTAGTGGTCTCAGATTTCGCCTTATTTACCAATAGTGGTCCATTTTTTTCAACTCCAATCTTTGATCCACCATAATTCTTCAAATCTTGATGAAGATTCAATCCGTAAGTTGTTATGTACTTATGACGGAAAACCGAATCTATAGCAACAAGAATCATTGAAAACTATTAAGAATTGGTCAATTCACCATTGTTGAAGCTTCATGAAAAAGATGGAGTTTGAAATTTGAAACCCGATTAAAACTCTATGAAGATCAATTCCATAACTTGCCGTAGATTCGTGAGAACATACCAAATCTGCTAGAATCGATCAATAGCACAAATATAAAGGAATTGATGTCCAATTTCTTATCCATAGTCTTGAAAAAGTCGTAACTTTGATGCTCTTGTTCATCATCATAACCTGTTTGTTCGATTTTTCATCATCATAACCTATGTGAATACTGATTGCTGAAATAAATGTAAATAAACCGTGTATCGCTTGCTTCAGTTATCCGATTTGATTCTGATTGTTCAAGTTGCAATAATCACTTTAAAAACACATATAAACAGTTAAACACCTCCTTGAATTCTTAGTTATGGAAACTATTTTCATTTTTCTTTGTTGAACAAACATCTTTGACGTTCTTTGTATAGATTCGAATTGTTAGGATTGCACCAAAACGTGCACCAGCGAGTGGATTTCATGGAATGGGCACCAGATTGGTTTCATATAGCGATTTTTGTTTTTTTGTTTTATTTTAGAAAAGGGTTCTACTTTTAATATTGAAAATGATATCAGGTGTGCGCTATTGTGCAATTGTTAGAGATTTCGACGATTTCAACAATAGAACCAGATGAACTCTATTTTGAATCATGTTGATGATTATGATAAATGTGATAGTAGTGTAACTGCTGATGAAGTTTTCCAAAAACTAAACGATGAGTATACCTCATCAAAAACTATTTTATTTGTTCTTTACCCTTAGACATTCTGATGTAATTTATTTATCATTTTAAGGTTCTTCGGCTTTGGTCTTGATCATACTTGATAGGTTTACGGAGAAAACATACAAACTCCTAAATATGTAAACTAAACGAGTAAAGTAATTTAGATACAGAAACTTAAGAATCGATTTTGGAACAATTTTCTTCTCTACTTTTATTGATCACCAATTAACTTTAAATACTAAAAATAAATAACCAACAATGCATATTCAACTTCCTAAAAATAAGCAAATAAGGGAATCATGGGAGAGTGGCAAATTGGGGAGCAAGGAACTCAAATACACACGTGCATCTGCATGTTCGAATTCATTGAACTAGTCCATCAATTTTCTGGGCTTGCTAGTTACTCTCTTGGGCCTGACATTGGGCTAGTCTGATCCGGCATGCATCAATACTCCCACCCTAAAAAACGTCATTGTCCTCAAGGACGGTATGAAAACCCATGGGGGTCGCCATTCAACTCTCCCAAAAGCATTTGGCGTAGTCACAATAGGGCGTGACGGTGATTGCCACGGTGGTCACCATTCCCTTCGACATGCGTCACGTGCTAACGGTTGCAACTCAAGTTCGGTAACGGGCTGTGGTGCATACGGGGGATTGTGTTGGTTGGATAAATTGTTGAGGGGTATAATTAAGACTTGGTGAAACTCAGTACGCTCATTTGTTTGGTTTTGCAAAGGAGCATAGAAAGAATGTAAGAAAACAAATTGATGAAGGTTTGGTTGTGGTAACAATATAGTTCCTGCTTTCAGCCGTAAAATTTGTGTTGCACATGCCGAAAGTAGGTTGAGTATTGGTGGGTGTGTGGGTGAGGTGGGTTGGGTTGGAGGCGGTATCAAAGGTGGCGTAGAGTTGGATGATGGTTGTTCGGGTGTAGGAGAAATTGGTGGTGCGGGTAGATTTGGCGATAGGATCAGAGTCGATGGGTTATGGTGTGTTGTGGTGGCGGTGATGGTGGTCGTGGCGGTGAAATCCTGCGGGCGATAATGAGGGAGTGTAGACGATGATTCTCTACTAAAAACCTACGAATCTCGTCGAATGACGGGTTTTCTGGTAGTTGGAGCTGTTGGACTTGGACCAACAACTCGTCGATGGTCGGCTCGTCATTGATGAAAGAGGAAGTAGTCGATGTTGGTGGCGGTGTTGGCGAAGATTCCCATGGCTCGTCAAGTGACGGTGGTGTCGGGGTTGCCGGTGAGTCCCATGGCACATAGCTTCCATTTTCAAGCCGGTAATAGAGACCATCATGGGTGCTATAATACCATCCGACAACGGGGTCATAATAAAAACCACTTGGAGCATGGTAATACAACTGAGACCAAAATTCCCATTCCCATTCACATAAATCTTCATGATGGAGAGGAGATGTCGAGAATGAAAGCACCATTGATAAGTTTACAGAGAAAACCTACAAACTCCCAAATACGTAAACTAAATACGAAACGGAAATGTAAACAAGTAAAGTAATTTAGATTCAGAAACTTAAGAATCGATTTTTGAACAATTTTCTTCTCTGCTTTTATTGATCACCGATGAACTTTAAATACTAAAAATAAATAACCAACAATGCATATTCAACTTCCTAAAAATAAGCAAATAAGGGAATCATAGGAGAGTGGCAAATTGAGGAGCAAGGAACTCAAATACACACGTGCAATTAGAGGTGTACAAAGCCGGGTTTTTTCCAAGTCGGTTCGGGTTGTAAACCAAAACCGGTATGGTCAACTTTGATCAAAACCGGTTTGGATAAAATCGGTTCGGGTTACAAACCGGTTTGAAGCAATAAAACCCAAACCTATAGAACTGAATCGGGTCAGTTTGAAACCGGTTTGGGTTGAAACACTTTGTAAAAAAACATTTTTTTATTTTTTTTAATTCTCTCAAATAATCAAATAAACAAAAGCTTAAGACTTTATATAAGAAGAAAAATGTTGGCTAAAAGTACATTACTAAAATTTTAAAACTTAAACGTACACCAAAGGCTACAAGTATTAGTAGAACTAAAAATGTACTATTCTATTTGTATTAGAATTACGGCTAATAACATTTAAGTGATTAATGGTTCATTGGAATTAGAAAATGAGACAGTGATAATAAACTGGTTTCTAAAGCGGTTCCAAATTGGTTTCGAAGACAACCTGGTTTGAAACCGGTTCGCTAAATGAGAATGCCAAATCGATGTGGAACCGCCAGTTAATACTCGAACTGAATCGGTTTTCTTAAAACCGGTTTTTATCTCGAATCGGTTTCGGTTTTTATACTATTTCGGTTTACAAATCGGTTTTTATGTACACCTCTACGTGCAATGTTCGAATTCATTGAACTAGTCCATCAATTTTCTGGGCTTGCTAGTTACTCTCTTGGGCCTGACATTGGTCTAGTCGGATCGGGCATGCATCAATACTTCTGTAAGCAAATTAATGTTAAGTTTTAAGAATCCTAGGAACATTGAGATTCTAATGATTAATTACATGTTTTTTTCTTTATCTATTAACAAAAGAGTGGTAAATATTATCAATTATTTGCAGGTTGGTCAAGAACATTTCTCTCCAAGCTCCCCTGGCTGGCCACCGTTCATGAGAGTGAATCCAATCTTGGATCGGTCATACAGGTCTGCTCATATGCTATTATTCTGTATGGAGAAATTTACTCGGCAAAAATCTAATTTTGATATTAACAATTTTCTTTCTCTCATATCACTTTTAAAATGTTATGATTTTCATTTACTTTTCTAACAGGGACATCTGGACTTTTCTTTTGACATGCAAGGTTCAGTACTGTGGTCTTTCTAACCAAGGGTAATTTAACTATTTAAGTTCTGATTCACATTTTTTTCCTTTTGTTCTCACGGGGTATTTAGGTATTTGGTTATTATTAGTCAAAGACACTTCTCGAATAAGTCAAATGCTACATTATTTTTAATTGAGGGAGCACTTAGTGGTAACTCATGTTATCAGTGTTCATGTGTATTGGTAATTTAGCCATTATTATAATGTTTTCCTATTTACAGTTACACATCAATTGGAAGCATAATTAATGACACAGTTCCAAATTCATTACTATGTATTAAATATTCTGTATGAAATATTCTATTAAAAATATTAAGTATGAGGTTCAAAATTGATGCTTTAGAAATTTTGTAAGATGAGAAAAGTAGCAACATAACAGGTATGAGGTTCAAAATTGATATGTAGCCTCCTCTTCTGAATCGCAATCGCCATTTCATAATGACTTTATTTTAACAACCACAGGTATGAAATCTTACAAAGAAAAATTCCCAAATAAGAGACCTCTACACCCTTATGAACGGTCTCTTGTTGAGTTAACTTTCGGAGATGGGAATTATGAAGAGGTTTGTATCTAATTTTTGTATTTTTCTTGCCATCAACTTCGTGTCATAGAAATTGCAGACTCAATATTATTATATAATACAATAAAAATTTGAAGATTAATACTATTCTTTTGATTTTTTTTAGTTTAGCCACAGCTTTTTGGTTTGAAGAAATTTTTGGTCCTTCTGTTTAAGACATTTTAGCCCCTCTTTTTTGGGTTTACGTTTGTGAATTAGTTGTTTTCTTAGGTTCCTACACGTGTTCTTTGGTTAATGTGTCTCTTTCTTTTCTTGCCACGAATTACCTCGCCTTCGATTTACTCCACTGTTCTTCTTCTGGGTTTCTTTTCACGCATCTTCTCCAACTTAAGCTCTGCTCTTCTGCATCAGGTTAGATTCTATTGTTGTCTTCTACATCTACATTTTCTTATAAGCTTCTGATTTTGGGTTATTATGGTGGCTTTTTTGTTGTCTTCAATCCAGTTAATTTGTTGGTTTAACGGCTTCACTCTTTGCTTTCGTAACTTCGATTGACTACCCTCTGCTTTTGTTTTGATCGACTTTTGCATCTGATTATTAATTGAGTTTTTTACTACTCTTTGCTTTTGTTTTTGCGACATAATTGCATTTGAGATTTGATCGACTTGACTAACCCTACTTGTGAGTCTTGGAGGCTTTTCATTCGAACTAATTTCTCCAAATCATTATGATATTTGATTAATTCTATGTATTTTATTTTCAAAGCTCCGTATCGTTTGAGAAGATTAGATGAACTAGATGATTCAATTTTAAAGATACAGACGTGAGAAGAATTAGATGAATTCAATTTTAGTAGCATCTTTATTTTCAAAGCTCTGTATCTTTTGTTTATATATTTGTTGGAGTGAAGATTAGATGGGTTCAATTTAGTTACATAATTCTGTTTAGTTAGATAATTATTTGAAGATATCTATTTAGTTCTTAATCGACTAGAAACATAATATACATTTCTAAATTATGATATTTTGCTTGGTGACTTCATTTTGGCTTTGCATACTTGATGTTGTTGCTGCAGTTTGTATAATCGTCAGATTCAAATAAAGACAGATGATAGATTAGTTTAATGTATTTGAACATAAATTTTATATTACTGCTTCTTATAATTTGTTTTCATTATTATATGCAGATCTGTGTAACAAGGTATTACAAAATCAAATTGAAGGTATGTTTTCTTTTTAAACTTAAGTTTTGATTTCTTACTAACACTTTTATGTAGTTAGTTTGTAGTAGTCTTATGCTATCTATTGAACTTCTACACCAGTATATTATTATGTATACTATTTAGTATAGAATACCAACATATTATTTATTTATATGTACACTTGAATATGTCTAGTGCGAGTGGGTAAAGAAGACGTAGACGTGTGAATATAGACTCATTCTTTAGGTGTTCAATCAACAAGGCAGCCCCGTGTGAGAAATGCTTTACTTAATCGTAGAGCTTCTATTTCATCTTCTTACTATGACAACGGCGATTGCATCTATGTTTGCTCTTTCTGATTCACACTCTTTTGGCCTGACGAAAAAATCCCTTCTTCACGTGCTATTGAACCTCCTAAATACAACAAGTGTTGTAAAGGTGGAGTGTTAAGCTACACTACCTACTTGAGCCACCTCAATTGTTGAAACACTTGCTTGATGACTCTTATTTTCCAGTAACAATAATATTATTTCTGGAATAAAATAGTGGAGAAATGATTTAGGAGGTTTTAACGTTTATGCAACTAAACTTAGAAATTTGGTAGGGGATTCCCAGATGTGCAAAACAGTCGGGGCTCAAATGGGTTGAGTAATGGGTCGAAACAGGGTTGGGACTGTAAGGATCAATCTAACCCTCACGCGATATCAAAGACTAGTAGCACTGTGCGGAATCCGGTTTTACTAGGTGATTCAAGAATAACCAATATATGTAATAATCGAAAAGTATAAGAAACAATAACACAAACCGATTGTAAACAGGAAAGACCACTTCGATTAATCACCAAGTCCGAACCTAAAGAGGTTTCGGTTACACCTTGAAGAACTCGCAACTTGCTAGCACCAACAACCCTAAATTGATTACTAGGAGTCCTATTTATAGGAGATAGTGAACTTGGAAAACAAGTTAACCTCCCTACCTAAAATAACTCCTAATTCCCGTATTTGAACCCTAAGGCCCATAAAACTCCCCTTAAACTCATTTTAATTGAGCCCAAACACATCTAAAATGGCCCAGTGACCTAATATACCCATAACCCATCTAATTTTCACCTATTCTAACACATAGGCCTTCAAAATAATCCGCCAAAGGATAATTTAATACACAAGCCACAAATTATTCCCTTACAATCTTCCCCTTGGCTTGTGATATTAAATGTCTTCTTCTTTCAATCTTCAGACTTGCAGTCTTCTTCTTTGGCTTGAACATGGGTTGATGAAGATTCTTTTCTTTTACAATCTTCATTGGGCAGTATGTGGGATGTTTGATGGCTCTCTCTCTTAATCAGCATCAGCTTGAACTTCAAATGATAAACACGTAATGAGAGGAGGATTCTCAAATAGTTGCTTCTTCTTGAAAAACGTGGAGTCCTTGCTGAGTCAGTAGTAACTGTCTTGACTTGCCACTAACTTCAGAGGTTAAATTTTGAAAACCTCTGTCTTGGCATTCTTGAATTTCTTGTTGTGACTGCTCTGCATCTTTTCTTCAATTAGCTTCCCCTAAACTTGAGAACGGTGTCTTTGGAAGCTTTACTTGAGCAACCAACAAACTTCCCCTGAGCATAGGGTAAGTCCTTTTCCGGCTGGTTCTTCAACACGAACAGTGGCAGAGTTCTTGCTTTGGTCAATTGAGTCCTTGACCTTCTTTTCCATGAGTTGTATTTCTCACTTAACCTGTCAAACACAACATGAAACAGACACTAACCAGCAAATGATGACTGATTACGGGGTTAGCATTATTTAACCAAAAACACTTCCCCTGAACCCGTGGACTCTTCGCATTGTCTCCCCTTGAGATTTTGGAGGAGTGAAACATTCTCGCATAAAACCCATAAAAACTTATTTAAACTTCTCAAATCAACCTGGCCAAGATTGAAAAAATAAATAAATAATAAAACTTTAAGATAACACAAAAAAAAAACAAACATACCAAATTACTAAACGAGAAGGTTTTATTTTGGGATCAAACCGTCTTTGTCTGAACTGAGGAACCCTTTTCAGCATCTGTTACTCGAACACGTCCAGGCGATTACCAGTATATTGGTCCTTCTTAAACCCATGTTCCTCATTTTCCCGGTTGTTTGTCACTTATTTATCTTTTAGGTGCATTAATTATGAACATCCGACAGTCACACACAAATCCTAAGTAATTAATATGTGCAGTCTATCAAGCTTGATCATTCCCTACCACATATTTTCACATTCCCATATCCAGAGTTTTGAATCTTTTCTCGAGACTTGGTTGAGAAGAGAAAGAACAGATCATAAAAGAGATAAGAATAATATACAAAGACTTGTATGATTTCAACTCAGAGGCGTTTATCAGTCAGGTGGTAACCTTTCATCAAACACATAAGCCTAGTCACAAAGTCATGGTTGAAGGGTTTTGGACGCTAGAGGGTCTCTTTTGTTGTGCACATTGGCATCTTTTGGGGTGTAAATTATATACAGTGATATGCAAGCACGTTAATCCAGACTAACCAGGTCTTTGCTCACGTAAAACAAAGGAAAATCTGATTAACACGTCAACCATTCTACACCAGGTCATTGCTCACGCAAAGCAAATGCAAGACTTGACTGACGGCTTTGACATCCCCAGATCTTTGCTCACACAAAACAGAGGGGACGCCGACTTTTTGAGATTTTCGATTCAACACCTTGGAGTCCGGCGTGTGTATCGGGAACAATTTCGCAGTCAAATAGAACAAGCACTTAACCTAAGTGTGTGTTTCCTGTCAAATGACATACTTTATCTTTAAGTGTTGTGACCCATACCTTTGTTTTTGGAACTGAGCCTACCGAGCACATCACCTTGGATCGTGTCTTTCACTTTTGCTTTACGCGTGTCAGTCATTCTGAGAACGGAAATATTTCACTTCCCACCTTCTCAAACACAAAATATAAAGATTAAAAAGCACAATTTTTGAGGGGTCAACTATTTCATCTTATCTATTCTTCCCCTTGCTTTTTGATTTTTAAAATCAACACACGTTTTTTTTTTATGCACACACAGACACATCACAAAATATCTACTAAAAACTGGCCAAGCTAACCTTCAAAGTTTATCTTTTGAAAATTTTCTGAAACAAACAATTAGCCAAGAAACAAACAATTCAGACAGTATTACCTTTTTCTGCTGATGTTTTACCTTTCACAAGGAAACATACCCTCCATTGAAATCTTCATGTCATGTAGTAGAGAGATGCCTCCTATCCTGTGCCTGGTACAATCACTATCACAAACAAAAAAGGTTAATGAAAGTCCTCCTTGACTGTTCCTACACAAGGTGAGAGATCAGTTAGCCATAGGTACCCAGGCCATAGTGGTTCTGGGTAGACCTGATGAATCAACGAATGAAACTTCTTTTAAAAACATTCCCTTGGTAACATCAGGGATAGGGGGTGTGGCTGCCTTGGTTGGACTGAGAAGGTCCTTTTTATTTACATCTCTGGGTTTGTGATTTTCTTTCCCAAAAACCTGTGGTTTTCTCGATGGATTCTTATTAGAATTTTGAACTCTTATTTCTTGAAATTCTTTGGAGTGTTTCTTGTACACTCCAGTAGGCTTGAAAGACAAGTTCACAACTTTTGAAACATTCCACATGTCATCCTTCCTCCAACCATTTGATTTAGTTAAACCAACTGGATTTGGATGGATGGGTGATTTTGAAACAGTTCTGAAAACAGATTTTGAAACTGTTTTTGGGGATTCAACAGATTTTGGTCTCCAAGCTGTTTTCACAGATTTCTGAGATGCTTTGTTTTCTTTAAAAATGGTCTTTGGCCGTTGCTTAGGAGCCTTGGGTTTCTGCTGAACTTTGTGACTATGAGGTGCTTGTTTCTGCACCTTGGGTTTTGATGGACCGGGCCTTGGAGTTGGGTCACTTTGTTTCTGGGTCCTTGGACTGGGTCTCTGATGAACCCTTTTGGGATAATAGGGTTCATAAGGCCGGTATAAACAGTTTCTTGCCACGTGTCCTGGTCTACCACAAACATGGCAAGATTGTTTCTTTGGGTAAGCGGGAGCCTGTGGTTGGTTACGCCCAGTGGAAATCCAAGTTGGTTTTGAACAATTTTTGTGGATCCAATGGGTTTTACCGTGGGGCTTTGTGGTTAAAATGTACTCCCGCTGAACCGGCTTAAACTGGTCATATGCAGAATTGATCTCTAGGTACGGGACAAAATCATGAGGTCTAAGGTCCCGCACTTTCTGCACATTTTGGTCATGACAGTCATTCTTATTTTCAGTAGGTTTCACACCGAACACCCCACCATTTGTGAGTTTAGGACCAGCAACCTGTGGTCCCTTATCCCTTCTTAAAATTTTAACAGTTCTTAAGGGTTTCACAGCTTTAGCATCACATTTACCAAAAGTAAACACACCACAATCAGACGATTTTGCAAACAAAACAGACCCAGAAGTTGTGGACTCAGACTGAACAGATGATTCAAGTTTTTCAAAATTAAAATTTTTGTGAAAATCATTAGAACTGGAACTCTCAGAAGACTCCTTGCTATCCACTACCCCTGCTTCTTTATTACCTTTATCTGCAAAACAAGTAGAACTGTTAGTAGTGTTAGAAACAGGAGCAGAAATTTTAATGGGACAAGCAGCAAGTTTCTTTTCTATTTCAGCCTTAGCTTCTAAGGAGGTCTTTGGACACTCATAGTCTGGGATCATTTCATGCATCAATGGCATCGGTACTGTATGAGTGGACGTTTCATCTTTTACCTCCGTACCGAGACCCAAACCAGAGTTAGCTTTGAGATGTCGCATTCGTGCATCTGTGTTATAGAAAAGAGAGCTAGCCTTCATCATTTCTGACACAATTTTATCATTTTTTTCAACTTTGGTTTGAGATGTTTCTAGTTTACCTTTAAGTTGTTCAACTTCGGATTTTAATGTGACAATCTCTTCATTAGCAAGTTTAAGATACGTGGTTTTGTCACTCAAATCCCTTTGAAGATTTTTTATATCGACTTTGGCGGCTTCTAATTTCTCACTCAATGATTTAGTCCTACCTTTGTATTCTCTCAAGTCTTTATCCGAAAGTTCACGATTTAATGTTTCGTTGAAGAACTTACGTTGCCAGTCTTGAGATTCATTAAATGTAATTTTGCATTTAGGATTAGAACATACCCCATTGTTGCTGGTAGATACAGAATTACCTGGTAGAAAGGATGCCATGAATGTCTTCTGGATCAAATACGAACAGAAAGACTTGAACGTATTGAAAAGGGGATGGATCGAAAAGTGAGTTTTTGGTCGGAAAAGGGTTGGATCGAAAAGTACTTTTCGATCGGACAGGGGGTCGGTCGAAAAGCAGACTTCTCGATCGAAAAGTGTCAGCGGATCAAAAAGTCTCAGTGGGGACTTTCCGATCGAGAAGAGAAGCTGATCGAAAAGTCACATGGGGACTTTCCGATCGAAATGCTCTGATCGAAAAGTCACAGGGGGACTTTCCGATCGAAATGGGCTGATCGAAAAGTCACAAGGGGACTTTCCGATCGAAATGAGCTCATCGAAAAGTCACAAGGGGGACTTTTCGATCGACAGATGGCTGATCGAAAAGTCACAAGAGGACTTTCCGATCGAAATGGCGCGACAGAAAAGGGTTTTCGATCAGCCTGGCTGATCGAAAAGTCACAGGCTGGGTCGAAAAGTCACTAAATCTCGAACAATTGGTCACGACCACTTCTGATTTTTTTCGAAACCTGCAAAAAACAATTTTCCGAACCTTGCTACTGCGAAAATCACCACAAAACTCAAACGATTAGTTAATAAAAACTTGAATCGGATATCGCGAGAGCCTCGAAACTTTCGTTTCTTGGCTCTGATAACAATTGTAAGGATCAATCTAACCCTCACGCGATATCAAAGACTAGTAACACCGTGCGGAATCCGGTTTTACTAGGTGATTCAAGAATAACCAATATATGTAATAATCGAAAAGTATAAGAAACAATAACACAAACCGATTGTAAACAGGAAAGACCACTTCGATTAATCACCAAGTCCGAACCTAAAGAGGTTTCGGTTACACCTTGAAGAACTCGCAACTTGCTAGCACCAACAACCCTAAATTGATTACTAGGAGTCCTATTTATAGGAGATGGTGAACTTGGAAAACAAGTTAACCTCCCTACCTAAAATAACTCCTAATTTCCGTATTTGAACCCTAAGGCCCATAAAACTCCCCTTAAACTCATTTTAATTGAGCCCAAACACATCTAAAATGGCCCAGTGACCTAATATACCCATAACCCATCTAATTTTCACCTATTCTAACACATAGGCCTTCAAAATAATCCGTCAAAGGATAATTTAATACACAAGCCACAAATTATTCCCTTACAGGGACTAAATGGGTCATTTTGTACCGAGAGTGTTGCGTGCTAGGTCTACCCGACACAAACCGTCCAATATTTTAATTTTTTCCAAGTAATTAGTGTGTGATATAATTACAGTAATACATAAATTATTTTCATCAAACAATGAATAAACTTCTTGAATAAAACAGGAGCTTTTCATAATTTAAGCATCAAACCACTTTGGACAACTTTCTATTACAGACCCACATCCATTTTAAATAGGAAAAATTGCATGAAATAATCCAAATTTTTCCCCGTTCGCAAATAATAATCCCACCTTCCGAAATTGCAAGGGGCAGTCCCACCTTGTCATTATTTTGCACATAACAGACCCTCAGTTAAAAAATTTTAACGCCGTCAAATACTGATGACGTGTAATCCGATGTTAAAAAAAAAACTAACGGCGTTAAATCTTGCTGACGTGGCAATTTTTTTCTTAATTTATCCAGTCACCATCCTAATCATCACTCCACCACCAACAGCCACCACCAGTCGTCTTCTCCGGCGACCTCTGGTCTTCTCCGGCCACCAGCCACCACCATCTCCGGTCGTCTTCTCCGGCCACCAGCCACCATCTCCGGCCACCGGCCACTAACAAAAACCCAATTAACCAACCACCTTCAAACTAACATATCTTCTTCAAATCTTGACGAAAATCGATTTCGTAAATTGCTACAGATTGGTGACGACGAGAGGATCCAAACTAGTACCATAGTTGATATGTTTTGATGAGGTTTGAGCATCGAACGACTATCTTCGATGAACTAAGTTTTTTTGTGAAATTGAAATTTTCTCAAATCAACACCAAAACACGTTTTGATTGTTGCAACAGATTTATGTGATAAAAACGAATCTATTGATACCAAATTTATACGATATGGTTGAGTATTTCTCAAATCACCATTGAAGAACTTGGAAGAACACACATACGAAAAACTCAACGATCTTGTGTAATATTGATACCTACACATTTAGTTTGATCACACGAGTCTATTTCAACAATCGGTTTTCAATTTCGTTGTGTTTTGAGCAAATCACAGTTACTCGATTTTTCATAGTTGTCGGAGCAAGTTATTCGGCCTTCAAAGCTTAACGAAACATATCAAGTATGGTGCTAGATTTGTTCGTCTAGTGGATACGAGTTCAACGCATTTCTCGGATTCAATTTTCGTCAATTTTTTATCAAGATATGCTTGGTTGAAGTTGGTTGGTTGTTTTAGGTTTGGTTCGCCGGAAAAATCGCAGGTCGCCGGAGTACACATCGGATTACACGTCATCAGTATTTGACGGCGTTAAAATTTTTTAACTGAGGGTCTGTTAGGTGCAAAATAATGACAAGGTGAGACTGCCCCTTGCAATTTCGGAAGGTGGGATTATTATTTGCGAACGGGGAAAAGTTGTGATTATTTCATGCAATTTTTCCTTTTAAATAAGTAAATGTATTAATTTTTTCTTCTTTTCAGGTTTTTTTTATTTTTCTTATTTTTCTTATTTCTTTTTGCCATTTGTCATTTTCTTTACTGCATTAGTGATTTGATAAGCCAACAAAAACACACTAACATAAACTGTTTCAGATGAAGAAACAATGACTCACAAGAACCCAAGATAATCAGAAGAATTAGAAAGATGCTCCACCTTTTTGGTAGCTGTTGCTAAGCATATTTTGTATGGCATTCGCAAGACCATAATTAAAAAAGAAGCAGCAAGGGAGCTAAATATCTATGTGTTTTGTAAAGGCAATGGAAGAAAAAGTCACCAAACTATCTTTTTCACCATCACTAGAAGAAGATACTTATATTTTGTAGAGCAATATAATGCTTTGAACCAACATCTTAGATATTAACTCCTTTTGTAACTAGCAACATCTTGGATATTAACTAAAATATAAACCCCCGTAAATATAATGACAAATGATCAAACTACTTTGACACACTGTCGTTGTAGGCCGACACAACGCGCGGACGGATCTGGAACTTGTTTTGTAACAAACTTTATTGTTTACTACTCTTATGTTGACTTAATCCTTTTTTTATGTAGCATGGACCTGAGAATTGAATTTTGAATTTGCTAGTATTTGAACTGTTTCAACACAATCTCCTAACTTGTGCAAAAACACTCATCTAAAACTAATTCTTCAATCAGGTCACACTTAGAGCAGCAGCAGCAGCAGTTCGCCCTTGTCTTTCTTCTCTCCTGACCTGACATCTTTCATTCTCAAACCCTTTTTTTATTTCAGTTATTGGTTCCAGCAGGTATAATAGTGCTGATTAGATGTACTAGGAGACAAAAGATAGGCGGTTATGCGGTTATATAATGTTGGAAACTGTGTGTGAATGCGATGTTTATCTCAAAATAATTTTTACTTAAGTTTGGAAAAAATGTGATGTGAGCTATCCCACATTGGTGTGGGAACAAAAAGGTAATTGGTTTATAAGGATAAACCTCAAAAGCTTTGACATCACTTGTGTCATGTTTTACTCCAGCTCATATCTGTATTCATTTTTGATTTATCGATTTCTCGAAGATGTCTACGATGATGAAAAATATGATCCCAAGTATGATGACAAACATGAGCGAACAATTTGAGGCGAAAAATATGATCCCATGCTCGATTCGAGCTACATTTCTGAAGCTTAAGCTCGGCTTATCAAGAATTATTTAATCTCGAGCTCGGCTCGGGCTCGACTTGTTTATTATTAATTATTATTTTTTTATGTATTTTTATAATTAAATTTGTATATATTTAGAATTATACTTATTTATATAGAAAATAATACATATTATATATTTACCTATTTTATCATAATTTTATATATAATAATCATTATTTTTATAAATATATTTAAAAAATTAAATAAATATAATTTAAATAAAAGCTCGTTAAGGCTCACGTGTTGGCTCGAGCTCGATATGTAAAACTGGGGCTCGAGCTCGTTTATTAAACGAGCCCTATTTCAAAGCTCGAGCTCGTTAAGGCTCGACTCGTTTCAAGCTATGGAAATGTAAAGCACCAGCAACCACTTTTTGCTATTGTATACACCTCCAGGCAATGTTTTAAAACCCGGTTCGAACCGGCCGGTTCAACCGGTTCGACCGGGGACCGGCTCCCTTTCCGGTTCTTTAATGTGCGGTTTTTTGGGTTGAACCGACCCGCTTTAAACCGACCGGTTTTCCGTTTTTTCCGTTTTTTTCCGGTTCAACCGGTTTTCTGATTTTATATATTTTTTTAAACTTTTTTTTTTATTTTTTTATTATTTTTTAAAGTTTAAAACTTATATTTTCTTATGAAATACATATTTGATATTATTTTTGAGTGGATTATAATTCTATTTTAACTACTTTTGTTGGGGTGTACAAGTTTATTAGCATTTTTATAAAAATATATATATAAATCCCCTAACCGGTTCAACCAGCCGGTCTAACCGGTCCGACCGGTCGAACCAGTCCCGAAAGGTTTTCCGGTTCAACTAAAAAACCGGTTTTTAAAACATTGCCTCCAGGTCCTATAGTTGTCACTCCCTGAAATCATAAAACACTACACATGCGTGAAAGGAGCGAATCAACTTCAAAGACCATTAACATGTTTAGTAGTTCCTTGTGTTTGAAAGTTATTGGTAATATTGATAAAGAGTTTCTCTTTTCGGGTGATGAATTTAGTAGTCCCTTGTGTTTGAAAGTTAATAATATTTATAGTATGAGAAATCTTCCACAACTAGTGTTCAATGAAGGCTTTGAGGATGTGTCGTTTCGTTACTTAGGCGGGTTATGGGTTCGGGTGGATTGTGGTTCTAATGCGGAACGGGTTAAATTTTCAAAATGTGAGGGGCTAAAACCTATTTTTCACTCTTGTGTGAAACCTAGGTCTAATTTTTTGATCAAAGAGAGGGTGTTTTGGTTGGAAATGAAAGGTCGATCTTCCGCTTTGTGCTTGGAATAATGCCGTGTTCCACCATATTGCGGGTCATTGGGGTGAATCTCTATTTGGCGAGGAGGATATATCGAGGAGCCTCTTTCTTGTGGACGGGTGTGTATTTTAACGTCCAAAATGGAGAGAATTCAAGAAACAGTTTGCGTTGAGGTTGAGGGTAACAAGTATGATATTTTTGTGGTTGAAATACAATCGTGGTCTCCGTCGTTTGATAGGAACTTTGGGAATTTGTCGGAATCGGAGAGGGAGGAGGATGATGAGGAGTTAGAAGATAGTGTTGATGATAATGTGTCTTGTGAGAAGAATGTTTTGGACGTTAATGAGCGGGTTAATGTGGAGGAGATTATTGGTAAGGATAATAATGATGTTAATAGTCGTGTGAATGTGGAGGTGAATGAGGCTAACGACGGTTATGAAGATGGAGCGGATCCTTGTAATATGAGAGATTTTCTTATATCGTTTGAGGAAGGTAAAATTGTGTCGTTATCTCTTTCTGTTCCGCCCGGTTTTGAACGGATTAACGAGGTTAAAGAGTCATCAGGTAGCCGGCTGTTTGGGGTTGAGGAAAAGTCAGTGGGGAATTTAGAATTGGGTAAAGAGTTATTGGATAATTTAGTCTTATGAGAGTGGTAGTAAGAATGGGGGGAGCTGCAGTCACGAGGTCAACTTGGATGATGTAATATCAAGTATGCATGGTAATATTTGTATGGATAAGGGGCTGAATGGTATTAAGGGGGATGACAGTAAGGGGTTTAACAAAAAAGATAGGGTTGTTCAAAATGTGTCTATTTTAGTGGGACTTAATAAGTACGAGTTGATGACCCGCCCGCGCGTTGCGGCGGGCCATCGTATAAGTAAAAATAAGACACGTTCAAGAGTGTCACCACCATTTACAACACCTTATCACAACCATTTAACCAAGACCATTTACAACACCCTTAAATAAACAACCAATCAACGCAGCAGAGCTTAAAAGTACCAGAAAAAAAAATTAAAACTAAGTAACAAACATAGCACCAACAGCAACGTAAAGTTAATACGCATTGTAAAGTGATACTCATTGTACACCTACGTCCAAGTAGATTCCATTACATTTCTTCACCTACATATACATATTGGGTTATGGCTTTGGTTAGAGAAACCAAGCTTGCTATCACAAAGAGTTGTTTGTTTTCCTAAGACACCTTATCTACATATTAGGTATGCCTTTAGCCAGATGCACCTGCATATACAAAAGTGACCTTCTACCTGTAGCATTCATGGCTCAGATTTCATTAGTTCTCCTTTTCTTTCGGATTCTTTGGAGAGGATTCCTTTTCATCTGCACAATTTGGTGTCATAAGTTATAGGTAAGCATATTTTTGTATACACTCAGGTAAATATAAAGTAATAAAGAGCAGAGCAAATGGCACAAACACACAAAATAAAGAGTTCAAGTTCCATCACTTTAGCCGAGTAGAAAAGTTCGTATTACATTATATGATGTTTTATTTCCCTAATTGTGCAACCAGCAATGAGCAGTCATTAACAATAGAAATCCTAAATTTGTTACCCAAACAGTGTGTAAGTAATTATGCAATCAGCAAAGAGTAATCCTAAATTCGTTAAATTGTGCAATCAGTAAAGACAAATCAACAAAGACCAATCAGCAAAGAACAGAAATCCTAATTTCGTTAAATTGTGCAATCAGCAAAGAGCGATCATTAACAACAGAAACATTAAATTCGTTACTCAGACTGTGTGACAATAACCATGTAAAAATCATTTACAATTCATGTCCATGTAAAAAGCAACCACTTAAAGAGTGACATCAAACCTAAACGGAATATAGGCCAGTGAAAAATGACAAAGAAAACAACATAAAAGCTAAAAAAACAACAAAAGGATACTAAATCAACAACAACACAACCCAATCAAACGGTGGAAGCCAGATTAACACAACGATTAGAAACCTGTTGGCTACTTCAATTATAACTATATCTAACAAAAAGGAAAGCATAGAATAAAAAAACTGAAAGACCACAAAGAAAACAACCAAGAAGATAGCAAATACCTTACGGAGGCTGTAAAAAACCTGAAACTCCTCCAAATACTTGACAAAGGCTGCACAACAACAACCTGCAGCCAAATAAATTAGAGTTAATAACATGTCAAAATCATAGATAAAGAGTAAAAGCTATAATCGAAGTAAACATGTAAACATATATGAGGATTTAAAAAAACAAAAAAATATAAAATACAGAACCGGAGACATGTATATGTAAAAGTTCAAATCAAGACCAAATATTGGATTAAAAAGGGACTATCTCAAAAATCAAAGAAAGAACACACAACAAATATAATAAACAAAATCAAGACCAAATATAAAAAGGATAGCAGTGACTATCTCAAAAATGAAAGAATGAACACACAACATATATAACCAAAAAAATAGCAAAATATGCAAATGAGCTATGATCAGAATCATATATAACAAAGAAAAATAGCAGACTAAGCAAATGAGCTATGATTAGGTTCAGATATGGAAGAATCTAACTTAAACCGTAGACAAAAATATGTTAAAATCAGATTATGTGCATATATAGCAGCATAAAATGAAAGCAAAAACTGAAGCGTATGAACAGAAGTAAAACAATTAAACAATTCCAACATGCAACTTCAGTTAAAGTATCATTCTCTTCAAATCTCAAAATCGGGTGTACGATCTCAGAATCGTATGACGAAAACACAACATCAAAACAAATTACGAAAAGGATGATGAAGAGAACTTGAAATCCTAAACGAATCGAAATTAGGGCATAAAACAAATCGCAACTAACTACAAACTCTATCAAAAGGAATCAACTAATTACACCATAGGATTCCAATTTAAACGCTATCTATAACACAAATTCAAAATATGGTCGAACATTGAACAAACTGGAGAAAGATTTTAAACTAAAGACCTACAAAAATGGAAGAAAGGGGAGAAAAACTTCAAAGTATATCAATCTATATCGAAGAACGGAGCTATAGAAAAAATACCAGAGCAACGAACAACGACGGGAAGCAAAAATAGCCGGATGCGATAGACTGGAGGATATATAGCAACGTGAACAAAACTTGTCAAAAGAGAGGGGCACCACGTAAAGAAAGAGAGCGCTTACCGGAAGCATGGTAAAGAAAACGTGAACTGGTGAGGACAGAAAGAGAAGGTATGAAGAGGGATGGCGTGAACTGTGAAGCAATGAAAAGGGATGGTGTGAACAGGAAGAAACTGTGCAGCATAGCATGTTGAGTGTCAAGGCGTGAATTCTTGGTCAAAAGATACGACGGTAAAAGTCAGGCAAAAAAATGTGATTGGTCTGATTCTTATGAACAGTGCTTTTTGTGTCTCACCCACCAATTGGTTTTTGTATTATATAATAATATCAAGTTGGGTATGGCAATGGGTATGGAGATGGATGGTACCAAATGTGATTTGAAAAAATATATTGATAGGATGGGTGATGTCGTTGTCTCCCAATGAATATTATGTCCATTAATAGTTGTGGGGTTGGGATGGCAACCAAAAGAAAAACCATCTCGGAGTTGTGTAGTAAATATTCAATTAATTTTTTGGCAATTCAGGAAACACATGTTGATTTTGTTGAAGCTAATCTCGTTCGTCAATTATGGGGGAATACGAATTTTAATTGGGCGTGTGCGGGTGCAAATGGGAGATCGGGAGGAATTGTTGGTATTTGGGATCCGTTGAGTTTTATAAGTTTTGAGAATTTGGTATTCGATAACGTGTTGATTATTCGTGGCAAATGGGTGGCAATTGATCTTGAGTGTTTTTTGGTCATTGTTTATGCGCCTCAAAGCACTCGGGCGAAGCGGGATTTATGGAGATTTTTATCTATTTATGTGAGTAATCATCCGGGTGAGTACATGTTTTTTGGAGATTTTAATGTCTCCCGGGTTGCTTCGGAAAGATTGGGTGTGGCGTTCATTGAGAGAGAAGCGGTTGACTTCAATGAGTTTATTGATGATTGTGGCTTAGAGGATGTGAAAATGGGGGTTTCAAATTCACGCGGGTTAGTTATAATGGTCTTCAACATAGTAAACTTTATCGTTTTTTGATTTCTTCTTCTATTTGTGATCGGTTTCCGGCTTTGGAAGGTTTGGTTATTGGTAAAAAAGTTTCCGATCATAGACCGATTATTCTTAGATTTAAGGATAGAGATTTTGGTCCAATTCCGTTTAAATTTTTTAATTTTTGGATTGGTCTTCCAGGGTATGAAAAGTTGGTGAAAGATTCTTGGGAGGACATGTCGGTTGTGGGTCATAGAGTTCGTTTTGTTCGTTTCAAGGAGAAATTGAAATTGGTAAAAACTAATATTAGGGATTGGAACAAGGTTAGAGTGTTGGAGGAAAAGAAATTATGTGGTGATCTTAATGCTCGGATTGATGGTATTGACATGGAAATAGAGTTGGGTCTTCGTCTTAGAGAGCTAAATCAAGAGAAAACCGTGGTGTTACATGAGTTGAAAGTGATTGAGAAAAGAAAAGCTATTGAGACTTCGCAAAAATTAAAGACTAAATGGACGTTGGAAGGTGACGAAAACTCAAAAAAAATTCATGCGTTTTTGAAGAAGAGAAGAAGGTTAGCGTCTATTAGGGGAGTTAAACATAACGAGGTGTGGTTGGAGTCTCCTAGTGATATTAAAGATGTTTTTTTCGAACATTATAAAGGTAAATTTGCTAGTGGTAGATCGATGCGGGGGATATTTCGGTTCGATGGGCAGGTTAGTTCTATTTCTGCCGTGGCTCGTGATTTGTTGTGTGCTCGTCCGTCGGTTGGTGAGGTGAGGAATACGTTGTGGGGATGTGGGAACTCCAAAGCTCCAGGGCCGGACGGTTTTTCGTTTGCGTTTATTAAGCAACATTGGGGTTTACTTGTGGATGACGTTATGGATTTTGTGGGGAAATTTTTTGAGAAAATGTGTATTCCTAGAGGTTGTAATTCCTCTTTTATTACCTTGATCCCAAAAAATGAGAACCCGGTCTTAATTTCTGATTTTAGACCGATTAGTCTCATAAATGTGCAATACAAAATCTTAGCTAAACTCCTAGCTAATAGACTGGCCTCGGTTATTGATGATGTGATTAGTCCTGTGCAATCGGCGTTTATTGGTGGTAGACAGATTCTTGATGGGCCGTTAATGTTAAATGAGATTATTAAATGGTATAGAGGTAAGAAGAAAAAGATGGTAGTGTTTAAAGTGGATTTCGTCAAAGCCTATGATTCGCTTAATTGGGAGTTTTTGTTCTCGATCCTTCGTTCGATGGGTTTTGGTGAGGATTGGGTGGAGTTGGTTAGGGCGTGTCTTTCTTCGGCTTCGTCTTCGGTTTTGGTGAATGGTAGTCCTTCTTTGGAGTTCCCTATCCAAAGAGGATTACGTCAAGGGGATCCTTTATCTCCTTTTTTGTTCATTTTGGCTATGGAGGGATTGCACGCGATGATCGAAAGGGAGGTTTGCTGTGGTAGTTTCAAACCGGTGGCGGTAGGGGAAAACAAGGTTGCTATCTCTCATTTGTGTTTACGCGGATGACGTCATTTTTGTGGGTGATTGGTGATAACGGTTTGATTGGTCGGAGGAAAATTTTAGTAGCATTAATAGAATTCTTAATGATTTTTTTGAGGAATCTGGGTTGAGAGTTAACGTTGCTAAATGCAACGTGTTTGGGGTGGGTGTGGTGGAGGACGAGATCTCGAGGTTGGCTTCGACTACGGGTTGTTCGGTTGGTAAATTCCCTTTTACCTATCTTGGGGTCCCGGTGGGTGAACGGATGAGTTTGGTAAAAGCATGGGACCCGATTGTGGAAAAGTTCAAGAAGCGGCTTGCTCGTTGGAAGGCGAACTTACTCTCCATAGGTGGTCGGCTAACGTTGATCTCTTCGGTTTTAGGTGCGTTACCCATTTATTTTCTTTCCATTTTTCGTTTACCTAGAGAAGTTAAAATTTCTTTAGAACGTTTGCGGGCTAATTTCTTTTGGGGCGGGGGGGGGGGGGGGGGGATGGGGTTCGGAAAATTCATTGGATTAATTGGGATGAGATTTTGGGTGGGAAAGAATATGGGAGGTTGGGCATTGGGAGCTTAGGTGCGTTTAATAAAGCTCTTATTTTGAAATGAAAATGGCGTTTTTTAAAAGATAAAAACCATCTTTGGGTTCGGGTGATTGAATCTATTTATGGGAATGGGGGGGGGGGGGGGCTCGACGGGCCGGTGGTGAAAGGCGGTGGGGTGTGGAATGGGATCCGGGGTTGTGCAAAAAAGTTACATGAAAGTGGTGAAATGCCGTCTACCTCGTTTGTTCGGAAAGTGGGGAGAGGTAATGATACTAGTTTTTGGACGGATACTTGGGTGGATGATATGTGTTTGGCTTGGAAATTCCCTAGATTGTTTTCTCTAGAGAATTTTAAAGAGTGCAAGGTGGCGGATAGGCTAGTGGGGGGTATTAGAATTTGGAGTTGGAGGAGAGATCTTAGAGTGGGGTCGAAAAGGCTCAATATCGGTCGTTATTATTGTTGCTTAATGCTCGGGTGGTTATCAACGAAATGGATAAGTGGTCTTGGAATTTGGACAGTGACAATAATTTTGAGGTTAAAAAGGTTAGAAAATATATTGAAAAAAACTCTATTTCCGGTAGTATTTTGAAGACTAGATGGAACAAATCCATTCCAAAGAAGGTTAATGTTTTTGTTTGGAGGCTGTTACGTGATAGGCTTCCAACTCGTGATAAATTGATTGAAAAAGGCATTCTTTTGACGGATTTGAGTTGTGTTTTTTGTGGGGAAAGAGTGGAATCTCGAGATCATGTTTTTAATTCATGTTCGAAATTTAGAGGTGTTCGTGAAAAGGTTCGAAATTGGTTATCTCTTGGTTTTGATTTTAGTGGCAATCCGGAGGTAGTTCTTAGTCATATAGATGTTGTGCACATTTCCAAGAAGAAAAAAGAGCTTGTGGATGGTATCGCATGTTGTATGTGGTGGGCTTTTTGGAAGGCTCGAAACGAGATAATTAACAACAATGATGACTTGATTGATTTCCACGTTTTTGATGATATTGTTAGGTGTTCGTTTAATTGGTTTAATTCTAGAAATAAGTTTTGTTGTATGTCTTCTAGTAATTGGCTAGAAAATCCTTTATCGTATTTGTAATTTTGGTGTTCATTTAGGCTTTTCTAGCCGGCACTTTTTTATTTTATAAAGTTTCTTTGCTGTTAAAAAAAAAACATATTTAGGGTGTCGTGGTAATTGGTAATAGATAACCGAAATGATGGCCTACCACAACGGACGAACATATCACCTTCTAGTATATACATAATTACCAATTGATACAATACAATTAAATGGAATGAGAATTACCAACAGGTGACAAGATAGACTAAATAGAATAATAGAAAAAGCATATAGAAAGTTTTAAATCTAAACAAAAGGTAAATGGATTTTAAGAAAAAGGATTGAATATTCTACCACAAAATAAATTTAAAAAAATATAAAAGAAAATTCATGAAGAAAGGTTTAGATAAAATTTTAAATTTAAAAGAATTTTTGGAAAACCTTGGCGAAGGCTTCGGGTTAAAATTCGGGTCTTTTAAAACAAATTTCGGGTCTGACGAAGATCTAGTTTTGTTTCCCATGGTATAATCGCCTAACCGATTATACGGCCTGGACGATTCTAAACCCGTAGAGAGATTTTGAGAGAGAAAAATCTGTGTAATTTTTGGTGTAACGAGCCTTAACCCATTAGGCTCTATTTATAGTTGTTATGAGCCTTGTGGAACACCCAGAAATTATATTCGTAGTCAAACTTCACATCAAACGTCATTAATGTGAATTTAGTTTTTAATTGACTTAATTTTTTTGTTTTGGGACGTTTTTTCGGCTAAACTCGATTTTCCGGTTCAACTATTCCAGCTGAACTGGTTCCGCTTCAACCTTCCGGCTGAACTAGTTTCCAGTTGAACAATATGCGCCATTAAGCGCCAAGGGATGTCTCATACTAAAGAAAACTATCTTTGGATGAGTTCCCACCTTATTAACCACTTCAAATTTATCCCCCAACCAATGTGGGATGAATTCCACTTCTATACTTATATGTTTTCTCTCAATTTTCGCAGCTTTCACAGCTGTGAAACCTCAACTTTAAGCCTCGATATCTCATTCATACGAGCTCGGTTTTGGACGTGGTTTGCTGCGTTGGAAAACCTCACAACATACAACACAAACCCATAAAATACAGATACATTAACCGCAGTTATATGCATTTTATTTATGTCTAAAATTGGTGAAAAACTAATTTTCACACTTGATGAAATAACTTATTTTTTACTATATTTTCTCCTAAAATTCCAACGAGAAGAACATGATTTATAATGACTTGAAATCCTTATAAACTCAGTAAATTTAATAAGCTTATCACCACATGTGTAGTGTCGATATGATTTATTGTATTTTATGGCACTGAATAGAAAAATGTAGTCTATAACAAATAGTCTTAACTGAAGCGTTCATCCCTGCAAATAGAATTTGGCCTTGTTTAGTATGTTGAATTCACATACGAATTATGGTTCCTGTTGTTAAAAAAAACACACACACACACGATTTATGGTACTATCTAGTAAACTCACAAGTCAAAAATTGTGTCCAGGAAACCACAGACTTTAAAACCTACACTAAAAAGTATACAATCACAAATTGTTTCAAACTTTAATACAGAAAAATGACCACATGTAGTATAAGATAAGCCTGTCATTTAAGCGTTTATTAAAATATGTTAAACTAGCTGCTACTCAATCGTACATTATGGCAACAATATTGTAGGTAACAAAAAGAGTAAATTACGGATTTTATCCCTGTGGTTTGTTGAAATTTCACCTATAGTCCCAAGTTTTTAAAAATTACGGATTTCGTCCCCAACGTTTGCCAAAACGTTACGGATATCATCCCTAGGATGGATGGTCGTTAATTTTTTCTGTTAAATGAGTGTGAAATGACATTTATACCCCTCTTTAAATATTAAAATAATTAAAACATAAAAAAATAAACCAAAAAGAAAAGAAAGCATAAAATGGGATGAATCCCCACGACCAAAAACCCTTCCGACCTCCATGGCTGCATCTCCAACACTTTTGATTCCGCCGACCTCATCTCCGACACTTCGCCGGATCCACGACCGAAACCACCGCCGAGGGTCACAGCCGCCGCCGCCGAATATGAATCTGTGGAGACGAGGGGTGGGGTAATCGGAGAACAGGTGATGATCAGCGGTCGGTGGAGATCGGGGAATGGCAAACGGCGGCGAGGGAGATTAGGGTTACGATGGTGGTGACAGTGGTGGCAGTGGACGGAATTGGTGGTCACCGGTGATAGGTTCGATCTCAAGAACACCGGAATCAGCGGGCTGGAGGTCACCGGTGGTGGCAGTGGACGGAAATGATGGTGACGGTGATAGAGATGTTGCTGGCGGTGAACTGAAAGAATGGTGATGATGGTGAACGGAAGTTTGATGGTGGCGGTGACAGGTTATGAGGAAGAAGATGGGGGCAAATAGTCTTTTTTTTTAAGAAGATTAACAGAAAAAATTAACGGCCATCCATCCTAGGGACGATATCCGTAACGTTTTGGCAAACATTGGGGACCAAATCCGTAATTTTTGAAAACTTAGGAGTATAGGTGAAATTTCGGCAAACCACATGAACGAAATCCGTAATTTACTCTAACAAAAAATTAAGTAAATGCACTCCGGCTCGTAACTAAATATGTATCAAAACATCTAAAAAGTAATCCTTACCTAACACTTAATTCACAACCCTAACGTCTAAATCATTTAAGAATAATATTAGTTTAAATCCAACCTAAAGACTACAAAAGAAATGCACTTGAGATTATCACTAAGCGATATGAACTTTCCTATATATTCAAATAATAAAGAAGAAAAATATAACTAAACAAACCTAAAAAAGAAGGAAAAAAAGTCTAGAGGAAGTATATATATTAGAAATGATAATTTTTTATCAGAAAAATGTTTTAAACCTAAAGAGAATGCGAAAAAGAATGGCACCAAAAACTCAAAAAGAATTAAAAAGATCAAAGAAAGGAAAGAAATTAGAACTTAAGACTTTGGTGACCTTACACTTTACGGTGTAGGACACTTGCCACTGGGCTAGTACCAAGTCTCTTATTCTTGCAAGTTATAATGTAAATAAAATATAACGAAATCTGAAAAAAAAGCTAAGCTTAAAAGAAATAAAAGAACGCACTCTATGAGAATCGTATCCGGTACCTTACACGGGGTTGGATGCAATACCGCTGCGCTGGGCAAACCATTTAATAATTTATTCAACTAATAATTCATTCACCCACCAACATTCTTTTTGTTTGTATATGGAACGTGATCACTACTTACAGGGGCGGAATCAGGGGAGGGTCCGGAGGTCCGTTGACCCTCCGGCCGGCAAAGCTTCTGTTACCGGAGATATCTTAAGAAAAAGCTTTTTAGCACTTGGACCCTTCAAAATATCCTTGATATGTAGTTAAAGTTAAAGAAGTAGAGTGAAAATAAGTATATAAATCTATATTTTCAGTGATCTCTAAACACACTGAAAAGGGATGGAGGTCTGGTGTGGAGTTCTTGACGATGAAGAAGAAGGGTTATATATTGTACAACAATTGTAATTTACGAGGAAAGAGAATAAAACTATAAAAATAAATAAAAAAGTTAAAGGTCTCTTCAGTAATTTATAGTTACATTTTTATTTTATTATTATTATCGATTCACTATTAACAATATATTTTTTTCCCATTAACTTGATCTTGATTTTATTTTTAGTTTCGTCTTACATTTTACATTTTAAGTGTTTTTCTATGGAGGGGTTGTCTTCTTATCTTGATTTTGTTTTCACTTTTAAATTACATTATTTATTAAATGTTTTGATAGAGGGTTTATTTTATTATAAGACATCTACTTTTCATCACTTAATTAAAAACTTTTTAACTTTTAAACCAAACATTAAGTTTTATTAATGCGTTTAAGATACGTTTTTATCGTTTAAGAGGTATATTCATGTGAGTTTAACAAAAGAGTTAGTGTGAGTTATTTAATAAGTACAATCGTGTAACAAATTTATTTATTTTTTATTTTCATTTTCATTGAATTTAGTATAGGAATTAATGATTTAATATATACACTAGTGTAACATAGTTTTTATGTTATATGCTCAATACTTTAAGCTTTTAGGTCATGCGTTTTTTATTTTCGTTTTTTTACCAATGTTACTATTTTGTAACCACTTTATCCCTCGGGCAACTCGGAGGTTGCCAGATCTACTTAATATACACTTACGAGTGTAAGGAATGTTGACCCTCCGCTTAAAATGTTCTGGTTCCGCCACTGACTACTTATGTGTGATGATATTATTTTGGGACCAACCTAGTATACTTGTGATTGACTATAAGGGTGGGCGGTATGGGAGATAAATTTTTTAGGATGAGTAAAATGGGATAAGTTGATGGACCAATAGGAGAGTGACACAGGAGAGAGAAAAAAGTATATGCCTTTTTTGTTTTTTGAAGTGGTATGGGTGGGATAAGTTGGATAGGATAAGTCAAACGGTCATATGACCGTTCAACGTTCGAATCCTTCTCCCAAAAACGTCGGCAACCTTCGGCAATCAAATGCCGATTTTCTTTGTTTTTTTTGCCGAAATCAACATGCCGAAAACAATGGTATGGGTTTGCCGAATTTGCCGAAAAAATGGGGTTGCCGAATGTGGGTTGCCGAAATTTTTGATCCTCCATACCGCCCATGCTAAGACAAAGATTGCATTAATGACTATGTAGCAACAATTATATATGGGTGTTGCTTTTGACATCGGATGAAATTCTTTTGGACACCAGATTATACAGCTCGTATAGGTCAATACGAGCTGTATAACTTATTGGGTGGGTTTTTGAAGAAAAATGTTATTTGGGAATGTTTGACTTGTCAGATGGGAATGTTTTGGGGAAAAGTGTCAGCAGTACGAGATAAACCAAACAACATGTATTGCTCCATACAGGTCGTATAAGTTCCAATCATTTGTAATCAGATTTGTAGTGATAATTAAGGATTCGTATTGCTCTATACAGGTCGTTTAGGTTTTTTCTAAGCTGTAATTAATGTTGGGCGTGTGCAATACGACATGTATCGTACTATACAGGTCGTATATGGCGGTGTCTAGAAAATTTCTTCTAGTGTCTAGAGAAAAGGGGTTATATATAGAACTAGGTTTGTAACCCGTGTGTTACACGGGGTGCAATATAATCAATTTAACACAAACATGAGTTAGGATATTATGTATTGTGAAAAAGATTTTGTAGGATAAAGAAAGAAGTCATTAAAATTAATTAAAGAAGAAACATAGACAATCGTTTGTGGTATTGAATATGAGAAATGTTGGGAGCACATAGAAGTAGAAGATATAATAATATAGACACAATGAACACCTAATATTTACAAGGAGATTTTGCATATTTCCCTCTATTTTCTATAACGAATAGAATTTGGCCTTTCTTTAATATGTTAAATTTCACATATGAATTATGGTTCCTATTGTTAAAACAAAGAGAAAGAAAAAAAAAACACGATTTATGGTACACTGTTTATCTTTTTTTTTTTTTTTTGAACGGAAAAGGAAAACAATATATAAACAACCTGCTGACTAGAAAAGCCTAGCCAAACAGGACAACAAACAGTTAAATATACGAAAGAGGATTTTGCATCCAACTACTACAACCTATCAGAAACTTTCTATCTCTAACCGACATAAAAGAATACGAATACTGTACAATCGACTCAAATATGGGAGTAAAAGATAGATCGTTTCCATGATGAATAATCTCGTTCCGTGCCTTCCAGATTAGCCAGTACATGATTCTGCATATTCCATTGATGAGAAGTTTCCGCCTCTTAGAGAACCTCGAAATCTCAATCCAGTTGAAGATCTCGAAGGGCGCACCACAAGCCGGCGCATCAATCCCAAGCCAACGCCGAACCTTCGACCAAATAGAAAGGAATTTCGGACAGTTGCCAAAGCAATGATCCCTCGTTTCCAGACTTTCCTCACAAAAGACACAATGAATCGCCGTGATTGGGATAAGTTTCTCGACAAGTTTAGCCCGCGTAGGGAGCCGGTCCAAAAGAAGTCTCCAAATAAAGACATTAATTTTTTTCGGAACAGACTTATTCCACACGGTCTTAGAATTGTTGCCCGGAAGAGACGCCCTTTCAACCGCTTTACGCACCTGCTTCACCTCGAATACCTTGTTGCCATCGAAATCCCAACCCCATGAATCTCCCCCCGACCCAATGGAGAACCCCGTAAGCATCGTGACCAACCGGTTCCATTGAAGGTCTTCAACCCCACCTCTTAGCTCCCTTCTCCAACCCCAGATGCGAATGTTACCCTTGATTTATCCGAGACTTTACACTCTTTATAAGTTTCGAGAGCATAAAGTCTAGAGAATCTAGAAGCAAGAGAAGAATTATCCAACCAAATATCCGTCCAAAACCGAGTGTCGGAACCGCTTCCTAAGTATCTTTTGAATGCCGTGATCGGGATAATGTTGCGATTGTTTATTCAAAAAATCCATGATACCGAAAGGATCCGAATTAACCTTTTCCTTTCCCGAACCCCCTTCAACCCGATCCAACCCAATAACCCCCTTATAAGTCTTCTCCATCCTAATATCCTCCACTGAAAAAGCCGACCCCTCCTCGTCCGATGAAACATCCTCCGAATCGCAAGGGACATCAAAAATGGGGGTCCAATATTGGTGCTCACTCACAGACACATCAAACACCGAATCACCCACTTTACAAACAATAGACTCATTTATTCTTTTCGCCGACAATGTAAGGATACAAACCTTGCCGCACGCTAACGGTTCCTCCAAGACATTATCCACAAAACAGACCTTACCCCACTTACTGGCAATGGTAGTAAACGCTTCCGACGACCATGCACCAAGAGGAAGACCCGAAATGTTAACCCAGACCATTCTTTCTTTAACCACAAAATCGCCACATACCCTTTTACATTCGCTAAACACAGAATTAAACGATTGACAATTCGAAAATTTGGCACACTCATCAATAGAGTTACAATCAACACGAACCCACCAACCACCCACATATCTAAAGGACACGTCAGAAAATCCTTCTTGCCCCGCAATATGAGATAAATTAGACATGGACTTCACGTCTCTTACCTTTAGAAGACGGGAGCTAACGAAATTCTCCACCGGCACGTTGTTAGCCACCTTCAACACCTCCTTAACACCGCCATTCCCATCACCACCAGCTTCCCCAACCCCATTCGAACCGCTCGACTGAACCGCCCGATTGGCTTGGCCATGCGTAGCCAAAGCATCCAAATATGTCAAGTCTTTACCATGTTTACCCCCAACCTCGGCAAAGTTCAACCCAACACCCGTAAAGGGTCCCCTCGGCTCATTCGCAAGTGGAACGGCAGGCATAGAATGAGCCTGGCCGTCCACTTCTTTATTTCCCGAAGTCCCACCGTTTCCACCCGAGGCACCATTCACCCCTCTCTTGAACTTAGCTACGTCCGCAAAAAGGCGGAACGACCCAATCCACACGTTTCGAATCTTGTAGATCACATTACTCAAATCCACCCCTTTCACAAATCTCACGAATGCAAACTTCTTGCCAACCGAAGATAACCGGTCCGATATGAACACATCAACCACCTTACCCGCTGCCAAACACCTATCCCATAGCCCTTTAATAGTAGTACCGATCGGAAAATTTGTCACAAACACCGTGGACGACCAAGCATCCACGTCTTTCCATCTACCATCCGGCACTTTGGCCGGCCCCGCCGGCGCCTTCGCCGGAGACTTGGTACGGTATTTTGTCTTACGATATGTAACTTTTTCCCAACCCCTAGGGTTTGCATGGAAATCCGAATCCCCCCCCCCCCCCCATAATCATATTCATGAAACGTACCGTAATCGTCGAATTCCCCATGACTAAATCTCTCCGAATTGGTGTTGGAAAACCTAGTAGAACGACCTCTGCGCTCGTACCCATAATCCTCATCGCCATGTCCGAACCTAACCCTAGAACCATCTCTGCCGGCCCTAAAACCCTTGCTCCGATCGCGCCTGCCTCCCCTGTATCTTCGATCTCTCCCCACCGATCGGGAACGAGAGTGGGGACGGATCGAACGTGATCTACTCATCGGAAAATCGACTCAGTGGGAGTCGCCTTTTTCTCCAGAGCGAAAAGTTGCAAACACGTATGTTTTTAGGTCTTTGGTACACTGTTTATCTAGTAAACTCAAAATTAAAAAAAAAATGTAGCAAACCACATACTTTAAAACCTACACTAAAAAGCATACAATCACAAATTGTTGCCAACTTTATAACCCAAAAATGACCATATGTAGTAAAAGATAAGTTTTCATTTCATCGTATCATTGAAATATGTTATAACTAGCTGTTACTCAACCGCACATTGTGGCAGCAATACTGTAGGTAACAAAAAATTAAGTAAAAGCACTCCGGATCGTAACTATACATGTACCCAATAAACCCAAACATCTAAAACGTAATCCCTATCTAACATTTAATTTAAAACCCTAAAGTCTAAACCATGTAAGAACAACATTAGATTAGATCAAACCTAAAGACTACAAAAGAAATGCACTTGACATTATCGCTAGGCGATATGATTTTTCCTCTTATAAAAGAATAAAGAAGAAAAATGAAAAGAAAAACTAAGCAAACCAATAAAAAGTAGGAAAAAAGTACTTTAGAGGAGGACTAAGAGAAGAAATGTAGTAACTAAGGATTGAACCCGGGTTTCACATGTAGGACACCAACTGAACTGGTGGCAAATTTGTCTAATATGAACACTATAAACATTTAACATAAATGTATTTCATAAATAACGCATAAAAAAGCGAGTTTATTCCCAAAAGAGTGTTCATACAAAACTTATTTACTATATAAGTGTTCATTTAAAAATATTTACCAAAATAGTGTTTTGGTTTAAAAAATCTCATTAATTAGTTCCTCTCTCCTAACTTTTAAATAATATTGACTCATTAAATAATTATTAATTTATTAAATTCCTTGTTTTAATTCATTAAAGTTTTAGTAATAAAACAACAATTTCTAGTTGAAACTTATCCGTTATATATATTAAACTTTTTAATTTATCTTGTTTTGAGAAACCATTGGTCATTTGACTCAATGGTATTGGTGATGAGGGGAGACTTGGGACTGAGGGGTCACAAGTTCGATCCCTGAGCCTGACAGGTTTTCCACCCGGCCTTTTGAGGAGGTGGTTTTTCCTAGGAATTGGCTCAACTGGTGTGTAAATAGTCTTAGTTGGACGTTCCAAAAAAAAATCTTGTTTTGAGAATAGATATTTCAGTGCATTAATTATTTAACATGTATTTTCAAAACTAAAAAAAACAAAAGCTACAATATGTTTAACTGATATCTAAGATACGAGAATACCTTATCAATTTAAAACTGAAGATGTAAATGAATATCTATAAGTTTAAAGTGAAAAATAAATATCTATAAGTTTAAAGTGATATTTATTTGTCATGTTTTCTCTTTTGATACTATCTTTTTTCCTTGAGTAAATTACACAAAAGGTCCTTTATGTTTTATCCAAATTTTGGATTGGGTCCTTTAAGTAAAGTTATTACGCCAGACATCCTTTATGTTATATACTTGTTTCAGAGAACATCCTTTGTCACTAACGATGTTAAAAGGATCCGTTAAGTTAGGGTTATTATTGTCATTTTACAACCTCATTTAAATAAACATTAAAAATAAAAAATTAAAATGCCCTTTAAAAAAGCAGATCGTCGTCTGTCGTCTTCTCAAACTAGATCTCAAAATCCGACAACTACTAATGGCGGCGACTACGTCGAAATAACAAGGGGCACTAACGATGGTGGTGGATTTGAACTCCGATGGTTTTAGATGGGTAGTTCTTCATTTTTAATTTCTACATCAAACGTGAACCCTATGGAATCATAAGCACAAATTATTTAAAGTCGCTGACAAAATTAATGGAAATTCACAATTCGAATCTTGTTAATCTCCAACTTAAGGTTTGGATTTCCAAACGTCAATCTATTGCAAAACTATATGTGAGCTATGAAGCATCCATCCAAAGAAGACGAAGAGACATCGACCTGCAATAACCAAAGCGAATCAGTCAACCGAATCTCAAATCAGCGGCAAGTCGTTGGCATCTTCATGATCTTCCCCTGTCTACACGAACATCTTTGACGGGATGCGAAATCACTATCGAATCTTCTCGCCTGTGGTTTACTACTTCTAGATTAAGAGCTTTATCGTCATAATACTCGAAATCACCAACGGTGGAAATATTTCAATCTCTTTGACTCCATTCACAGGAGGGCAAATGAAGCAAAGATTAATAGCAATACTTGAAACCAGTGAGCAATTTTTGATTATTTTGACTTTAAAAGTCAAAATCGACATGAACCTCCGTTAACTTTTAAATGAACTTGACGGAAATAGCTTCGAGTTCGAGTGCTAATCGCGAGTATGATTTTGTAGAAATTTGTGGGAGTTTAGCAGACATGGATTCAAGCTAAAGTGAAGCTCTGGTTTATGGAATTATAAGACTAATGCCATTGATTTTGAGATGTAGTTTGAGAAGACGATTTGAGATCTAGTTTGAGAAGACATCTGCTTGTTTAAAAGGGTTTTTATTTTTTATTTTTAATGTTTATTAAATGAGATTGTAAAATGACAAAATTACCCCTGATTTAACGGATCATTTTAACCGTGTTAGTGACAAAGGATGTTCTCTGAAACAAGTATATAACATAAAGGATGTCTGGTGTAATTACTTTACTTAAAGGACCCAATCTGAAATTTAGATAATACATAAAGGACCTTTTGTGTAATTTACTCATTTTCCTTTTTACTATTTTCAATAATGTCAAAAACGAACCGTATACATACAATATTCAGTTTATAGTTACTCGACATCATTAAACTGAACGTAAAATTAATGTGAAAATAAAATATTGCTGATAAAGTTTTTGTGTATTTCTTTAACTAATTTTCAAATAGATCAAATACACATATTTTCATGTCAAATAAATTAACATATTTTACTAAAAATTCAATATATATAATGATAAGTCTGAAGAAGAAATTGTTGTTTTATTACCAAAATTTTAATCAATTAAAACAAGAAAATTAATAAATCAATAACTATTTAATTTAATGAGTTAAAGCTCTCCAAAAAAAAATTAATTAGTTAATTATTCAAAAGTTAGGAGAGAGAAACTAATAAATGAGATTTCTTAAAAATTTTAAATTTTTTTTTTTGAACAGCATTGCATTAAAATCCAAGGAAAGGAAGCAAGGGGAGCCACCAGCAAGAGGCTGGAAAGCAAAAAAAACCCCAACAAAAACCCAGTTACATGGATAAGAACTTAGCCCCTATTACATTTTTGGCTCTAGAATTCAACCATAAACAACACCTACTTTTAATTTCTTTTATGATGCCGTGTAACAACAGAGGCTTGTCGTTAAACACCACCTCATTCCTTGTTCTTCAAAGCACCCAACACGTAATAAAGATCACCCCTTGAACTGCCTTTCCCTCCTCCGAACCTATACGAAGCCCCAAGTGTGTAGTACACAAATCTTTGACCGAGAAGGCAAATATTGGTGGAATACAACACCAAGAAGAAACTCATAAAAAGCTGAAAGTTTAAATAACGAACTATGGTGCAGCATTGGAATTGAAGAAGATTAGAGGATTTCGAAAGGTTATTTTATATCATTAATTCTTTTATCCAAAATAGTGGAACTATAAAATATGACCAAACAAATCATAGAATCCATTTTTTTATTCTTTTAATAATACTATGACTGCTTATTCATTACGCAAATACGATGTCCTGTAAAACAAATATTATCATATAAAAAAACACTAAATGTTGCAGATGAAATGATATAGAGTCCAAAAAGGACAAAATACGAGCTGGACGGGATGGTATTAAAAATGTAGCTACCTATATGGACTATGCAGTAACTTAAAAGCCCAAAGGCCATTTTTGTAGCCACAAAAGAACAATAATGGGTTCTTTGGTAAATAGTAGGTTCCTTTGGTAAAACTGCAGACTATACATAAACCTCATTAAGGTCAAATCATATGTTACACAGAAAGAAGTAGAGGTGCAAATCTCAAACCGGTTTGAAAACCGGTTCTCAAACCGGTCAAAACCGGTTTTGACCAAACCGGTTCCCAAACCGGTCAAACCGAACCAGTTTCAGTCGGTTTGGGGTTTTAGTGAAGAAACCGGTTTTCAAACCGGTTTGGCCCAAACCGGTTTGAAACCGGTTTGAAACCGGTTTCTTCACATGATTTTAGGAGCTTTTTCTAGCCGTTTGGGGGTGGGTTTGAGCCTAAAAATTGGTATATATACCCCCTTGATGTGTTATAAACATTACCCCACTTCTCAATCTCTAAAAAAACTCTTAAATTAACAAAGATTATCACTCATTCACTCAAAAAATGGCTCGGTGTCCCCCAATTATGTACTTTTGTAATCGTTTAGGTGTGAACTTCTTCTCTTTTGTAATGTTTTATGTTTTTTTCAATAAAAAGTATGTTTATTTGGTTTTTATAAAGTTAAAAAAAAAATACAAAACCGGTTCAAACCGGTTTGAGTTCCCAAACCGGTTCGGTTTCTAACCGAAACCGGTTTCATCGGTTTCAAGGATTCGTGCTCAAAACCGGTTTGGTAACCGAACCGGTTTGGCCCCAAACCGGTTTTGACCAAAACCGATTTTGGTCAAAACCAGTTTGAGAACCGAACCGGTTTGGTTTTCAAACCGGTTTTTGCACCTCTAGAAAGAAGGAGTAGATCACATAATTAATGAGGAACTTTCACTAAACAGGGAGTCCGACGTAACGTGTGGGCGGGTCAACTCCTTGTTATATATAGTATGAATCTTTGCTTACGATCATCATCACAAACATGGCTAACACTAAATCCACAACTTCAACCTATAAAAAATCAGTCGCAATGGTATATCAGAAATCATAAAAGGTTACTGCGTTGTAAAAATGAACTTTGAAAAAAAGAAGCATTCTAGGAAGGAAAATAAAAAAGGATATATATAAAAAGTTTATATATATATATATATATATATGAGTTAGTACAAATGAGAACTTTTTACATTGAGAACTTTTGAGAACTAAATCTCAATCACTAATTTCAGGTGGGACCACTATAATTCATGGGGGTTTTTCCATATATATAAAGTGGTGGTTGAGATTAGTTCTTTTTACTTTGAGTTGAAAAAACCGTGGAAACTACCACAAAATGATTTTTTTTTTCCTTCAAATTTTTTGTAGTGATTATATGCGTTAATACAAGCCCTATGGTGAAAAAAATCAAAAAAAACGCCTAGTAGTTTTTTTTTAAAAAAAAATTCCGAAATCTGACGTTACGTCATGTTACATATGTAACATTTGCCTGTTACATATGTAAAATGCCTTGTTACATATGTAACAAAATCTGTAAATAAATTTTTTTTTTTTAAATTTTTAGGCGTTTTTTTTTTCCAGCAAAATCATCAAAAATGAATGTAGAATCTATAAAAAAAAATACATCTAAAAAAATAACAAACTTTGAACGTCTTTTTTGGCCGGTTAACTTCTTTTTGCAAAAAAATCGGTTCTTAAATTTTATTTTATTTTAATTTACTCGGCGTTTTTTTTATTATTTTTTTCATAAAGGGTGTTTTTTTAAGTTAGAAAGTCATCATAAAAAAAATCGGAACAAAAAACGAATTTTTTAGCTTAGTTTTCACGGTTTTTCCAACTCGGAAAGGTTTTCATTTTATCCTTCTCCTATATATATATATATATATATATATATATATATATATATATATATATATATATGGGATGGATATAATGAAAATCTTTTTGAGTTGGAAAAACCGTGAAAACTACCACAAAACAATTTTTTTTCTTCAAAATTTTTGTAGTGATTATATGCGTTAATACAAGCCCTATGGTGAAAAAAATCAAAAAAACGCCTAGTAGTTTTTTTTTTTAAATTCCGAAATCTGACGTTACGTCATGTTACATATGTAGCATTTACCTGTTACATATGTAAAATGCCTTGTTACATATGTAACAAAATCTGTAAATAAAATTTTTTTTAAAAATCTCTAGGCGCTTTTTTATTTTTTTTTCACCAAAACCATCAAAAATAAATGTAGAATCTATAAAAAAATACATCTAAAAAAATAACAAATTTTGAACGTCTTTTTTGACCGGTTAACTTCTTTTTGCAAAAAAATCGGTTCTTAAATATTTTTCTTAAAAAAATTTACTCGGCGTTTTTTTTTGTTTTTTTCAAACAAGGGTGTTTTTTTAAGTTAGAAAGTCACCATAAAAAAAATCGGAACAAAAAATAATTTTTTTAGCTTAGTTTTCACGATTTTTCCAACTCGAAGAGGTTTTCATTTTATCATTCTCCTATATATATATATATATATATATATATATATATATATATATAGTGAAAAGTTCATTGTAGACACCCTCATAAGTGTAGACATGTAGACACCCTATTTCACCATTAGATCTCTTGATCTAGTGGTTGTGATAATTTCTTTTTTTCCTTTTTTTCCTTTTTTTAATTGTTCAGAGCATTTCACATGTGAAAAAGAGCTATTTCACATGTGAAAGTGTCTACAATGAACCTCACCCTATATATATATATATATATATGGGATGGATATAATGAAAATCTTTTTGAGTTGGAAAAACCGTGAAAACTACCACAAAACAATTTTTTTTCTTCAAAATTTTTGTAGTGATTATATGCGTTAATAAAAGCCCTATGGTGAAAAAAATCAAAAAAACGCCTAGTAGTTTTTTTTTTTTAAATTCCGAAATCTGACGTTACGTCATGTTACATATGTAGCATTTACCTGTTACATATGTAAAATGCCTTGTTACATATGTAACAAAATCTGTAAATAATTTTTTTTTAAAAATCTCTAGGCGCTTTTTTATTTTTTTTTCACCAAAACCATCAAAAATAAATGTAGAATCTATAAAAAAATACATCTAAAAAATAACAAATTTTGAACGTCTTTTTTGACCGGTTAACTTCTTTTTGCAAAAAAATCGGTTCTTAAATATTTTTCTTAAAAAAATTTACTCGGCGTTTTTTTTTTTTCAAACAAGGGTGTTTTTTTAAGTTAGAAAGTCACCATAAAAAAAAATCGGAACAAAAAATAATTTTTTTAGCTTAGTTTTCACGATTTTTCCAACTCGAAGAGGTTTTCATTTTATCATTCTCCTATCTAATCCTAATAAAGCACTAAAATTTATATCATATATATCATATAGGGTTAGGTCTCACTGCCACATGTCAAGTTCACAATCATTTTCAAATTTATGAGTAACCAATTAAATGGGTCACTAATTTTACAAGGGGGAGCATTTTAATATATCATGAGGGTGGTTATATCAATCATAATTATCAAACTAGTGGCTAAGAATTAGTTCTTTTTAGTTCTGCATATACCCAATTAGTTCTGACAAATGATACCTGCTCAACCCGTGTAGTACACGGGTTACTATATCTATATATATATATATATATATATACCAAAAAATGTCTTAAACCTAAAGAGAATGCGAAGCGAAAAGAACTAAAAAAATCAATTAAAGGAATGGGGTTAGAATTTAAGACCCTGGTGACCTTACTCTTACGGTGTAGGCACTTGGGACTCGGCTAGTATCAAATCTGTTATTTTTGCAAGTATTAATGTATATAAAATATAACGAAATCCAAAAAAACTAAGCTGAAAATACTAAAAGAACGCACTCTATGGGAATCGAATAGAGTACCTT
>JBCNJP010000014.1:12376298-12404905 GCA_039602395.1 Deinandra increscens subsp. villosa
CAAACACGTATGTTTTTAGGTCTTTGGTACACTGTTTATCTAGTAAACTCAAAATTAAAAAAAAAATGTAGCAAACCACATACTTTAAAACCTACACTAAAAAGCATACAATCACAAATTGTTGCCAACTTTATAACCCAAAAATGACCATATGTAGTAAAAGATAAGTTTTCATTTCATCGTATCATTGAAATATGTTATAACTAGCTGTTACTCAACCGCACATTGTGGCAGCAATACTGTAGGTAACAAAAAATTAAGTAAAAGCACTCCGGATCGTAACTATACATGTACCCAATAAACCCAAACATCTAAAACGTAATCCCTATCTAACATTTAATTTAAAACCCTAAAGTCTAAACCATGTAAGAACAACATTAGATTAGATCAAACCTAAAGACTACAAAAGAAATGCACTTGACATTATCGCTAGGCGATATGATTTTTCCTCTTATAAAAGAATAAAGAAGAAAAATGAAAAGAAAAACTAAGCAAACCAATAAAAAGTAGGAAAAAAGTACTTTAGAGGAGGACTAAGAGAAGAAATGTAGTAACTAAGGATTGAACCCGGGTTTCACATGTAGGACACCAACTGAACTGGTGGCAAATTTGTCTAATATGAACACTATAAACATTTAACATAAATGTATTTCATAAATAACGCATAAAAAAGCGAGTTTATTCCCAAAAGAGTGTTCATACAAAACTTATTTACTATATAAGTGTTCATTTAAAAATATTTACCAAAATAGTGTTTTGGTTTAAAAAATCTCATTAATTAGTTCCTCTCTCCTAACTTTTAAATAATATTGACTCATTAAATAATTATTAATTTATTAAATTCCTTGTTTTAATTCATTAAAGTTTTAGTAATAAAACAACAATTTCTAGTTGAAACTTATCCGTTATATATATTAAACTTTTTAATTTATCTTGTTTTGAGAAACCATTGGTCATTTGACTCAATGGTATTGGTGATGAGGGGAGACTTGGGACTGAGGGGTCACAAGTTCGATCCCTGAGCCTGACAGGTTTTCCACCCGGCCTTTTGAGGAGGTGGTTTTTCCTAGGAATTGGCTCAACTGGTGTGTAAATAGTCTTAGTTGGACGTTCCAAAAAAAAATCTTGTTTTGAGAATAGATATTTCAGTGCATTAATTATTTAACATGTATTTTCAAAACTAAAAAAAACAAAAGCTACAATATGTTTAACTGATATCTAAGATACGAGAATACCTTATCAATTTAAAACTGAAGATGTAAATGAATATCTATAAGTTTAAAGTGAAAAATAAATATCTATAAGTTTAAAGTGATATTTATTTGTCATGTTTTCTCTTTTGATACTATCTTTTTTCCTTGAGTAAATTACACAAAAGGTCCTTTATGTTTTATCCAAATTTTGGATTGGGTCCTTTAAGTAAAGTTATTACGCCAGACATCCTTTATGTTATATACTTGTTTCAGAGAACATCCTTTGTCACTAACGATGTTAAAAGGATCCGTTAAGTTAGGGTTATTATTGTCATTTTACAACCTCATTTAAATAAACATTAAAAATAAAAAATTAAAATGCCCTTTAAAAAAGCAGATCGTCGTCTGTCGTCTTCTCAAACTAGATCTCAAAATCCGACAACTACTAATGGCGGCGACTACGTCGAAATAACAAGGGGCACTAACGATGGTGGTGGATTTGAACTCCGATGGTTTTAGATGGGTAGTTCTTCATTTTTAATTTCTACATCAAACGTGAACCCTATGGAATCATAAGCACAAATTATTTAAAGTCGCTGACAAAATTAATGGAAATTCACAATTCGAATCTTGTTAATCTCCAACTTAAGGTTTGGATTTCCAAACGTCAATCTATTGCAAAACTATATGTGAGCTATGAAGCATCCATCCAAAGAAGACGAAGAGACATCGACCTGCAATAACCAAAGCGAATCAGTCAACCGAATCTCAAATCAGCGGCAAGTCGTTGGCATCTTCATGATCTTCCCCTGTCTACACGAACATCTTTGACGGGATGCGAAATCACTATCGAATCTTCTCGCCTGTGGTTTACTACTTCTAGATTAAGAGCTTTATCGTCATAATACTCGAAATCACCAACGGTGGAAATATTTCAATCTCTTTGACTCCATTCACAGGAGGGCAAATGAAGCAAAGATTAATAGCAATACTTGAAACCAGTGAGCAATTTTTGATTATTTTGACTTTAAAAGTCAAAATCGACATGAACCTCCGTTAACTTTTAAATGAACTTGACGGAAATAGCTTCGAGTTCGAGTGCTAATCGCGAGTATGATTTTGTAGAAATTTGTGGGAGTTTAGCAGACATGGATTCAAGCTAAAGTGAAGCTCTGGTTTATGGAATTATAAGACTAATGCCATTGATTTTGAGATGTAGTTTGAGAAGACGATTTGAGATCTAGTTTGAGAAGACATCTGCTTGTTTAAAAGGGTTTTTATTTTTTATTTTTAATGTTTATTAAATGAGATTGTAAAATGACAAAATTACCCCTGATTTAACGGATCATTTTAACCGTGTTAGTGACAAAGGATGTTCTCTGAAACAAGTATATAACATAAAGGATGTCTGGTGTAATTACTTTACTTAAAGGACCCAATCTGAAATTTAGATAATACATAAAGGACCTTTTGTGTAATTTACTCATTTTCCTTTTTACTATTTTCAATAATGTCAAAAACGAACCGTATACATACAATATTCAGTTTATAGTTACTCGACATCATTAAACTGAACGTAAAATTAATGTGAAAATAAAATATTGCTGATAAAGTTTTTGTGTATTTCTTTAACTAATTTTCAAATAGATCAAATACACATATTTTCATGTCAAATAAATTAACATATTTTACTAAAAATTCAATATATATAATGATAAGTCTGAAGAAGAAATTGTTGTTTTATTACCAAAATTTTAATCAATTAAAACAAGAAAATTAATAAATCAATAACTATTTAATTTAATGAGTTAAAGCTCTCCAAAAAAAAATTAATTAGTTAATTATTCAAAAGTTAGGAGAGAGAAACTAATAAATGAGATTTCTTAAAAATTTTAAATTTTTTTTTTTGAACAGCATTGCATTAAAATCCAAGGAAAGGAAGCAAGGGGAGCCACCAGCAAGAGGCTGGAAAGCAAAAAAAACCCCAACAAAAACCCAGTTACATGGATAAGAACTTAGCCCCTATTACATTTTTGGCTCTAGAATTCAACCATAAACAACACCTACTTTTAATTTCTTTTATGATGCCGTGTAACAACAGAGGCTTGTCGTTAAACACCACCTCATTCCTTGTTCTTCAAAGCACCCAACACGTAATAAAGATCACCCCTTGAACTGCCTTTCCCTCCTCCGAACCTATACGAAGCCCCAAGTGTGTAGTACACAAATCTTTGACCGAGAAGGCAAATATTGGTGGAATACAACACCAAGAAGAAACTCATAAAAAGCTGAAAGTTTAAATAACGAACTATGGTGCAGCATTGGAATTGAAGAAGATTAGAGGATTTCGAAAGGTTATTTTATATCATTAATTCTTTTATCCAAAATAGTGGAACTATAAAATATGACCAAACAAATCATAGAATCCATTTTTTTATTCTTTTAATAATACTATGACTGCTTATTCATTACGCAAATACGATGTCCTGTAAAACAAATATTATCATATAAAAAAACACTAAATGTTGCAGATGAAATGATATAGAGTCCAAAAAGGACAAAATACGAGCTGGACGGGATGGTATTAAAAATGTAGCTACCTATATGGACTATGCAGTAACTTAAAAGCCCAAAGGCCATTTTTGTAGCCACAAAAGAACAATAATGGGTTCTTTGGTAAATAGTAGGTTCCTTTGGTAAAACTGCAGACTATACATAAACCTCATTAAGGTCAAATCATATGTTACACAGAAAGAAGTAGAGGTGCAAATCTCAAACCGGTTTGAAAACCGGTTCTCAAACCGGTCAAAACCGGTTTTGACCAAACCGGTTCCCAAACCGGTCAAACCGAACCAGTTTCAGTCGGTTTGGGGTTTTAGTGAAGAAACCGGTTTTCAAACCGGTTTGGCCCAAACCGGTTTGAAACCGGTTTGAAACCGGTTTCTTCACATGATTTTAGGAGCTTTTTCTAGCCGTTTGGGGGTGGGTTTGAGCCTAAAAATTGGTATATATACCCCCTTGATGTGTTATAAACATTACCCCACTTCTCAATCTCTAAAAAAACTCTTAAATTAACAAAGATTATCACTCATTCACTCAAAAAATGGCTCGGTGTCCCCCAATTATGTACTTTTGTAATCGTTTAGGTGTGAACTTCTTCTCTTTTGTAATGTTTTATGTTTTTTTCAATAAAAAGTATGTTTATTTGGTTTTTATAAAGTTAAAAAAAAAATACAAAACCGGTTCAAACCGGTTTGAGTTCCCAAACCGGTTCGGTTTCTAACCGAAACCGGTTTCATCGGTTTCAAGGATTCGTGCTCAAAACCGGTTTGGTAACCGAACCGGTTTGGCCCAAACCGGTTTTGACCAAAACCGATTTTGGTCAAAACCAGTTTGAGAACCGAACCGGTTTGGTTTTCAAACCGGTTTTTGCACCTCTAGAAAGAAGGAGTAGATCACATAATTAATGAGGAACTTTCACTAAACAGGGAGTCCGACGTAACGTGTGGGCGGGTCAACTCCTTGTTATATATAGTATGAATCTTTGCTTACGATCATCATCACAAACATGGCTAACACTAAATCCACAACTTCAACCTATAAAAAATCAGTCGCAATGGTATATCAGAAATCATAAAAGGTTACTGCGTTGTAAAAATGAACTTTGAAAAAAAGAAGCATTCTAGGAAGGAAAATAAAAAAGGATATATATAAAAAGTTTATATATATATATATATATATATGAGTTAGTACAAATGAGAACTTTTTACATTGAGAACTTTTGAGAACTAAATCTCAATCACTAATTTCAGGTGGGACCACTATAATTCATGGGGGTTTTTCCATATATATAAAGTGGTGGTTGAGATTAGTTCTTTTTACTTTGAGTTGAAAAAACCGTGGAAACTACCACAAAATGATTTTTTTTTTCCTTCAAATTTTTTGTAGTGATTATATGCGTTAATACAAGCCCTATGGTGAAAAAAATCAAAAAAAACGCCTAGTAGTTTTTTTTTAAAAAAAAATTCCGAAATCTGACGTTACGTCATGTTACATATGTAACATTTGCCTGTTACATATGTAAAATGCCTTGTTACATATGTAACAAAATCTGTAAATAAATTTTTTTTTTTAAATTTTTAGGCGTTTTTTTTTTCCAGCAAAATCATCAAAAATGAATGTAGAATCTATAAAAAAAATACATCTAAAAAAATAACAAACTTTGAACGTCTTTTTTGGCCGGTTAACTTCTTTTTGCAAAAAAATCGGTTCTTAAATTTTATTTTATTTTAATTTACTCGGCGTTTTTTTTATTATTTTTTTCATAAAGGGTGTTTTTTTAAGTTAGAAAGTCATCATAAAAAAAATCGGAACAAAAAACGAATTTTTTAGCTTAGTTTTCACGGTTTTTCCAACTCGGAGAGGTTTTCATTTTATCCTTCTCCTATATATATATATATATATATATATATATATATATATATATATATATATATGGGATGGATATAATGAAAATCTTTTTGAGTTGGAAAAACCGTGAAAACTACCACAAAACAATTTTTTTTCTTCAAAATTTTTGTAGTGATTATATGCGTTAATACAAGCCCTATGGTGAAAAAAATCAAAAAAACGCCTAGTAGTTTTTTTTTTTTAAATTCCGAAATCTGACGTTACGTCATGTTACATATGTAGCATTTACCTGTTACATATGTAAAATGCCTTGTTACATATGTAACAAAATCTGTAAATAAATTTTTTTTTAAAAATCTCTAGGCGCTTTTTTATTTTTTTTTCACCAAAACCATCAAAAATAAATGTAGAATCTATAAAAAAATACATCTAAAAAAATAACAAATTTTGAACGTCTTTTTTGACCGGTTAACTTCTTTTTGCAAAAAAATCGGTTCTTAAATATTTTTCTTAAAAAAATTTACTCGGCGTTTTTTTTTGTTTTTTTCAAACAAGGGTGTTTTTTTAAGTTAGAAAGTCACCATAAAAAAAATCGGAACAAAAAATAATTTTTTTAGCTTAGTTTTCACGATTTTTCCAACTCGAAGAGGTTTTCATTTTATCATTCTCCTATATATATATATATATATATATATATATATATATATATAGTGAAAAGTTCATTGTAGACACCCTCATAAGTGTAGACATGTAGACACCCTATTTCACCATTAGATCTCTTGATCTAGTGGTTGTGATAATTTCTTTTTTTCCTTTTTTTCCTTTTTTTAATTGTTCAGAGCATTTCACATGTGAAAAAGAGCTATTTCACATGTGAAAGTGTCTACAATGAACCTCACCATATATATATATATATATATATGGGATGGATATAATGAAAATCTTTTTGAGTTGGAAAAACCGTGAAAACTACCACAAAACAATTTTTTTTCTTCAAAATTTTTGTAGTGATTATATGCGTTAATAAAAGCCCTATGGTGAAAAAAATCAAAAAAACGCCTAGTAGTTTTTTTTTTTTAAATTCCGAAATCTGACGTTACGTCATGTTACATATGTAGCATTTACCTGTTACATATGTAAAATGCCTTGTTACATATGTAACAAAATCTGTAAATAATTTTTTTTTAAAAATCTCTAGGCGCTTTTTTATTTTTTTTTCACCAAAACCATCAAAAATAAATGTAGAATCTATAAAAAAATACATCTAAAAAATAACAAATTTTGAACGTCTTTTTTGACCGGTTAACTTCTTTTTGCAAAAAAATCGGTTCTTAAATATTTTTCTTAAAAAAATTTACTCGGCGTTTTTTTTTTTTCAAACAAGGGTGTTTTTTTAAGTTAGAAAGTCACCATAAAAAAAAATCGGAACAAAAAATAATTTTTTTAGCTTAGTTTTCACGATTTTTCCAACTCGAAGAGGTTTTCATTTTATCATTCTCCTATCTTAATCCTAATAAAGCACTAAAATTTATGTCACATGTCTCATTTATAAAGGGTTCACGTCACCACTGCCACATGTCAAGTTCACAATCAATTACAAATTTAGTAAATAATCAATTAAGATTAATTACCAATTTTACCAAAACTAAACATTTTAATATATTATAAGAATGTTTATATCAATCATAATTTTCAAATTTCTTGCTATGAATTATCTTTTTCTTTTGTATTTATCTAATATTTCAGAAAAAAAATATATGTTCAACCCGTGTAGTACACGGGTTACTAACCTAGTATATATATATATATATATATACCAAAAAATGTCTTAAACCTAAAGAGAATGCGAAGCGAAAAGAACTAAAAAAATCAATTAAAGGAATGGGGTTAGAATTTAAGACCCTGGTGACCTTACTCTTACGGTGTAGGCACTTGGGACTCGGCTAGTATCAAATCTGTTATTTTTGCAAGTATTAATGTATATAAAATATAACGAAATCCAAAAAAACTAAGCTGAAAATACTAAAAGAACGCACTCTATGGGAATCGAATAGAGTACCTTAGGCTATCCGTAATGGGGCGTTATGGGGCAAAAAAAGAGCCTATAACGCCCTTGATAACGCCCCGCCCCACTACGCAGGGGCGTTATGGGGCGTTATCAGGGAAAAAAAAGGGGGAGGGCGTTAGCCAGGTAACGCCGAGAAGGGGGATAAAAGCAATGATTATGGGGCGTTATGGGGGCTTTATCCACTACACCATAAAGCCCCATAAAGCCCTTTGCCCAGTCAGCGTCCACATGGCGCATAATGCCCCTTGTGGGGCTTTATGGGGCTTTAACCATTACACATAGCCTTACAAGGGCTTGCACTCCTTGCAGGACATCAGAGACAGCTTGCAGGATATCACAGACTAGTACCACTGCGTAAGGAAAACTATTTTATAATTTTATTAAACAAATAATTTATATAAACTAAATGGAACAAGATAGAAGACAAAAAAAAAAAAAAAACATATACTATCTCCCACCGACAGTCTTTTTGCTATATATAGAAGGCGGTCACTACTCATGTGATGATATTACTTTTGGACCAGCTTAATATTGTTGTGATTGACTATAAACCAAAAAGTACAGTAAATACTATGTAGCAACAATTATATATAGGATGAATCTTTACTTATGATCATCACCACAAACATGGCTAACGCTAAAAGCACAACTTCAACCTTCAAACCCTATGATCGAATAGCCGAACTCAAAGCTTTTGACCTAACAAAATCTGGTGTCCAAGGCCTCGTTGATGCCGGAATCCAACAAGTTCCTCGAATCTTCATCAATCAACCAGAAACCATTCCCAAAGCTTCCACCCCTTTGGAACTTCCAGTCATAGACCTTGGATCCACCGATAAAGCATCCACGGTGGAGAAGATTCGTGAGGCCTCCGAGAAGATTGGGTTTTTTCAAGTGGTTAATCACGGGATCCCGTTAAGTGTGATGAACGGGATGATTCAAGGTGTTCGTAGGTTTTATGAACAAGATGCGGAGATAAAGAAACGGTTTTACACCAGGGATGCTTCGAGGGCAGTGGTGTATAATAGTAATTTTGATCTGTATAGGACCCCGGCTGCTAATTGGAGGGACACCTTCCTTTCAATCATGGCTCCATCACCTCCTCCACCGGAAGAATTACCAGAGGTTTGTAGAGACATACAAATCGAGTACTCAAATCACGTATTGAAACTTGGAGGTTTACTATTTCAATTGATCTCGGAGGGGTTAGGTCTGGAACCAAATCATCTGGGAGATCTTGATTGTGACAAGGGACTGGCTATGTTAGCCCATTGGTACCCTGCTTGTCCACAGCCAGATCTAACCATGGGTGCAACCAAACACACAGATAGTGGTTTCCTAAGTGTACTTCTTCAAGACGAAATTGGAGGGCTCCAAATACTTCATCAAAATCAATGGATTGATGTTCCACCAACTCTGGGGGCACTTGTGATCAATATTGGTGATCTATTACAGGCAAGTTAATTAACTTTGTAACAGTCAACATATGATTTTGATTATGAAAGTTCAATACTATGATCTTATTTATTAGTTTTCAGATGATATCGAATGACAAATTGAAAAGTGTGGAGCACAAAGTGGTAGCGAATGAGAAAGGGCCGAGGGTGTCGGTGGCATGCTTTTTCAGTAGTTACACAGCGGCATCGACAAAAGTTTACGGGCCTATCAAGGAGTTGGTTTCTGATGTCAACCCGCCAAAGTACAGACAAACCACCGTCCATGACTACACTCAGTATAGCTACTCTAAAGGCCTAGATGGTGGTGTGCCTCGTTTACTTCATCTAAAGCTTTAAATCAAACTCTTTTGTTTGCCATAAAAAATATTGTGTAATTTCAATTACTCAAACTTTACTATGTAATTGTGTCTTGTGTGTGATCTATTCTATTCTAGTATCATATTTTGTTTTCAATAAAAGTTGATCATATATTAGGGTGGGGGGTATACCTTCGCTATACCCCTCGGCATCGGCAATATTTCTCGGCAATCAATCGGCAACCCATTCCTCCCTCTTCGGCATGGCTCGGCATCGGCATAATTCATGTGTTTTCGGCATATTTATGCCGAACATCGACGAGAAGATTGTGTGTGTTTGGGTGGTCCCCACTTCATAAAACAATCAAATTTATACCTACAAACTCTCTACAACCATACCCTCCATTTCTACAACCATCTCTACAAAGTTCTTCTCTCTCCTCCCATTGGTTGAAAAGTTTGATTCAATTTTTTTTGAAACAACCATACCCCCACCCTTATATCAGATATATGTATTTTGTATTTTGTCTATGCGAATTATAGCATTAGTCTTTCAAGATTGCCAGGTCTAAAGAAACACCATTCACCTACTATTCATCCTATTACACATTTACCAACTTTTGGTATGCACATCACGTGTCTATATTTTCAATTATCCCCTCACGTTTCCGCCACGACCATTCTTTTCCTTTTTCAATAACCGTTCCTTTTCTCCATTCGTCTTCCTTCTTCGCCACAACCTCCATCAACATTTACGCAATCCCTTTCACGCTCTAACACCTGTTTCCGCCATTTCCTGCACTTATTATTTTTGCATTTATTGCGATTAAGAACTTAATAGAAATAAAGTAAATCAACTTCGCCATCGATTCCTTTGTTATCAGTTAAACAAAATTTCAATTAGCGACATCTTCGAACAATCTTCAATTAGCGGCATCGTTTGAACAAGGGTTTGGAACAATCCTCGATTCAAAAGGGGGTTGCGGCGCAACTTGTTGCCCGTTTACCCGCCACTTCTTTGTAATTTGCTTGATTTTGAAATACGATGATTCCTATGTTGTTGGAAAAAAAAAAAAAAAAAAAATATGAAAAAGTCTTTCGTGATTGCAGTTGAGGGAATTAAAATTGGATACCGATTGAAAAGATGAAGACGGTTTTATTAGGCAAACACAAACAAACGAAACCCAGATTCTTTCGATCGTGATTACAACGATTCCACGCAATTATTCCACCGATTCTATCATTGTGATTCAGTGATTATAATGCCAAATCGAATGTCCGAGGCGAACATACACTCCAGACAATCTTAAATTACCAATTCCTTCAACTTCTATTTCCATTTCATCCACTGTCACTCGCGCGATTACGGTTTTCCACAGTCAAAATCATAGGCGATTTACTGCATTTCTTGACGGATTCTGTTGATGTTTATTCAGTTACCTCAATCTTTTTCTTAAAAACACATCATGAAATGCAGAAAATTAAAATTCGATTGGTAAAACTTTAAAGTTTAGACCTAAGGACATGGAAAAATATATATGTAAATACCCAGAAAGAGAACTTACCGGAAAGCGATACAGCGGAACGGCGGAGGCAGTTAGCAGGGGAAGCGGCGGATGTCGTTGTCCGTCGAATCAGTGAGGGCGACGGTGGATCCGATGATTACTATAGAGGAGAACGAATAATCCAACCGCCCATACGACAGTGGATCCGATGATGTACGGTAATTTCGGAAGTAAAGGATTTAAATAGAGTAAATTACATATATTGCCCTTTATGTTTAGGGTAACTTATGAAAAGTGACCTTTAACCTAATTTATTACGTTTCTCGTCCTTTTTTTGAAATATTAATTGCGGAAATAGCCCTTTGCGTCGTTAAGTTAACTTTCCATCCATCTACATGAGGGCAAAATCGTCATTCACAAAATCTTTTATGTATTGCCACTTTTTCGAATTTGTTCAAAGGTTTTGAAATTATTTATTCCCATTTTAATATGGGTCTTCGATTCCAGCTCCCAAACATTCCCAGCACTTAAGGAACAACTTTCTGAATTCTTAATTTCAAGACTTTAATAATATTTATTTATTTATTAACTTTTATAATAACATCTCAGTCCATTCAAGCATTTATATATTGTGTATAATGTGAACAAAATCAGAGTAGTGCTGTATAAAGTGATACAATAAGAAAATTAAATTGTTGCATATCGATATTAATCAAGTAAATCCACACAAAATGGCATAAAGTAACCAACATAAACCATAGTGAAAGCAACATAATCTATATGTTTGCCAAAATACATCGACAACGGTTATCAAGAAATAAAACTTTAGTAGTTTCAAGGTATTAAACAAAAATCTAATCAAGTTTATCAAGAAACACACTTACAATAAAGCTTGTTAACTTCTTCTTCAGTAAGGTTGTCTCTGATTTTATAATCTGGCTCCATGGCAGGATTTCTTTGCGACGTAAGGATGAAGGGAGGCAGGATTTGCGATGGCCTGAGGGACTTGCATTCTAGGGTTCAGGACGTAAAGGAGGGGAGGCGTGAGAATGAACGACGAATGGATTTCTTCCCATATTATGAGGATTTTCTTCCCATATTATGAGGATTTTGTGAATGACGATTTTGCCCTCATGTAGATGGATGGAAAGTTAACTTAACGGCTCAAAGGGCTATTTCTGTAATTAGTGTTTCAAAAAAAGGACGAGAAACGTAATAAATTGGGTTAAAGGTCACGTTTCATAAGTTACCCTAAACATAAAGGGCAATATATGTAATTTACTCATTTAAATATGTCATATTTTCATTAACCTAGGTCTAATATTTAATCCTTATATATAATTACTTTCATTTATAAGTATTACTCTTTTGTTCTATTTTTTTTTTATTTTCCTTCAATTGCTGCTATAATAAAATATCATATTGTTCTCCCTTCATTTTTTTTCCTTTCGGGCCACTCAAATAATTTTGTGTTTTCTTCCGATTCTCTTAAATATCAAATACTTTTTTTTTGGTTTTTTATACGAACGTAACGAATTTAGCAAATAAAATTATAGTATTATCAGTGAAGTTTTATAAGATAGCTTTTAGGTTATAAGCACAATACTTCAAGTTATCAGTCCTCGCAGCAACGCGCGGATTGCAAATCTTGTATAGATACAAATAACACGTCATATGGATCATATGATCATACGAGCATATAAACAACGAAAATTATACGAGCTGTATGATTTGACAAATAACGATCATACAACTATCACAACATGATAGACTATACGATTTGACAAACAACGATCATACAACTATTTAATATGTAGACTGATACATCATACGATCATTAAGTTTTTATACATACTTACATGTTCGCATCAATAAATTATATGATACGTATGATGGGATACACTAACACACCGATAATCATTTATATACACACCGGAACTTTGTTACTTTAAATATTTAAGAGTTAATTATATTTTGCGTCCCTGCGGTTTGCGGGTTTTGGCTACCTGATTACATAATCCAAATTATTAACAAATATATCCTGAGGTTTGCATTCTATTGCCAGCTGAGTCCTTGGGACTAACATGGGTTAGATTTTTCTGTTAAGTAGAAGGGTATTTTAGTAATTTTATAGATGAGGGACTAGTTCTGTAAATTATCAAATTTTCTAAAGGTGTATTTGTGTAATTACTCCTTTATCAAAATAACCCCATCTCTTTCATCAAATTATCACTCACCCAGCAACCACAACACCCTTCTTCCCTCACAGATTCGAACCACCCAGGCTTCAACCTCCGGTGACCTGGTCACAACACCGGCACCGACAACCCCCGCGACCTTCGCTCTTTCCCCCTGTGTTTTCTGCTTCACAGCGCCTCCCTACCTCCGCCTTCCCACAGACTAGCTTCACACCGCTTCCCTACCTCGCCCGGGTTCCTAAACACAGCCTCCCCTACCGCCGCCCTGAACCACCGGGTCCCCACCCATCGCCCAGAACGACCATCACCCTCACCAAAAAAATCCTTTTCAGTTCAGTTGGATTCATCATGTTTGACTTTTAAAAAGTCAAACTGTTGATGTTCAAATCAGAAATTGATCACCAATTCATTTTTTTTGTGTTATTTATTGATTCCATAAGCTTTAGCATATCAATATGGATCTAATCCAAGTTGCAGAATCAAATTTGGTGGAGTTTTGAGCAAAACACGAAATCACAGTTCATGTTCTTCATGAAGTCCTTCAATGCTGATTTCATCGATCCTCAATGTTTCTAAACAAATCTGGTCACTATAGTTTCGGTTTGGTCTCACGAATTCATTGGCATACTCAATTTTGAGTTTCGTTCAAGATTGGATCGATTTTAAAGGTCTTGTTCATCGAATTTTTAACATAAATGGCGCTACTGCTCTTGATCTCATTCAATCCATTAATCTGCACCAAACCAAAAAGATTAGGATATCATTCTAATCAGATTTATTTTGTGAGATTGATGGAGTTTTCAAATTTGATTTTCGTTAAGAACTGGATGAAATCAAAATCATGGTAATGAAGATGCGAATTAAAAAAAAATTGTTTCTTTCTCATTTGTACGTACGAGAGTTTTGGAAGAGGATGACCTTTATCTCTCCTAATAATAACATAATTGGTCCCTGCTCATAAATAAATATACTAAGGCTATGTTTGAAAAAGTAATAGCCAAGGACCGAGTAAGTGCTCGGTCAAAGCAAAAAAATTGGAGGACTGGGTAAGAGCTCGGTCAGTGGAGGTTACGTGCTTCGGTCAGAGCTTGGACCGGGTCAGAGGTGTTTCCTGGCTTTATCAAACGAGCGGACCACTTACCGGGTCAGTGGTCAGCTCTTACTAGACCCGGTAAGAGTTTATCAAACACCCCTAAGTTACATAAATAGTCCCTATTGTGTAAAGTGACTTAAATGCCCTTAGAGTTAACAGAAAAAATTAACTAAGTTAGTCCGAGGGACTCAGTTGCAATAGAATGCAAACCTCAGGATATATTTGTTAATAATTTGGATTATGTACTCAGGTAGCAAAAACCCGCAAACCACAGGGACGCAAAATGTATTTAACTCAATATTTATTTACTAGATAACTAAGTTGGTATTGTAGGAAAACCGTTCGTTAAATTTTATTATAACTATATTTTTATTGGTACGAATACAATGAAAATAAATAATACAATACAAAGAAATAAAGTAGATCTACTCCTATCAACAATTACAAGGAAATTAATAGAATTACAATACACTTACAAAAAATGATAGCCACTAAACTCCGAGAAGGACCACTCAAATTCAGGCGGGGGGGGGGGGGGGAGGTCCTTATATATATAAATATGGTTGTAAAACTCGTACAAGGAGACCGAGTACTCCCTGCCTATGCCTACAAGTCCTCGAGTACTCCCCCATATTCCCTGAGTACTCCCCCGACTAGGACAAGTACTCACAAATCTCAGTCGTCCGACTTGGAAGCGCCTAACGACTTTTGCAACCATATATATAACTAGTGGTTCAAAATGATTCTTAAAGGTTCTCAATATCAAATGTTCTCAAATGAAGCTCCCCCTATATATATATATATATAGTTACCAATTGATACAATACTATTAAATGGAATGAGAATTACCAAACATGTGACAAAATACATTAAATAGAATTATAGAAAAAGGATGTAGGTGTGTTTATTGCAGCCATTGCCGGTTTATGAGCAACTCAGATTTGTGTTGGTGATTTACATGTGGTTTGTACAACAAATTTAAACCTACAGTACAACTATTGGTGCTTGGATATTTTTACATGAATGCAGGTTTTGAATAAATCTTATAAGGGGAGACGGTATGGTTGGGTCGAGGTTGGGCGGCTCCATGAGGAGCCGGGCGGTTCCACCCGTCCTCTATACCGTGGCTTCCGGTTTGAGCCCCACGACTCCACTTTTGGGTGCCACACGGTTCCACCAAACCGGCGAGAGCCGGACCAATGTTACCGTTTTTTTTACCGTTGCAAACCAACGGCTCTTTCTTTATTTATTTTTTTCTAACATTTTATTATATATACACATTCAAATTTTTTATAAACCACACCTCATACACCCATTTCATCTCCACTTTCTCTATCAACATGAGTCTTTACGATGAGGGAATTCTTTCACCACCCGAAATTCCCACTTCGTCGTCAAGCAGCTCCGATGGTTCGTACAAGAACACGATGCAGTACTTTAACCTATGCCTTAACGTCATCGAACAAGAAGAACAAGAAGAAGAAGAAGAAGAGGTTTCCGCTCCTAAACGGAGGAGAAGTATTTAGCATGATTGTGAAAACGGTCACCAACGATTGGTGGAACTTTATTTCGCCGAAAATCCCCCTTACCATGAGGGCATTTTTAAAGACCGATTCCGTATGTCTAAACGGTTGTTTCTGAAGATTGTTGACGACATCACAAACAACTTTCCGTGGTTCACACGGCCCGTTTGGACGCGGCGAAGAGGGAAAGTTTCACACATTTACAAAAGTGCACGATGGCTATTCGTCAACTCGCATACGGTAATGTTCCTGACGAATATGATGAATCTTTAGATTTTTCTGAAAGAACTGCACGTGAATGCCTACACTATTTTTGTGACGTCGTAATTAAGCTTTATAAAGATGAATTTTTGCGTTCACCTACTAGCCACGATATCACTCTTTTATATAATGCCAATTTAGCAAAACATGGTTTACCGGGTATGATAGGTAGTATCGATTGTACTCATTGGGAGTGGAGAAATTGTCCTAGAAAGTATAGGGCACAATATCTTCGTGGCGGTCATAAAAAACTAACAATTTCACTCGAGGCAGTTGCGTCCCAAGATTTGTGGTTTTGGCATGCGTTCTTTGGTGTTGCAGGTTCCAACAACGACATCAATGTTCTTAATCAGTCTCCTTTGTTCAATAATGAGATGCATGGAGTTGCACCTAGAATGCCATTTGTTTGCAACAGTAGAGAATACAAACGTGAATATTACTTTGCAGATGGCATATATCCCCCTTGGTCGGTCTTTGTGAAGGCATATCCACATCCTTTTGAGATTAAAGAGAAGAAGATGAAGAAGATACAAGAGGGGGCTAGAAAAGACGTCGAAAGAGTGTTTGGTCGGTTAAAGGAAAAGTGGGTAATAGTTGATCGAAAAGGTCGTCCAATCAAAAAATCGCTAATGGAGAACATTATGTACGCTATCATCAACCCGAATTTCATTTTCGAATTGCGAGATAATATGATATCACCGAGCACATTGAAAACACAATGGAAGTGTTTTTAACCGAAGAAGAGGAGAACACTTAGTTTTTATTTTATTTTAATAAACGTTGTAACTTTTTTAATTTTATTTTTAAGTTGTAATATTATTTTTATTTTAATGAATGTTGTTTACTTTTATTATTGTTTATTAAAAGTGGTTTAAATTAAAAAAACGGATTTTACTTGGAGCCACCCAAACCACACTACTACCATACCTTGTGGTGTGACTCAAAGCCATGCTTAAAATTAGAGATGAGATCGGTACCATACCGGTACCGTACCGTACCGGTACCGGTTAGTACCGGTTTCAAAATTTAGGAAAAATCAAGTACCGGTACCGGTACCGTTTAGGTTCGGTCGGTACCGGTTCGGTACCGGTACCGGTACCGGTATTTCGGTAAAGTACCGCTTTACTACCGGTTTTCTTTTTCCTTATAAAAATACCATAAAAGTATGAAAAAATGGAGATCATTATTGATTTTATAATAAAAAATCTCAAATATGAACAAATATAAAATTTGGTTATTATAACTAAATCATGATTTCTAAAGAGTGGTTATATAGAAACCCCCTATTTTGCTAAAAACACCATTTTTTACGGTCGTTTCACCTAAAACGGCCGTTTTAAATGAAACGACCCCAAAACGATCTAAACAGGATGACGTGTTGCGACGACGAAACCTTAAAATTCAGGGGGTCCCCCTTTTTTGAACGACCGTTTTACATGAAACGATCTCAAAACGACCGTTTTAATTGAAACGATCGTGAGGATTGGGTTTTTTTTTAGTAAAAATGGGGGTGTCTATAGCAGTAGCCTTTCTAAAGCATTATACATTTTCTAAGGTGACATGATCTATATTTAACAATGAACATTAAAACACGAAGGTGATATGATATATATATTTTCTAATGTTAGTGGATATGAAATCTAATAGTCTAGAATAAACGAATATACGAAGATTAATATTTCCTTTTGCGTTAAAAAACAATATACGAAGAATGAAAAAGTAAGTAATGTTTGAAAATCAAAACGTTTGTCAAATGGAATGCTCAACCGATTCATTGGTCAAATAAAAATAATATAGTAAAAACTATAATTGACGGATGTAAGAATAATTTTGATAAAAAAATCATTAACTAGCCTAAGAATTAGAAATATATAATTTATGTTTAAAAATTAAGACTATCCATATTTCGGTACTCATTCGGGAAATACCGGTTTTTACCGGTACCGGTACCGGTTAGTACCGGTTTCAAAATTAAGAAAAATCAAGTACCGGTACCGGTACCGTTTAGGTTCGGTCGGTACCGGTTCGGTACCGGTACGGGTACGGGACCGGTACGGTACCGGTATTCGGTACCAAAAGCTCATCTCTACTTAAAATGACTAATTTTAGTTGGCATCATGTCATTGGTTGGTGGACATGGCTCCCCCAAGCCACACTACAACCATACCCCTTCCCTAAAGGATTGGTGGAGTAGTGTCCACCAACCAATGACATGTTGACAACACAAATTGGTCTTTTTAAGTGTGGCTCGGAGCCACACCACAAGGTATGGTAGTAGTGTGGCTTGGGTGGCTCCTCTATTCCGATTTTTTTATTTATTCCACTTTTAATAAACAATAATAAAAGTAAACAACATTCATTAAAAAAATTACAACTTAAAAATAAAATTTAAAAAGTAACAACATTTATTAAAAAAAAAAAAACTAAGTGTTCTCCTCCTTTTCGGTTAAAAACACTTCCATTGTGCTTTCGATGTGTTCGGTGATACAATATCTAAGTTTAAAATGAGTCTCACTATATCGCATTTCGAAAATAACATTCGGGTCGAGAACCCGGTTAACTGGTGGATCTCGAATGTGGACCGGTGATATAGCAAGGCCATCGTCTTTGAGAGTCATGTTGCTTAGAATAATGATAGCGTACATAATGTTCTCCATTAGCGATTTTTTGATTGGACGACCTTTTCGATCAACTATTGCCCACTTTTCCTTTAACCGACCAAACGCTCTTTCGACGTCTTTTCTAGCCCCCTCTTGTATCTTCGTCATCTTCTTCTCTTTAATCTCAAAAGGATGTGGATATGCCATCACAAAGACCGACTAAGGGGGATATATGCCATCTGCAAGGTAATATCCACGTTTGTATTCTCTACTGTTGCAAACAAATGGCATTCTAGGTGCAACTCCATGCATCTCATTATTGAACAAAGGAGACTGATTAAGAACGTTGATGTCGTTGTTGGAACCTGCAACACCAAAGAACGCATGCCAAAACCACAAATCTTGGGACGCAACTGCCTCGAGTGAAATTGTTGGTTTTTTATGACCGCCACGAAGATATTGTGCCCTATACTTTCTAGGATAATTTTTCCATTCCCAATGAGTACAATTGATACTACCTATCATACCCGGTAAACCATGTTTTCCTAAATGGGCATTATATAAAAGAGTGATATCGTGGCTAGTAGGTGAACACAAAATTCATCTTTATAAAGCTTAATTACGGCATCACAAAAATAGTGTAGGCATTCACGTGCAGTTCTTTCAGAAAAATCTAAAGATTCATCATATTCGTCAGGAACGTTCCCTCTTCGCCGCGTCTAAACGGGCCGTGTAAACCACAAAAAGTTGTTTGTGATGTCGTCAACAATCTTCAGAAACAACCGTTTAGACATACGGAATCGGTCTTTAAAAATTCCCTCATGGTAACGGGAATTTTCGGCGAATTAAAGTTCCACCAATCGTTGGTGAACATTTCACGATCAGGGTAAATACGTCTCCTCCGTTTAGGAGTGGAAACCTCTTCTTCTTCTTCTTGTTCTTCTTGTACGATGACGTTAAGACATAGGTTAAAGTACTGCATCGCATCCTTGTACGAATCATCGGAGCTGCTTGACGACGAAGTGGGAATTTCGGGTGGTGGAAGAATTCCCTCATCATAAAGACTCATTTTGATTGAGAAAGTGGAGATGAAATGGGTGTATGTGGTGTGGTTTATAAAAAAATTGAATGTGTATATATAATAAAATGTTAGAAATTGGAAGTGTCAATACTAACCAAACCACTTTATCAACCAAGTAGTATGTCTCACGTTTCTTAGTTTCCATAAGAGTTTTGCATAGATTAGAAATAGTTGAGACTTTAATTAGCTTGGTGTTTTTTTTTTGAAGCGGCAAGACATGACAATAAAAAAAGAAACATCAACAAGCATGTGTTCTTGGAGAATATTCCAACCAATTAGGGAATAACTTGAACCAACTTGAAGTATACTAACATAAAAGTATTAACTATCAAGTATACAACATCTAATTTAATGAACAATAATCAATTAATCATCAATACCAAGGAGATGTTCAAATGAGAAGTTTGGTTTGAGTAAGAAGGATAAGAAGGATTTTCAGCCATTCGATCTTGATCTAATAGAAAAGTAATGAGGGGTATTTTAGTCTTAGCCATCTTTGTTGACTTTTTACCCACTTTCCCCATTTTTTTTAAACAATCATAACTTTCATATACGATTTTTTTTTTAAATTACACCATAAAAACGAGCATTTTTTTATCTTTAAAACGCGTATAATATTGTTATATAAAAAACTAGAAAAAAATAATCTTTTGATTTTTGACACAAGATTCAGATCATTATGTCATTGTGTCATTGTGTCAAATATATATATAGTGTTTCTATATATAAAATTAAATACTCTTTCGGTTTTTGACACCATATGACACAATGATCTGAATATTTTTAAACAATATGACACAATGATCTGAACATTTTGATACAATATGATACAATGATCTTAAGATTTTGACACAATGACACAATAACACAATGATCTGAACATTTTAATACAACCGAAATGGTAAAAAAAAATTAATTTTTATATAACAACATTGTACGCGTTTTATAGATAAAAAAACGCTCGTTTTTATGGTGTAATTTTATTTAAAAAATAATGTCGTATCTAAGAGTTATGAATGTTTAAAAAATTGGAGAAATTTAATAAAAAGTCAAAAATGTTCTTCCATCTATTATTTTCTTTATGTTTTCTCTCTAATTCTACATGGGAGAATTGTAAGCCCTAGATTTTCATTTAATTGAAGATCTAATGGTTCTCATTCCTTCTTATCCTTCTTATCAAAACTAAACTTCTCACAATAACTCACGCTATATCTAATTTCATTAGAGATTTATTTTTCTTTTACAACCATAGGTTGCAATCGGGTATAACAATGGTGAAATTGCCCAATTGAAAAGATTAAAGAGTTGAAAGATGAAAGGAGATTTGAGAAACCTACTTGGCTGCTTCACACCTGCTTGCTTCTTCCTTATCCGGTTCAAACTTCACAAGTCACTCAGTCGCTAGGTCGCCTCTTTTAGGGTTGTCTCGATTTTTTTTAACTTAATAAGGCTTAAAGTTTTGCACTTTTGCCCCTTGAATTAAGGTTATTTTGTTATTTAGTGAAATGATCATCATCTTAAAATCTTATATATTTTCAAGACCCATTTACTTTAATACAATTTGAAATAGAACTCTCATCTTAAATTTTATTTTATAAATTACACAAAGTATATATATAAATTTACAAATGGGGGCCGACTAAATACATAAAAATATTTGAGCGGGTATCGAATTAATACATATAAACTTTTTAAGTGGGGACTTACTCAATACATATAAAAGTTTTTAATGAATTACACGTATACTCAGCGGCGGATCTGTAGGAGGGTCCGGAGGGTCCATTGACCCTCCGGCGACCAAATTTTCCGAAGAACAGTGCACTCGACGGAAACTTTTTTTTAAGGGTTTGACCCTCTTGTTTCTCTGCGAAGGATTTATTTTAAAAGAGAAGAGTGAACTTGAACTTTTCCGGCGAAAATCGACGATCTGGCGACGTGCTATGAAGGCCTGCAACTTTATTTTATAGAAGAAGAAGACTGGTTTTGAAGGAGGTGTACCGGTACTGAAATGGAAATATATTAAATGTCATTTTCGTTTTTAAATGGGCTTTTAAAGATTATATAGTTATTTAACAGGCCCATATACAATCCCTAAAGCTATATTTACTTTTAACCTATGGCCTATGGGAGCCGAATATATCGATAAAAAATTAAAAATGAATTGACAATACATGTTGTTCCTCTTGTTACTGTGCCTACCTCTGCAACTACAGTGGACATCCATGATCAGTTTTAAAATCAAGACAAAAACTTAGTTTTTTATTATAATTTATTTTTTCTATCCATGATATTTTAGTAATTGAAATTTAAATGATTTTTGTTTATAACTTGTGTTAAACTATATATTAGTAGTCGTTATATTATATTATTGTAATGAGAGACCTTTGTCAAAAATTTTAAGATATGAGACCATGAATCTAATTGATGTACCAAATGTTAGTAAAGAAACTAATTCCTATACCTATTTACATTTACCATTTTATAATTGATCATTTTTGTTCCTTTTTTTTTTAATTATCATTTTGTCAGTGGTACAATTTACTTTTTTGTCCTTTTTATCTGCATTCGACAAGTATAGCACATTACTTTGTGGTGTAACAGTTACATTCATGTAACATAACTTTTAGCTTATAGGCAAAACACTTGAGTGTTCAGTCTCTAATTATAACGTTGTAACGTAGTGTTTTTCTGTTTACGATTGAATCACTTGAGCTTCGCAAATGATTTGGTGTTTATGGTGGTGTAACAAGTACACATAGATTTCCCTAAGTACAGTAGTGTGACATAATTTTTGTTTTGAAGCGTTCTTTTATCATTACAGTTTTTTTTTTCATTTTCTTTACGTATCGTCATATAATGCAAACATTATCTCTGCGAGAACGCACGGATAGGAAATTTAGTTCATATACATTATTGAATTACGAACGTAAAAGAGTTATGTTATGACCCCCCGGTAAGAAATTTCTGGTTCCGCCACTGCGTATACTCAGCATTTCTGAGCGAAAAATCGAGAGAGACCGAAGTCCCCTCTAGTCACTAAGAAGCTCCTCCCTTATATGTTGCCCCGGTTCCAACGCAACACACGGGCCAAGTATAACTAGTATACATAATTCATGAACTTTATAATATATTTCACTTAGTAAATCACAATTTACTTGGAGGTAATTCCATTCCCTCAGTTTCTAACATTTCGACTCATTCACGAAATTTTCTCAACCAAAACTGTTACATGCAAAGATCAATGACATTTTATTTTATTCCGCGGACATTCATTTATTCCTTGAAGACTTAATTACAAAATTAATTTTTTATAATTAGAAGATAAAACTTTATATTAGAAAATAATTTTTTGTAATTACAAAAAGGATTTTAATCTCCATTAACTTATTTTTGGACGGCAAATAATTTATTAGGAGGGTCAACAAGAATCTAAAATTCCAAAATAAAAAAAAAGGGTTACATTAAGACATCAAAAAATATTTGGGACGAAAACATTACATCTATCCTGTACCCACTTCACATCCTACTCCAATAACATCGTTTCTAAATTTTTTCTAGTGACATATACTAACATATTCTTATTTACCATTATATTCTGTAGTAAAATCTTATTTATCACATTTCTTATTTGCTACATTTTTAACATGTTTAGCATATCTTCCGAAACTTCTATCACTAATTATCGGCAAATTACCATAGGGTCTCATGAAATTAAGAAAAGAAAAAATAATAAATGTTTTTTTATTATTTGTTAGAAAAACTATCAATGGAGTATCGCCGCTAAAAAAAAAAAAGGTAAACTTAGTAGTCTGCTGGAAATCGAATTACTCCCAACAAGAATCATATCATTTTGGAAAATGTTTCACAGTTTAAACTTTAAACTTATTTCAGATTTCACATTTTAAAATTCCGACAACTATTCTCCTTCTTTGGCACCATCTTTTCATCTCTTTAATTTTCGACATTTTTATCGAACATATATGAAAACCACCATTCATTCCAAGTGCATTTTGTGTGGACCATCGGCTAAACTATTGGTCTAAGTGTTTGGTACCATCTTTTTGACATGGGCTTGATTTAAGGTAGCATTTTTTAAAGCTAATCTACACTTTAAAATACAATCTCCACAGGAAAGTTTCATCACTAAACGGTAAAAACATACAAAATGACTCTCATACACTTTCTAGTGTTACTTCTTAGTTTAGCTATATCATCCTCCAACCCTTCCTTCGCTAACCTTTTGCCACCAGTCTATCGTCGTCCACAACCATTGCATCCCCAACCGGTACTTCCGATTGTGCCAATGTCATTGTCGCTATATCCAATCCAAGACTCTCTACCAGCAACACCTATTCGCAAGGCATCACTCATCAACAATCAACCACCATCGCTTGCCTATATGCCACATCTCCTTCAGGGTGTTCAACCGTCATCATCATATGACGACAGTCAACCTCCAATTGAAGAACAACCCCCTTCACTTGATCCTATTGATGATCCACCTATTGACGAACAACCGCCGAAAACTTTAGTAGACATGCCTCCAACTCTTAAGGATCAACCACCACAAAGTTCGATTGGCTTACCTCCATCAGTGAATCAAGAATCGCCTATAATAGATCCGATTGATGATCCACCCATAGAGGATGAAGCACCACAAAGTCCAATTGATATGCCACAACCTAGCGGAAATCAACCATCACAAACTCCCACTGACATGTCACCAATGGATAAGGATCAACCACCACAAATTTCACCGGTTGATCAACAACCACCTATAATAGATCCAATTGACGATCCACCATTCGTGGATGAACCGCCACAAACTCGTGTTGACATGCCACCACCAAGTTACAATCAACCATCACATCCTCCCCTTAACATGCCACCACTAGTTAAGGATCAACCACCACGAACTTCGATTAACATACCAACACCAGTTGATCAACAACCACCTATAATAGATCCGATTGGCGATCCACCCATTGAGGATGAACCGCCACAAACTTCCATCGACATGCCACCATCAAGCACCAATCAACCACCACAAACTCCTATTGACATGCCACCATGGATCGGCGGTCAACCGCCACAAACGCCCATTAACATACCACCATCAAGCGACGATCAACCACTAGAAACTCCCATTGACATGCCACCATCAGGCGACGATCAAGTGCCACAAACTCCCGTTGAAATGCCACCATCAAAGGACGATCACCCGTTACGCACTCCCATTGACATGCCACCAGTAAACGACGATCAACAGCCGCAAACTCCAACTGACATGCCACCAGCAGACGACGATCAACCGCCACAAACTCCCATTGACATGCCACCATCAAGCGACGATCAACCCGCACAAAATCCTATTGACATGCCACCATCAATCGACAATCAACCGCCACAAACTCCCATTGACATGCCACCATGGAGCGATGATCAACCGCCACAAACTCCCACTGACATGCCACCATGGAGCGACGATCAACCTCCACAAACTCCTAGTGACATGCCACCATGGAGCGACGATCAACCGCCACAAACTCCCACTAACATGCCACCATGGAGTGACGATCAACCGCCACAAACTCCCACTGACATGCCACCATGGAGCGACGATCAACCGCCACAAACTCCCACTGAAATGCCACCATGGAGCGACGATCAACCACCACAAACTCCCACTAACATGCCACCATGGAGCGACGATCAACCACCACAAACTCCTATTGACATGCCACCATCAAACGACGATCAACCGCCAGAAACTTCTAGAGGCATGCCACCACCAAGCGACAATCAACCGCCACAAACTCCCATTGAGATTCCACCACCAAGCGATGATCAACCGCCTCAAACTCCTGTTGAGATTCCACCACCAAATACCGGTCAATCACCACAGACTCCCACTAACATATCACCACCAAATGGCGATCAAACTCCAGAGACTCCCATTGACACGCCACCACCAAACGATGCTCCACCACCACAAACTCCCATTGATATGCCACCACCAAAGTACAATCAATCGCCACAAACTCCCGTTAAGATGCCTCCACCAAGAAACAATCAACCACCACAAACTCCCGTTATGATGCCACCACCAAGCAACAATCAACCGTCACAAACTCCTGTTAATATGCCCTCACCAAGTGGCGATCAACCATCACACACTCCCACTAAGATGCCACCATCAACTAACAATCAACCGTCACAAACTCCCATTAAGATGCCACCATCAAGTAACGATCAAACGCCACGAAATCCTATTAAGATGCCTCCATCAAGTAACGATCAACCAATACACACTCCTGTGAAGAGGCCACCACCAAGAGACGATCAACCGACACACACTCCTGCGAAGAGGCCACCACCAATAGACGATCAACCGACACACACTCCTGCGAAGAGGCCACCACCAAGAGACGATCAACCGACACACACTCCTGCGAAGATGCCACCACCAAGAGACGGTCAACCGACACACACTCCTGTGAAGATGCCACCACCAAGAGACGATCAACCGACACACACTCCTGTGAAGAGGCTACCACCAAGAGACGATCAACCGTCACACACTCCTACGAAGAGGCCATCACCAAGAGACGATCAACCAACACACACTCCTGTGAAGAGGCCACCACCAAGAGATGATCAACCACCACGAACTCCCATTGGCATGCCACCACCAACAGACAGTCACCCGCCAACCCCCCTTGACATGCCACCGCCAAGCGATGATCACCCGCCACAAACTTCGATTAACATGCCACCGCCAAGCGATAATCAACCACCACAAACTCACATTGGCATGCCACCACAGAGGAATGATCAACCACTACAAACCCCTATTTACATGCCACCACCAAGCGGAGACCAAACACCACAAACTCCTGATGATCAATCGCCACAAAATCCTGATGATCAACCGCCACAAAATCCTGATGATCAACCGTCACAAAATCCTATTGATATGCCACCACCAAATCATTATCAACCGCCGTCACAAACTCCCATTAACATGCCACCTCCACGTTACAACCAACCGCCACAAACTCCAATTAACATGCCACCACTAGGCGGTGATCAGCCATCACAAAATCCCATTGACATGCCACCACCAAGCAACGATCAATCGCCACAAACTCCTATTGATATGTCACCGTCAAGTGATGATCAACCACCACTAGGCGACGATCAACCATCCCAAAATCCAATTGGCATACCACCACCAAGCAGCGATCAAACACCACAAACTCCTATTGATATGCCACCGTTAAGTGACGGTCGACCACCACTTGGTGGCGATCAACCATCACAAAATCCCATTGACATGCCACCACCAAGCAACGATCAAACGCCACAAACTCCTACAGATATGCCACCGTCAAGTGACGATCAACCACCACTAGGAGACGATCAACCATCACAAAATCCAATTGACATGCCACCACCAAGCAACGATCAAACACCACAATTTCCTATTGATATGCCACCGTCAAGTGACGATCAACCACCACTAGGCGATGATCAACCATCACAAAATCCAATTGACATGCCGCCACCAAGCAACGATCAAGCACCACAAACTCCTATTGATATGCCACCGTCAAGTGATGACCAACCACCTCAAACTCCTATTGACATGCCACCACCAAACAACGATCAAACACCACGTACTCCTATTGATATGCCACCATCAAGTGACGGTCAACCACCACAATCTCCTATTGACATGCCACCGTCAAGTGACGATCAACCACCACAAACTCCCACTGACATGTCACCACCCACCGATGAGCATCCACCAACCGTTGAACAACCACCACGATCTCCTACTACCATCCCGCCACCTAATAAGGATAAACCACCTAAAAAACCGATCTCTAAGCCACCACCCATTAAGAAACATCCATCAAAAACTGTTCCGCACAAACCAATAACACGTACTTGGAGACGATTTGCACCTCGAAGTCGCTTCCCACATCATCCTTCACGTAGGTGGCATCCACCTAGCACAAAAGATGATTGGTCTCACGAACTAAGCCACTAAAAGTAGTTTTAGTTCATATTTTATGTTACAAATAATGATTACTTGATGTGCCAGAAATAGGTATGATATCATAACTAGGTTTTGTTTTCATTGGCTAGCTAGTGTATGTATTAACTTTATATTTTATGATCCAATTGATTTTTGCGAATCACTGAGTTAGTAATAATGTGTTTATTTCTTCTTCAACTGATAATATGATAATATTAACAGGTGAATATTACAAATTTACAATATCGAAGTATTATTTGACAACGAGTTGACTATTGAGGATTTGAGGCTTGTAATTGTGTGAGATTCAAATTCACTTGATGAATCCAAAATGAGCAGGACGCAACAAATATTTTCAGAAATCCAATCTCTTAGTTTTTTATGGGTTTCGTCTAGATTCAGAGATGAGGTTATAGATTGGGACTCTTGGTGCAATTTTGACTTTCATATATAATTCCGTCCTTGTTGTTTTTTTGCTCTCTCCTAGTACCTTGCTAGGTGTTGAGCGTATTTAATGAAACCGCTATTCAAAAATGAAAAAGTTGATGAACCCAAAAGTCAAAACATAACATATTTATTCTTATTTATTTCTAGAATAGAGGTCTCGCACTATATAGGTTCTGTTCTTTAAAAAATAGATTATTTATTTGCTTTAAATAAAATTATATTAATATACTCACATATATTTTATAATTATAACAAGATGGTGACCCGTCCGCGCTTTGCGGCGGGCCATCCATCTCCGAAATGCCGTGGCCAAAGTCGAAAACTCTAAAAGTGATTTAAAAGTTGACCACATGCGTTTAAGCTTGAAAAAGTACCATATGTAGCCTGAAAAAAATACCATATGTACATAACACGTGGCCTAACACCCATTT
>JBCNJP010000014.1:12405405-12426805 GCA_039602395.1 Deinandra increscens subsp. villosa
CAGCACTTCTGAGCGAAAAATCGACAGAGACCGAAGTCCCCTCTGGTCACTAAGAAGCTCCTCCCTTATGTATTGTCCCGGTTCCAACGCAACGCACGGGCCAGGTATAACTAGTATACATAATTCATGAACTATATAATATATTTCACTTAGTAAATCACAATTTACTTGGAAGTAATTCCATTCCCTCAGTTTCTAACATTTCGACTCATTCACGATATTTTCTCAACCAAAACTGTTACATGCAAAGATCAATGACATTTTATTTTATTCCGCGGACATTCATTTATTCCTTGAAGACTTAATTACAAAATTAATTTTTTATAATTAGAAGATAAAACGTTATATTAGAAAATAATTTTCTGTAATTACAAAAAGGATTTTAATCTCCATTAACTTATTTTTGGACGGCAAAAAATTTATTAGGAGGGTCAACAAGAATCTAAAATTCCAAAATAAAAAAAAAGGGTTACATTAAGACATCAAAAAATATTTGGGACGAAAACATTACATCTATCCTGTACCCACTTCACATCCTACTCCAATAACATCGTTTCTAAATTTTTTCTAGTGACATATACTAACATATTCTTATTTACCATTATATTCTGTAGTAAAATCTTATTTATCACATTTCTTATTTGCTACATTTTTAACATGTTTAGCATATCTTCCGAAACTTCTATCACTAATTATCGGCAAATTACCATAGGGTCTCATGAAATTAAGAAAAGAAAAAATAATAAATGTTTTTTTATTATTTGTTAGAAAAACTATCAATGGAGTATCGCCGCTAAAAATTAAAAAAAAAAGGTAAACTTAGTAGTCTGCTGGAAATCGAATTACTCCCAACAAGAATCATATCATTTTGGAAAATGTTTCACAGTTTAAACTTTAAACTTATTTCAGATTTCACATTTTAAAATTCCGACAACTATTAATCATCCTTCTTTGGCACCATCTTTTCATCTCTTTAATTTTCGACATTTTTATCGAACATATATGAAAACCACCATTCATTCCAAGTGCATTTTGTGTGGACCATCGGCTAAACTATTGGTCTAAGTGTTTGGTACCATCTTTTTGACATGGGCTTGATTTAAGGTAGCATTTTTTAAAGCTAATCTACACTTTAAAATACAATCTCCACAGGAAAGTTTCATCACTAAACGGTAAAAACATACAAAATGACTCTCATACACTTTCTAGTGTTACTTCTTAGTTTAGCTATATCATCCTCCAACCCTTCCTTCGCTAACCTTTTGCCACCAATCTATCGTCGTCCACAACCATTGCATCCCCAACCGGTACTTCCGATTGTGCCAATGTCATTGTCGCTATATCCAATCCAAGACTCTCTACCAGCAACACCTATTCGCAAGGCATCACTCATCAACAATCAACCACCATCGCTTGCCTATATGCCACATCTCCTTCAGGGCGTTCAACCGTCATCATCATATGACGACAGTCAACCTCCAATTGAAGAACAACCCCCTTCACTTGATCCTATTGATGATCCACCTATTGACGAACAACCGCCGAAAACTTTAGTAGACATGCCTCCAACTCTTAAGGATCAACCACCACAAAGTTCGATTGGCTTACCTCCATCAGTGGATCAAGAATCGCCTATAATAGATCCGATTGATGATCCACCCATAGAGGATGAAGCACCACAAAGTCCAATTGATATGCCACAACCTAGCGGAAATCAACCATCACAAACTCCCACTGACATGTCACCAATGGATAAGGATCAACCACCACAAATTTCACCGGTTGATCAACAACCACCTATAATAGATCCAATTGACGATCCACCATTCGTGGATGAACCGCCACAAACTCGTGTTGACATGCCACCACCAAGTTACAATCAACCATCACATCCTCCCCTTAACATGCCACCACGAGTTAAGGATCAACCACCACGAACTTCGATTAACATACCAACACCAGTTGATCAACAACCACCTATAATAGATCCGATTGGCGATCCACCCATTGAGGATGAACCGCCACAAACTTCCATCGACATGCCACCATCAAGCACCAATCAACCACCACAAACTCCCATTGACATGCCACCATGGATCGGCGGTCAACCGCCACAAACGCCCATTAACATACCACCATCAAGCGACGATCAACCACCAGAAACTCCCATTGACATGCCACCATCAGGCGACGATCAAGTGCCACAAACTCCCGTTGAAATGCCACCATCAAAGGACGATCACCCGCTACGCACTCCCATTGACATGCCACCAGTAAACGACGATCAACAGCCGCAAACTCCAACTGACATGCCACCAGCAGACGACGATCAACCGCCACAAACTCCCATTGATATGCCACCATCAAGCGACGATCAATCCGCACAAAATCCTATTGACATGCCACCATCAATCGACAATCAACCGCCACAAACTCCCATTGACATGCCACCATGGAGCGATGATCAACCGCCACAAACTCCCACTGACATGCCACCATGGAGCGACGATCAACCTCCACAAACTCCTAGTGACATGCCACCATGGAGCGACGATCAACCGCCACAAACTCCCACTGACATGCCACCATGGAGTGACGATCAACCACCACAAACTCCCACTGACATGCCACCATGGAGCGACGATCAACCGCCACAAACTCCCACTGAAATGCCACCATGGAGCGACGATCAACCACCACAAACTCCCACTAACATGCCACCATGGAGCGACGATCAACCACCACAAACTCCTATTGACATGCCACCATCAAACGACGATCAACCGCCAGAAACTTCTAGAGGCATGCCACCACCAAGCGACAATCAACCGCCACAAACTCCCATTGAGATTCCACCACCAAGCGATGATCAACCGCCTCAAACTCCTGTTGAGATTCCACCACCAAATACCGGTCAATCACCACAAACTCCCACTAACATATCACCACCAAATGGCGATCAAACTCCAGAGACTCCCATTGACACGCCACCACCAAACGATGCTCCACCACCACAAACTCCCATTGATATGCCACCACCAAAGTACAATCAATCGCCACAAACTCCCGTTAAGACGCCTCCACCAAGAAACAATCAACCACCACAAACTCCCGTTATGATGCCACCACCAAGCAACAATCAACCGTCACAAACTCCTGTTAATATGCCCTCACCAAGTGGCGATCAACCATCACACACTCCCACTAAGATGCCACCATCAACTAACAATCAACCGTCACAAACTCCCATTAAGATGCCACCATCAAGAAACGATCAACCGCCACGAAATCCTATTAAGATGCCACCATCAAGTAACGATCAACCAATACACACTCCTGTGAAGAGGCCACCACCAAGAGACGATCAACCGACACACACTCCTGCGAAGAGGCCACCACCAATAGACGATCAACCAACACACACTCCTGCGAAGAGGCCACCACCAAGAGACGATCAACCGACACACACTCCTGCGAAGATGCCACCACCAAGAGACGGTCAACCGACACACACTCCTGTGAAGATGCCACCACCAAGAGACGATCAACCCACACACACTCCTGTGAAGAGGCTACCACCAAGAGACGATCAACCGTCACACACTCCTACGAAGAGGCCATCACCAAGAGACGATCAACCGACACACACTCCTGTGAAAAGGCCACCACCAAGAGATGATCAACCACCACGAACTCCCATTGGCATGCCACCACCAACAGACAGTCACCCGCCAACCCCCCTTGACATGCCACCGCCAGGCGACGATCACCCGCCACAAACTTCGATTAACATGCCACCGCCAAGCGATAATCAACCACCACAAACTCACATTGGCATGCCACCACAGAGGGATGATCAACCACTACAAACCCCCATTTACATGCCACCACCAAGCGGAGACCAAACACCACAAACTCCTGATGATCAATCGCCACAAAATCCTGATGATCAACCGCCACAAAATCCTGATGATCAACCGTCACAAAATCCTATTGATATGCCACCACCAAATAATTATCAACCGCCGTCACAAACTCCCATTAACATGCCACCTCCACATTACAACCAACCGCCACAAACTCCAATTAACATGCCACCACTAGGCGGTGATCAGCCATCACAAAATCCCATTGACATGCCACCACCAAGCAACGATCAATCGCCACAAACTCCTATTGATATGCCACCGTCAAGTGATGATCAACCACCACTAGGCGACGATCAACCATCACAAAATCCAATTGGCATACCACCACCAAGCAGCGATCAAACACCACAAACTCCTATTGATATGCCACCGTTAAGTGACGGTCGACCACCACTTGGTGGCGATCAACCATCACAAAATCCTATTGACATGCCACCACCAAGCAACGATCAAACGCCACAAACTCCTACAGATATGCCACCGTCAAGTGACGATCAACCACCACTAGGCGACGATCAACCATCACAAAATCCAATTGACATGCCACCACCAAGCAACGATCAAACACCACAATTTCCTATTGATATGCCACCGTCAAGTGACGATCAACCACCACTAGGCGACGATCAACCATCACAAAATCCAATTGACATGCCACCACCAAGCAACGATCAAGCACCACAAACTCCTATTGATATGCCACCGTCAAGTGATGACCAACCACCTCAAACTCCTATTGACATGCCACCACCAAACAACGATCAAACACCACATACTCCTATTGATATGCCACCATCAAGTGACGGTCAACCACCACAATCTCCTATTGATATGCCACCGTCAAGTGACGATCAACCACCACAAACTCCCACTGACATGTCACCACCCACCGATGAGCATCCACCAACCGTTGAACAACCACCACGATCTCCTACTACCATCCCGCCACCCAATAAGGATAAACCACCTAAAAAACTGATCTCTAAGCCACCACCCATTAAGAAACATCCATCAAAAACTATTTCGCACAAACCAATACCACGTACTTGGAGACGATTTGCACCTCGAAGTCGTTTCCCACATCATCCTTCACGTAGGTGGCATCCACCTAGCACAAAAGATGATTGGTCTCACGAACTAAGCCACTAAAAGTAGTTTTAGTTCATATTTTATGTTACAAATAATGATTACTTAATGTGCCAGAAATAGGTATGATATCATAACTAGGTTTTGTTTTCATTGGCTAGCTAGTGTATGTATTAACTTTATATTTTATGATCCAAATGATTTTTGCGCATCACTGAGTTAGTAATAACGTGTTTATTTCTTCTTCAACTGAGAATTTGATAATATTAACACGTGAATATTACAAATTTACAATATCGAAGTATTATTTGACAACGAGTTGACTATTGAGGATTTGAGGCTTGTAATTGTGTGAGATTCAAATTCACTTGATGAATCCAAAATGAGCAGGACGCAACAAATATTTTCAGAAATCCAATCTCTTAGTTTTTTATGGGTTTTCTCTAGATTCAGAGATGAGGTTATAGATTGGGACTCTTGGTGCAATTTTGACTTTCATATGTAATTCCGTCCTTGTTGTTTTTTTGCTCTCTCCTAGTATCTTGCTAGGTGTTGAGCGTATTTAATGAAACCGCTGTTCAAAAATGAAAAAGTTGATGAACCCAAAAGTCAAAACATAACATATTTATTCTTATTTATTTCTAGAATAGAGGTCTCGCACTATATAGGTTCTATTCTTTAAAAAATAGATTATTTATTTGCTTTAAATAAAATTATATTAATATACTCACATATATTTTATAATTATAACAAGATGGTGATCCGTCCGCGCTTTGCGGCGGGCCACCCATCTCCGAAATGCTGTGGCCAAAATCGAAAACTCTAAAAGTGATTTAAAAGTTGACCACCTGCGCTTAAGCCTGAAAAAGTACCATATGTAGCCTGAAAAAATACCATATGTACATGACACGTGGCCTAACACCCATTTTTCAAAACGCTGTGACCAAAGTCAAAAATTCTAAAAGTGGTCTAAAAGTTGACCATCTGCGCTTAAGTCTGAAAAAAATTATCAGCTGTACATAACACGTGGTCTAACACGTGACCACGTATCGCAAAAACATTGACCTAGATATGTCACGTGTGTCGTCATACGTGGCCTAACACATGACCACGTGTCGCAAAAATATTGGCCTACATATAACACGTGGCCTAACACGTGTGCATGTGTCACCACATGGCCTAACACGTGGTCACGTGTCAGGCCACGTGTCATAAAATTATTGGCCTAGATATAAATAATGACTTATGTGTCACAACCATCCAATTATTTTTGTAATATATATAAATTATATTTTTGGAACTCTAGGTACACATTTTTTATCATCGTCTTTTATTAGGATACCGCAGTGAAGGATGTCACCATCATGCCAAGTTGTAACGGTTGTTTCACGTCACTCCGCACCCCCTTCTTCCCTCTCCCACAACTGTGCCGGTTTTCTACAGTTACGTGAGTGCACCCACACGGCTCCACGTATAGTCTTCTTGCTTCTCAAATGCTTTCAAGATAGTGGTGGCGTGATAGCAACTACCACAGTGGACAACCTTAGTATTTCTTGCTTGTTTCATGCCAGACTGTCAAGGTGTATGAAAAAAATGTTATTAAAAAAAAATTAATTACAAAACTAAAATAAGATTCGAATCAGGTTTACCAAATCTATATTACATTACCATAATCCCTAACTTAAATGGTTGATGTAAGGCATTCAAAGACATTAAAATGAGAGGTCTTTAGTTCAAGTATCACATGTGACAAAAAAATTAAAGGCTTTAAATTAAGTCATGAGGTTTTCTTACTTATGGTAAGTTTGTTCCTTGTAGAGATGATTGGGTGGTGTAAATAATCCGTCAGTCACTAATTCAAAATTACCGTTAAAAATATATATTACGTCATAATCGTGGTATTCAATTTTTAATACAAGTAAAAATCTAATCGAAAAAGAATTTTTTTTTTGATACGATTAATTACACCGAAATAAGTCGGCTTTTCTTGTATGCCCCAATTGTAACCTAGCCCATTGCTATATAATGGGCCGATAAAAAAAAAATTACGCCAGAAAGTTAAAGGTTAAATCCACATAAAAGACTCCAGGGTTCGAAAACGAGCAATTTGCCCCTTCCAATTGCTTCATCAGACCCCTCGCCCACCGGCGCAAACCCGGTGTTCCGGCGAAATCACAGTCTCGATCAACCGATCAGGAGCCGGTGAGTTTTTCCGGTAAACATCCTTACTTCGCACGCATTCTTATGTTTTAATATAATCTTCTGATTTTTACTTATCGTCGATAATCGTTTTCAGTTAAATGTTGTATTCGTAATCTCCGAGAGATGCATAGAGGGAAACCATAAGATCGCAATGTATATGCACGAAGATGCATCTGTTGGAGTTCTATAAAAAGGTACATTTACGTTTCGGTTTTAGATCTAGTATTTACGAGTACGAAATTGATATGATATTGTTACTGTTCTATAATCTTCGCTGTGTTTTAATTGTAGGATTTGTTAATTGTTATGATGTCAAATATTGGTAATTAGATATGAACATTTTTTGCACTAAAAGGATAGGAGTACATGACCATTTTGATTTTCAGTTGTAGTATTTGTTACATATTCGGCTGAAATTGGTTGAGATCATCATATCTTATCATGACATCTTATGTATCAAAATGGTTATTGTGTCATCAACTTTGATTTCCAAGCTCCTGTTAACCATTTTCATACTATCATAGAAAATTTTCAAGAATTCAATTGCACAAACAAACGTACCTAGTAAAATCCCACTCAATAACCGGTAAAATTCAATTCTAGAATGAAAGTTGTTAGGCATGTCATGATGAAGTTTTTATTTCATTAATATAGCATATAGTACGCTTGATCAACATGAGTATCTTTCTTTTACTAACCCTTTAATCTTTTATAAGCAATATAACAGGACAACATAATTTATAGTTGTGTACTAACATTTGTAACATCCATTTTTACGAAATATGCATAAGTTAAATAAAGAAAGAATCATATTTAATGTTAAGCTGTGACTGAGAAAAATGTAAGGTTGCTGTCATTTGACCTGGAGGTCATTTGTTTGAGTTGTGGGAACAACCTCTTACATAAATGCAGTGTAAGGATGCGTACTTCAAGCCCATCTAGTCTAACACTACCCCAACATGTGCACGGAGGAGCCGTGTGCACCGGGTTAAAGAGTGGCTGAACAAGTGTAAAAGTTTCAAATTTCTTTTCTAAACTTTGTTTCTTGGAATGTGGTAGGTGTTTAACCCTATCATTTGACCTGCAAAGCTGAACATCATCACTAGGGCATCTTAAGCTTGCACATAGTCCTCAAGGAACCATTTACCTCTATGATCATCCCCAACCCAACAACTTAGATTAGCAGCTAATTGTTGAAATAAGAATTTCAAAAGTATAACTACAAAGTACGGATGAATTAACTCTTCTCATCTTTGTATCTCAATAGACATTCTCAAATAGGAGGCAATCTTTGCAATATAAATGGGTGCAATTACATAACAAAAATAGTCATTAGAAGTTCAGTTTTACCAACATAATGATATACAGAGTTCTCATATGCATAGATAATGTAATTAAAATTTCAATTTTTTATAAATGAACATTTTTTTTATTAAGAGTTAGGTCGCTCGACCACCCAACTCTTCATAACCCTCCATATAACTTAGAAATCTGCTAGAATTTAACCAAACAACACAAGCTAGCAAGGTATGTCATTATCAGGTTATCGTTTAATAAATTTAAAGCTTTTAAGTCTTAACCAAAATAAGCAATATAACTACCTATTACAAACTGTGCAAATCATTCAAAATCGTATGATATATATATGAAAATTTTGTTTTGTTGGATTATATATCTCTAAATGTAGAGAATAACTTGGAAAGAGAAACCTTATAATTAAGACTATTAATCCTTACTAAACCTTTTATAACTAATAAAACAGGATAAAGGAATTGATAGACTATGTCACTGGTAATATTGCATATACTAAAAATAGAGGATGAGTTGATAAAAAGGTGATTGAGCAAGGCGCAATTTTTTTTACGTGGAACATATGACGTGGTATACAGACGTCTCACCCAATCACCCGGACTCCAGTGATAAACATTGATATATAAATGATGTTACCAATTGTTGCAATGTCGATGTGGGATAGAGGCATGATGAAGTTGAACAATAAACCAGTAACAATCACAAATGTTTTATTTTGTTCTTTAATGAAATAGAACAAGTGGTTTGAGTTATTACCATCTTTGACAAATGTATTAAATTTAAATAGTATCAATGTTGGATCTAGAGTTTCCAAACCTTCGTGATTTTTCAAAGATAAAGCATAATATCTTAATATGTTACAAAACAGACTGATTATCATATGAGCACCATTGACTTTTAAGCTTCTACTTTCTTTCATGGGTTAATGTTCTTATAAATGATATGACTTGTGCCTAAACGAATAGAACTGAATATATAGAGCTAAAATCTAGACATTGTAAGTTGTTTTATGGAATTTGAAATTGAACTGTCAAAGTGGTTGGGCGCATCTTTGGGTTTTTTAAAATTTTTAATTTTATTATTATTTTTTTTGCATTTTTTGTAATTTACTCCAGTTCTTTTTTATGATATATTGTGCTGAAGGCCACCTTGTCATATACAATTGAAGTTAAACAAATAGACTAAGTTTTTAAATGCTTGTATAGTTGCATTGATGTGTGATAGAAGTAGTTTGAAGAAGTTACATTACACTCACTTATTATTGCAGTTTCCTCTGGATATTTGCATCTCATAGATTTGCAATTGGAAGTAGTTATGTTAAAATTAGTTGAACGGTTTTGAAAATTCGTAGGTATTTGTTGCTTCTGACTTTGAGACAATTGAAACCCAATAGTTTATAAAAACTAGATGTGGTTGTAGTAATTTGCAGGATAACTATGTTTCCAATCTATAATGACATTATATTATTAGATTCTATATGTTTGATTTGAATTCTTTCATTGATCACCCATACAACACACCCAGTGTACTCTAGTAGAGTCTTAACATTAGATGCTTAATTTTTGGTGTTTTCTACTATAGGTTACAGGACTATACAACACAATGCAGTAAAAAATATCGCTGACCTGTTGTAATTAAAAGGGTATGCAAGTCCTAGATTATTATTATTTTTTTAATTTCTGTATAATCCTTGCTCAGCATACTGGGTCTAAGCAATACTAAACTTCCTCTAGCAGGGTATATAAAACCACATAATAAGAAATCAGTAACTGTTTTAAACTCGAATCACATAATGGTGACACACCTAACTATTGTTTTGACTTTTGAAAAGTTATTCTTTTATTTTCTTTAAGATTTAAATTTCATACAGTACTCATTACAAGTTTATAACTTCATCATCATCTAATTTATGGTTGCAGTTTTGTTTGGGAAGGGATGCACTCATGCACCACACAACCAGCACATGAATAATGTTGCTGATGCGTTTGCTTTGCTGTCCATGTTCATGCGCCAAATTTGAAAATGAAGGTACGTTATGTAGACATATTATGGTACTTGATCTTGATGCTAATAGTCAAACATATTATCGTGTTCCCCGAATTAAATTTTTTTAATCGGTGGTCAAATGAATGCTTGTTTTGAAGTTATTTTGGATGATTCTTCATCTATTAATTGCCAAATAGTTTTCTCATGATGAAAAAGTCTAAGATGTTTTATATTTAATTCAAGATAATATGTAAAACAAGCAATCACTCCTAAGATGTTCTCTTTGGAATATAAACATCTAAAAACATAAGAAAAAACATCATTGTTACCCAAATTGAAAGAAAGAAGTTAGATATATGTACTTGAGATAGAGATTGCCCATACTCTAACTTGATGGAAAACCTGAAACTTTTAGGATGCCTAAGGGACAATGAATGATAGTTCTTAGGAACTTTTTTGAGGTTTGGGATCAGGGGCAGAAGAAGTGCAGAACTAAATTTTTTTTAAGGGCACAAGTAAGACGATTATATCTTTCTTTAGGACCTTACCATAATGAAGAGCAAATAATGAAGAACCATTAAAGATTAGAAAAACTACAGTTGATTACGGTAGTACTAACAATCAAAATAAATGAAGCTCTTCAATTTCATCTTCACTAATCGTCATGCATCATTCATTTTCCTTTTTCATTTTGTTTGCTAACCGCATCCTCAATTTCTATAAATAAGCAAAAAAATGTTAGTATATGTTATTAAACAACAAGTACGAACTAGCACTACTATTACCTAATCATCATCCTTTAGGATATCATATATGTCATCCACAATTGGTTTTCTTGATTTCTGACCCAATCTTGAGTGCAAACCAAAGCTTCAACAATCTTGGGTGACAACCGTGTTCTATAAGCATCTAGTAACGACCGCTCGTACTAAACGCCGACTCAGAGGCGGCGGTGAAATTTTGAACTGCCAAGATATCTAACAAATATACATAGTTAACGAAAATAAATAATCGAACACATATATATGTAATAATAACTTTAAAAATTTAAACATTTTACCTTTAGCCATCTGAGATACGATTGGAAATCTAATGACATAAGCATGTCAAACCTCTCTTTAAATAGTAACGGGCGGCTCTTGAAGGTACCTCTTTAACCCAGTTTTCTTTGTAACCCAGTTACTTCCTTCAACACTTAGATATTCCATAAAAAATCATTTCCAACATCATCTTCACCTCGTACTTCTTGAGATGGTGAATTACATTCATTTTTATCAAACATTTCTTTGTATGTTTTAAACAAACCATGTAACCTATTATCGATCAACAACAAAATGCCCAACGCCTTCTCTTTGATTTTGTTTTTTGACATAGGATTTTCTTTGGTTATGTCATACCTAATCAACCTTTTAAAACTATGATTTAGAAAATACTTTCAAAGTAGGATCGTACTATGAAAATGTCTTTTCTAGAACATAGTTTTAAAAGGTTGATTAGGTATGACATAACCAAAGAAAAGCCTATGTCAGTTAAGAAAATAAAAGCAAAGGTGTTGGGTATGATGTTGTTGATCAAGAATAGGTTACATGGGTTGATTAAAACATACACAAAAAGTTTGATAAAAATAAATGTAATTCGGCATCTCAAGAAGTACGAGGTGAAGATGTTGTCAAATCTGATGTTGGAAATGATTTTTTTTATAGAATATCAAGTGTTGAAGGAAGTAACTCAGTTGCAAAGGAAACCGAGTTAAAGAGGTACCTTCAAGAGCCATCTGTTACTTTTACCAAGAGGTTTGACATTCTTACATGGTGGAAACAAAATGCCATTAAATTTTCAATAGTCTCTCGGATGGCTAAAAGTAAAATGTTTAAATTCTTTTAGTTATTATTAATATATGTGTGTTATTATGTTCGTTAACTATGTATATTTGTTAGATATATTGGCAATTCAAATTTCCACTGTCGCATCTGAGTCGGCGTTTAGTACGAGCGGTCGTGTACTAGACGCTTATAGAACATGGTTGTCACCCACGATTGTCGAAGCTTAGGTTTGCACTCAAGATTGGGTCAGAAAATCAAGAAAGCCAATATGGATGATATCCTAAAGGATGATGATATTGCCATAGGTAATAGTAATACTAGTTCGTACTTGGTTTTGTTGTTTAATAACATATATTGGCAATTCAAATTTTCACCGTCGCCTCTGAGTCGGCGTTTAGTACGATCGGTCGTGTACTAGACGCTTTGTCACCCAACATTGCCGAAGCGTTGGTTTGCACTCAAGATTGGGTCAGAAAATCAATAAAGCCAATGTGGATGATATCTTAAAGGATGATGATATTGTCATAGGTAATAGTAATACTAGTTCGTACTTGGTTTTGTAGTTTAATAACATATACTAACTTTTGTTTTTGCTTAATTTATAGAAATTGAGGATGCAATTAGCAAACAAAAGAAAAAAGAATGATGCATGACGATTAGTGAAGATGGAGTTTATTTATATTGATTGTAATAATTTGTGTATGTGATACTTAGGATTCACAAAATTGTTACCAGTCGAATGGTTCAACATTTTTTTTGGTTACTGTATTTTTAATATATGATTTGGTGTGTGTTCTTTTGTTACTGCAATCAACCGTTTATACATGAGCTTAGTTTATTAATTTGTATCAAATTTGATTTGAAGTAGCATGTTGAACATATAAAAGCAGATAAGTGGCAACACCTAGTTGTGGACCACAAAGAAGATTACGAGTTGTTTGTTGGTATTCTAATATCAATTCATTTATGATGGTCTAATATCAATTCATGATGCTCTGCATATATTCTTTTATTTAATGTACATATATTTTAAGTTGCAAATATGTAGATACATAAGGCCAATTTAAACGGTTTTTGTTATAGATTGTTTGATATTAATATAGTTGATTATCGTCTTTAACTAATATAATTTTGGATGAATATTTCACTTGATAATAATTTTGGGATTTGCTAGCCGAGTACCAAATAGGTATCATACCTAAATCCCAGTACCCGTATTGATATATTAGGTACCGGGATTGGTACCAACTTTTCGTTTAAAACATGATCGGGACTGTACAGGGTCGGTACCCTACTCATAACTAGTTAAAGATATATGCATATGTTGAACCGGCCAAGGACACAAGTTCGAATCTTGGGCTACATTTTTTCTTCCTTTCACGCTTTATTTAAACCAGTTATATATTTGTTACCTTTATTTTTTATCTTTATTTTTTATTTTGAGTAAATTGCGGATTTCGTCTCTGTGGTTTGCAGGAATTTCACATATAGTCCTTAGCTTTCATCTATTACGGATTTAGTCCTAACACAGAGACGAAATTCATAAATTTATCTTTTATTTTATTCATCTATTACGGATTTAGTCCTAACACAGAGACGAAATTCATAAATTTATCTTTTATTTTATTCAACCATTTTTTTAATAAATCTTAATAAAGTGACGTTATTCTTACGAATCTATATTTGATTTTTTTTTTAAATTGTTTTGTTTAGTTTATTCAAAACGTGAGTTATACAACATGTTCAAACATTTACTATTTTTATACTGATTTGTTGTTAATTCTTTTAAACTGTTTGGAGCGACATTTTAAGTTCTATCGATAATTTTTCATTGCATTATACGGTATTGATTTGTTGTTAATTCATTTAAACTGTTGGATTAGTTTTATTATTTTAAACTTTGTATTGAGCACATATCTTACAATGTAAGAGCAATCTAAACTTTTTTTTATTAGTTATGAGATTCAACATTTCCTAAACTAGTTTTTTAATTGATGTTTTAAACGAGGACCGACAGAACGCGCGGCCCGACTTTAAACCTAGTTGTATACACTTGATGTATCAACCGTTTATTTGAGAAACTATCATGTAAATACAAAATTATATAAATAAGTAACTAGGTGTGCGCTGCAACGTGCTAGTGAGGTCTTGTTAAATTCAAAAGCTATGCGATAATTTATTCCTGAAAATAATTTGAACTTTTATTAAATGTTAAACTTAATCATTAAGTTATTATTTTAAATTTAATTTCCAAGTAAGAATTTCTTTAAGTTGCCATAAATAATAAACACGGATAGACTCCAAACTCTTTTATAAAATACCTTTAAACTAATTACATATATGGTCCTTATGATACGGTCATATGACAGTTCTAGTTACTAAGTTTTATATGTTATACAATTAGTCCAATTGCTTGCTCAAACGAAATACAGATGATCTCTCGAAAATCTCTACTTTCTAGTAAACACATGTTAAATATACACTTACGACCTACTCATAATTCATAAATAAATAAAAAATAAAAATACCTAAAAAAAAAGTAGGACCCAACAATCCAAACCGACAACCTGGTTTCGGGACAACCGGAGTTCATGGCTAGGGACAAAGTCATCTTATCATCTATCGTCGAAAAAAACGAGCTTTGTTGGAGAATATGAGTTCTCTTTACTGGCGAACTCGTAGGGGTAGTGTTGGGGAAGTAAAGACGGTGTTACCTATGATTTTTAAATGTAATTTAATTTTTTTTTATCTTTAGTAAATGAGTGGTACCCTTAGGTTTTTATTAATGGTTTTCTTTATAAAAGCATTTAGAGTAGAGTCCCTAATATTTTTATAAGAAAAGTCTTAAAATTTGAGGTTTGGTTATAAGTGGTTTTGAATACAAGAGAAAAAATGATGCAGTTCATCTCTATATTTGATAAAATATTGTTGTGAGTGAAAAATAGAAAAAAAATAATAATTAAAGTATAAAATATATTATTCAAACAAAAAGAAGTGAAAAAAGATAGTGTCTATGTGACATTAAATTATAAAGATGAGGATAAAGACTATAATTTTATAAAAAAAACTAATAAACAAAACATAAGGATCAAAACGATAATATGTTGGTAGTATAACTACCATTCATGTAATTTCTATGTTATTTTCATAGCAAATTAGCATTCGACTCTCTCTCTCCCTCCGAAACCGACTCTACTCCCTTCAATACCCCCCAAATTCACGCCCATTCTCAAATCTCAAATCTCTTTTCAATCGCTATCCCTTTCACAGATTTCTGTTTTCTTCGAAACAATTTCTCCGTGATTCATCTAGATCTAACGCTTACACCAATGGTTCTCAACGATCGCCCCTTGAAGAGGATGAAAAGGAGAGTAACCGCCGAACTCAACGACTTTCTAACCTTCCCCTCCGGCGAGCAGGCGGCGACGGGACCGTTCAGGACCAGCGCGAGGGCGTTTCTACACAGACACGCGCTCCCACCGCCGCCTTCGTCTCTCCTCCCGCATCTGCTGACGTGGCAGATCTTGTTTCGCGTTGGGGAAGAGAGGATTTACGGAAACGGCGATGCGACTGTGTGTCTCGATGTGGTGGAGGAGGACGTGATCAGATCTAGATCGGTTTATTGCGATCAGTGCCGAGTTGTTGGTGAGTTAACTCAACTCGATTGAACGATTTGGTTTTGACTCGGTCGTGTTTTCCATGTTTGCTTGCTTGCTGTGGTTGCCTTCTAGAATTATCTGAAAGGAAAGGCGGTCCTTTCGCTTTCTTTGCCAGCTGGCTTGGCGGGAAGTTTGGTATTTAATTAATGATGATAATTTGTAGATCTACTTAATACTTGATTATTATTAGTAGTAGTATAACCATTAAGATGAAAAGAATAAAATAAATAAAATGATTATATAAAGTTATAAACTGTAATCTCTGGATAAATAAATTAATATTGCTAAAATAATTTAATAATATTATTTAAACGATAAACAATAATAATCATCTTTTCCAAAAGTAAATAATAATAATAATAAGAATGAACTAGAGTCATGGGCTTTTCTTTTTCAAAGAAAAAAGAAACGTATGTGGGCCAACCTGTTGTACGGGTTAGATATGATTGACGCCGACTCACGGTGGGTTTCGTGTTAACGATATATAATTATCAACTTTTGGTACACAATATATATAGGGACCTGCTATACAGACACCCTATATTCGAAATTTACACCCTAAACCAGGACGGATTGGGCGAACCGGCCCGGTTCAGAAAAAATAAAACTGTCTTTTCATATCAGAGTCCGGAATACGAGGTTCAAACCGGGGCGGTTTGAGTGAACCGGGGCGGTTTAGATTTTTTTTTTTTAAATTATATTAATTCTAACATATCTTACGTATTTAGTTTTAGGTTGTATATTTATGGTTTTTTTATAAAAAATATACAAAAATTATAAAAATGTAAAATTTGGGGCATTCAATTTTTGTATATTAAATTTGGGGTTTTTATAAAAAAATTTAAGATTTGTGTATTTTATAGTTTTAGGTTGTATATTTATGGTTTTTTATAAAAAAATATACAAAAAAGATATAAATGTAAAATTTCGGGCATTCGATTTTTATATATTAAATTTGGTGTTTTTATAAAAAAATATAAGATTTGTGTATATTATAGTTTTGGGTTGTATATTTATATATTAAAAGGTGGGAAAATAAATTCAAACCGGGCCGGTAATATACAAAAAAGATATAAATGTAAAATTTTGGGCATTCGATTTTTTTATATTAAATTTGGTGTTTTTATAAAAAATATAAGATTTGTGTATTTTATAGTTTTGGGTTGTATATTTATATATTAAAAGTTGGGAAAATAAATTCAAACCGGGGCGGTTCATACAAACCGGGCCGGTTTACTTTTGTCCTCATTTGAACCGGGCCGGTTTGGCCAATCCGGGGCGGTTTGGGGTGTTGAATTGGAATGTAGGGGTGTCCAAGAAGAATCTGCGATATACAATTATTAACTTTGGTTTAGTTACTATTTTTCATTTTGATATATTTATTATTATGTCGTTTCTTTATTTTTATCAGCGTTATAATTATGTTATTTGTCATATTTACCATTATGTCATTTGTTTATTCTTACAATTTGTTTTTTTAAATAGCTGTATTCGACGAGTTTAGAGTATAAGTTTGTGATGTAAGAGGTGTCGTGTAACATAACTTTTAGGTCATAAGTTCAACATTTTTATCGTTTGGGTTTTTAATCATAACGTTGTAAGGTATTTTTTCTTAATTTGTGATTGAGTGGGTTGAGCTTGGGAACGGAGTTGGTGTTTGTTGGTGGTTTAATAGGTACATATAGATTTCCTTTTTGTATCATAGTTTTTTGTTTGAATCTTTTTGATTCGTTATATGTTTTTCTGTTTTCATTTTTTTACATACCATAGTACAATGAGATGGTTCTATATGCTAACATTATCTCCGCGACAACGTGTGGTTAGGAAATCTTGTTTTGCTTTTAAATAACAAGTCTCATATCATAGAGGTAAGTTTTTTCTATTATCTCATTCCATAGACTATACTTGTTTGATTTCTATGAGTATATTAAAATTATTTATAAGAATATTTGTTTTAATTTACTTAAATAGCTGTTTTTTTAATAGATTTGTTAATGACCTTATTATACCATATGTCTTTTTAACTAGTCACATATTTGGCTGTTTAGCCCTTAAGATGAGGATCTTGTATTAAAAATTAATTTTGTTAGATAATATCTAATAAATGAATACTTCATATATGAAGGCTGGAGCGGGAACCCAGTATGTGGGAAGAGGTACCATTTCATAATAAAGGGTGATGGGGCTTCCATTGGTGGCTGCAACAAGCCATGTCCTGGTTGTGGTGCTTTCATCCATTTGTCTGACTTAAGGTCTGCTCTCAGTGTGTCTTATGCTTGTGTGTCTGCTCCTAAAATATGTAAAAAAAATACAAATTAATAGATTTATATAAATCAAGTATACTATTTGAATTTAGGAATAGAAAGTAATGAACTTGATGCTAAACATTCACTTGAAATCCTCAATGCTGGATCTTAAACTTTTGCAGGTGCAAGTCATGTAACCATGTCATGACTACCGAAGATGTTGAGGATTGGATGTATAACCAGTTGGATGATACCAGTCATCTTTTACATTCTGTAGTCCATATGAATGGTTATGGTCACATTCTCAGAGTCAATGGTAGAGAAGGCGGCTCCCAGGTCCTCTCAGGTCGTCATATCATGGACTTTTGGGACCGCCTTTGCAAAGTTCTTGGAGTCAGGTGAAGTATCTCTTTCTTTCAGAATTTATTTTTGAATTTCCTGTTTTGTACACAGATTGCAATTTCGACCCATATAATTATGAATGGGTTGATTTGGTTTCTCTAATGGGTCGAAGCTGGTAAAAAACTTTATAGCCCCACCTAAAACTTGAGAATACAAAATATCCTTGATGAGGTCTCAACATGTTACAGGTTTAAGGTGTTGTTTTTTTGTTTTTAAAGTTAAGGCTATTTTCATCATTCAACATAAGATCTTCTAAGTTATTTTATTTAGATGATTAAACTATTGAAATGTTTTAAGATGTGATGATGCACTATTTTTTTATACAATTTGACCAATACCTGCTTATTTGATGCCAACCTGTTTGACCCGTTACTTACCAATTGTGCCTCGTCATAATGTCTAATCAATTGTTTAACGTTTGTGAACAGACTAGTCAGCGTTATGGATGTATCAAAAAAATATGGTTTGGAGTTTCGGTTACTTCACTCGGTTCTCAAGGGTCATCCATGGTATGGTGATTGGGGTTATGCATTTGGTGGTGGAAGTTATGCTATTACTCATGAAGCCTACAATAATGCAATAGAAACCCTAGCAAACATGCCTTTGTCCACCTTGTCTTCTCAAGGGCGTAAGCCTAGAACACACTTACATGACTTGATTGCTTTTTATCAGTCATTGTCGGATCAAGAGCTTATAACTAGTAGAGATCTATTCCATTGCTTAACTACATTATTACACGATGCCAACAAAAACCAGACAATGGTGGATTATAATGCTTCCAAGAAGGTTAAATCAAGTGATTCAAGGGTATTGTGTGTTTGGAATATGAGTGATGTTGTTCGTGTTGAGGAAGCAATGTTTAGAGTGTTGAAAGCGGTTAGTGGGTCTTCATGGGTTAGCTGGCGATCCCTACGTGGGGCGGTTTTCAGGGTGGGCTGCCCTGAACTTTTGGATTACTGTCTCAGGGAACTTAAGGGGAAACAAGCAGCTGATGGTATGGTGGTTAATGTTAGATCTAATCCAGATACAGGTGCTCTTGAATACAGGTAACTGTTTCATTTTTATAAACTGATTTGAATAGACTAACTGCCTAAGACGGTGACCAATTGGCAAATAGAGTTGAAAGCGCTGATTTTATTAATCAATGCAGGCTTGAACCTGGTAGCTACACCACCAACTGCTCAATTGCATGTAGCCTATCCGAAGATAATTTAATTCGAGATCTAAAATACTTATACGAAGCATTACTCCACCCACAGTTTATGGTGGATCATATACCTTTTACGAAGAGGGACACGGCCGTAAACTCAGCCATCAAAATCCTTGATTGCAAGCAGTTTGTGAAAAACTACCACCCCGAAAACTCATTCACAAAAGCAAACCCATATTCACTAGTACTCTCATGTAAACCAGAACTCACCGACGAAAGTGATGTAAACCTGCCTCCTGAACACATAATCCTTCCCCCTCACGCCACGGTTGGCGACCTTAAAGTTGAAGCATCAAAAGCTTTTCAAGAAGTTTACTTGATTCTGAGACGGTTTCAAGCCGAAGAACTTGTTGGATATAGAGGTGTAGATGAATCCACCCAAATCAAGCTTCTGCTCGGGTCAAACATTGAAACGTCGGTCAACATTGGTGGTAGGTGTTCGTGGAAGAGCGGGCTGAGCAGGTTTAGAATGGAACGCGGGGTGGAAAAGTGGACTTTGGATTGCAGTTGTGGGGCCAAGGATGATGATGGGGAGAGGATGTTGGCGTGTGACGTATGTGGTGTATGGCAGCATACTCGATGTGCTGGTATTCCCGACTGTAGTTTGGTTCCTGTAAAGTTTGTTTGCTGTAAATGTGGCGGTGGAGATGGTGGTGATGTGGTGGAGAGGCCGAAGGTGGTGACCGGTTGATTTCTTTCGGTGGCTGGTACCTTTTTTTGCTACCGAAATGATTTTGTAAATACTTTGGTGTTATGTTTAGGTTTTGGTGTATGAGGCTTTCTAATGTCGAGCAAAAGATGTAAATATATAGACTTGGGATGTCCTCTAGAATATGTCACCTATCGTTGATCTTTCTTTTACCTTATAAATAGAAGCATAGTGTTATAGAATTACCTTTTGACTCCATTTCGATTTGATCTTAATTTCGATTATACAACAATCAAGAAGACATAGATTTGGGTGAGGCAATCGGTAACATTATTCTTGTTGAATTAAAATTTAGGTCTCCTTGTGTTTTGCTCGTCAGATATAACAACAGGAGCAATAGTTTACCGATTAAGATTGACTCACAATCTTGAAGTGGTATAAAATGCAACAATATGTAGAAAGCTTTTGTTTGTTGTCTAGCATTTGTTTCTATAACAACGAATCCACGAGTTAAAGTAATCTTGCCATGGATGTTTTTAGCGAATCCTCAGTTTTAATCGTGACATGAAACATAATAACACACATCAAAGACTGGCAGTTTAACAAACTATCGAAAGGAAATTATTTTAGAAGTAAAAAATGTTAATAAAATCTAGACAGAACCCTCGTCTCATATGACTTATAGGTTTCGCCATATGTGATGTTCCCTGAGCTAATGGCCAAGTAGTTGATGTGTCATGTAAGGCATCCAAACTCCAAAGGCATTAAAATGAGGATGTCTTGGGTTTAAGTCACAACCATTATAAGATTTTCTCGCCTATGATAGGTTTTATCGTGTTGTTAGAAAAAAAAAAGAATAAAAATGTGTTTTTTATTTAACTTTAGACACAAATAATT
>JBCNJP010000014.1:12427305-12450880 GCA_039602395.1 Deinandra increscens subsp. villosa
TAACGGAAACGGCGATGCGACTGTGTGTCTCGATGTGGTGGAGGAAGACGTGATCAGATCTAGATCGGTTTATTGCGATCAGTGCCGAGTTGTTGGTGAGTTAACTCAACTCGATTGAACGATTTGGTTTTGACTCGGTCGTGTTTTCCATGTTTGCTTGCTTGCTGTGGTTGCCTTCTAGAATTATCTGAAAGGAAAGGCGGTCCTTTCGCTTTCTTTGCCAGCTGGCTTGGCGGGAAGCTTGGTATTTAATTAATGATGATAATTTGTAGATCTACTTAATACTTGATTATTATTAGTAGTATAGTATAACCATTAAGATGAAAAGAATAAAATAAATAAAATGATTATATAAACTGTAATCTCTGGATAAATAAATTAATATTGCTAAAATAATATAATAATATTATTTAAACGATAAACAATAATAATCATCTTTTCCAAAAGTAAATAATAATAATAAGAATGAACTAGAGTCATGGGCTTTTCTTTTTCAAAGAAAAAAGAAACGTATGTGGGCCAACCTGTTGTACGGGTTAGATATGATTGACGCCGACTCACGGTGGGTTTCGTGTTAACGATATATAATTATCAACTTTTGGTACACAATATACAATTATTAACTTTGGTTTAGTTACTATTTTTCATTTTGATATATTTATTATTATGTCGTTTCTTTATTTTTATCAGCGTTATAATTATGTTATTTGTCATATTTACCATTATGTCATTTGTTTATTCTTACAATTTGTTTTTTTAAATAGCTGTATTCGACGAGTTTAGAGCATAAGTTTGTGATGTAAGAGGTGTCGTGTAACATAACTTTTAGGTCATAAGTTCAACATTTTTATCGTTTGGGTTTTTAATTTTAACGTTGTAAGGTAGTTTTTCTTAATTTGTGATTGAGTGGGTTGAGCTTGGGAACGGAGTTGGTGTTTGTTGGTGGTTTAATAGGTACATATAGATTTCCTTTCTTGTATCATAGTTTTTTGTTTGAATCTTTTTGATTCGTTATATGTTTTTCTGTTTTCATTTTTTTACATACCATAGTACAATGAGATGGTTCTATATGCTAACATTATCTCCGCGACAACGTGCGGTTAGGAAATCTTGTTTTGCTTTTAAATAACAAGTCTCATATCATAGAGGTAAGTTTTTTCTATTATCTCATTCCATAGACTATACTTGTTTGATTTCTATGAGTATATTAAAATTATTTATAAGAATATTTGTTTTAATTTACTTAAATAGCTGTTTTTTTAATAGATTTGTTAATGACCTTATTATACCATATGTCTTTTTAACTAGTCACATATTTGGCTGTTTAGGCCTTAAGATGAGGATCTTGTATTAAAAATTAATTTTGTTAGATAATATCTAATAAATGAATACTTCATATATGAAGGCTGGAGCGGGAACCCAGTATGTGGGAAGAGGTACCATTTCATAATAAAGGGTGATGGGGCTTCCATTGGTGGCTGCAACAAGCCATGTCCTGGTTGTGGTGCTTTCATCCATTTGTCTGACTTAAGGTCTGCTCTCAGTGTGTCTTATGCTTGTGTGTCTGCTCCTAAAATATGTAAAAAAAAATACAAATTAATAGATTTAAGAAAGAATAGTGGCTGTAAAAGCTCTATATAAATCAAGTATACTATTTGAATTTAGGAATAGAAAGTAATGAACTTGATGCTAAACATTCACTTGAAATCCTCAATGCTGGATCTTAAACTTTTGCAGGTGCAAGTCATGTAACCATGTCATGACTACCGAAGATGTTGAGGATTGGATGTATAACCAGTTGGATGATACCAGTCATCTTTTACATGCTGTAGTCCATATGAATGGTTATGGTCACATTCTCAGAGTCAATGGTAGAGAAGGCGGCTCCCAGGTCCTCTCAGGTCGTCATATCATGGACTTTTGGGACCGCCTTTGCAAAGTTCTTGGAGTCAGGTGAAGTATCTCTTTCTTTCAGAATTTATTTTTGAATTTCCTGTTTTGTACACAGATTGCAATTTCGACCCATATAATTATGAATGGGTTGATTTGGTTTCTCTAATGGGTCGAAGCTGGTAAAAAACTTTATAGCCCCACCTAAAACTTGAGAATACAAAATATCCTTGATGAGGTCTCAACATGTTACAGGTTTAAGGTGTTGTTTTTTTGTTTTTAAAGTTAAGGCTATTTTCATCATTCAACATAAGATCTTCTAAGTTATTTTATTTAGATGATTAAACTATTGAAATGTTTTAAGATGTGATGATGCACTATTTTTTTTATACAATTTGACCAATACCTGCTTATTTGATGCCAACCTGTTTGACCCGTTACTTACCAATTGTGCCTCGTCATAATGTCTAATCAATTGTTTAACGTTTGTGAACAGACTAGTCAGCGTTATGGATGTATCAAAAAAATATGGTTTGGAGTTTCGGTTACTTCACTCGGTTCTCAAGGGTCATCCATGGTATGGTGATTGGGGTTATGCATTTGGTGGTGGAAGTTATGCTATTACTCATGAAGCCTACAATAATGCAATAGAAACCCTAGCAAACATGCCTTTGTCCACCTTGTCTTCTCAAGGGCGTAAGCCTAGAACACACTTACATGACTTGATTGCTTTTTATCAGTCATTGTCGGATCAAGAGCTTGTAACTAGTAGAGATCTATTCCATTGCTTAACTACATTATTACACGATGCCAACAAAAACCAGACAATGGTGGATTATAATGCTTCCAAGAAGGTTAAATCAAGTGATTCAAGGGTATTGTGTGTTTGGAATATGAGTGATGTTGTTCGTGTTGAGGAAGCAATGTTTAGAGTGTTGAAAGCGGTTAGTGGGTCTTCATGGGTTAGCTGGCGATCCCTACGTGGGGCGGTTTTCAGGGTGGGCTGCCCTGAACTTTTGGATTACTGTCTCAGGGAACTTAAGGGGAAACAAGCAGCTGATGGTATGGTGGTTAATGTTAGATCTAATCCAGATACAGGTGCTCTTGAATACAGGTAACTGTTTCATTTTTATAAACTGATTTGAATAGACTAACTGCCTAAGACGGTGACCAATTGGCAAATAGAGTTGAAAGCGCTGATTTTATTAATCGATGCAGGCTTGAACCTGGTAGCTACACCACCAACTGCTCAATTGCATGTAGCTTATCCGAAGATAATTTAGTTCGAGATCTAAAATACTTATACGAAGCATTACTCCACCCACAGTTTATGGTGGATCATATACCTTTTACGAAGAGGGACACGGCCGTAAACTCAGCCATCAAAATCCTTGATTGCAAGCAGTTTGTGAAAAACTACCACCCCGAAAACTCATTCACAAAAGCAAACCCATATTCACTAGTACTCTCATGTAAACCAGAACTCACCGACGAAAGTGATGTAAACCTGCCTCCTGAACACATAATCCTTCCCATTAATGCCACGGTTGGCGACCTTAAAGTCGAAGCATCAAAAGCTTTTCAAGAAGTTTACTTGATTCTGAGACGGTTTCAAGCCGAAGAACTTGTTGGATATAGAGGTGTAGATGAATCCACCCAAATCAAGCTTCTGCTCGGGTCAAACATTGAAACGTCGGTCAACATTGGTGGTAGGTGTTCGTGGAAGAGCGGGCTGAGCAGGTTTAGAATGGAACGCGGGGTGGAAAAGTGGACTTTGGATTGCAGTTGTGGGGCCAAGGATGATGATGGGGAGAGGATGTTGGCGTGTGACGTATGTGGTGTATGGCAACATACTCGGTGTGCTGGTATTCCCGACTGTAGTTTGGTTCCTGTAAAGTTTGTTTGCTGTAAATGTGGCGGTGGAGATGGTGGTGGTGATGTGGTGGAGAGGCCGAAGGTGGTGACCGGTTGATTTGTTTCGGTGGCTGGTACCTTTTTTTGCTACCGAAATGATTTTGTAAATACTTTGGTGTTATGTTTAGGTTTTGGTGTATGAGGCTTTCTAATGTCGAGCAAAAGATGTAAATATATAGACTTGGGATGTCCTCTAGAATATGTCACCTATCGTTGATCTTTCTTTTACCTTATAAATAGAAGCATAGTGTTATAGAATTACCTTCTGACTCCATTGCGATTTGATCTTAATTTCGATTATACAACAATCAAGAAGACATAGATTTGGGTGAGGCAATCGGTAACATTATTCTTGTTGAATTAAAATTTAGGTCTCCTTGTGTTTTGCTCGTCAGATATAACAACAGGAGCAATAGTTTACCGATTAAGATTGACTCACAATCTTGAAGTGGTATAAAATGCAACAATATGTAGAAAGCTTTTGTTTGTTGTCTAGCATTTGTTTCTATAACAACGAATCCACGAGTTAAAGTAATCTTGCCATGGATGTTTTTAGCGAATCCTCAGTTTTAATCGTGACATGAAACATAATAACACACATCAAAGACTGGCAGTTTAACAAACTATCGAAAGGAAATTATTTTAGAAGTAAAAAATGTTAATAAAATCTAGACAGAACCCTCGTCTCATATGACTTATAGGTTTCGCCATATGTGATGTTCCCTGAGCTAATGGCCAAGTAGTTGATGTGTCATGTAAGGCATCCAAACTCCAAAGGCATTAAAATGAGGATGTCTTGGGTTTAAGTCACAACCATTATAAGATTTTCTCGCCTATGATAGGTTTTATCGTGTTGTTAGAAAAAAAAAAGAATAAAAATGTGTTTTTTATTTAACTTTAGACACAAATAATTATTATATATATGTTATATAATTAATTCTTTTCTGTTTTGAGTTCTAGTTTGTTCAAGTATCAAAACAAACCAAACGGTATCTAAAATATGACTAACATGAATTAAATATCAAAGCTTGAAGTTGGGTGGTGAACTAAATAAAAGATGAAAATTGGATTTAAAATAAGGGAAACCCATCCCACATTTGTGGGTGGACAAACCCTTTTATAGGTTTATATCGAGAAGCACTCCTTAAATAATATTTCCTTTACACTGTGTTCCCGAGTTCACTATACGCTGTGTTTCCAAGTTTATTTAAAGAGGAAAAAGAAGAGAAGAGAAAGGAAAGGAAGAGAGGGGGAGTGATTCCTTTCCTTCCAAATCCTCCCGATTTAGAAGAAAAGAAAAACAATAGAAAATGAACTAACTTTCCCCTTCCCTCCCCTTCTCTTCTTTAATGAAACTCGGAAACACAACTTTTTTTTGTTTCCTTCCCTTTCCCTCCTTAAGTGAAACTCAAGAACACAATTTTTTTTAAAACTTACTTCCCTTCCCTTTTCTTTCCCTCGTTAAATGAACTCGGGAACACAGCGTTAAGGAGAGAAAGGAAGAGAAAGGGAAGGAAGTGTAAAAAAATTTGTGTTCCTGAGTTTCATTTAAGGAGGGAAGGGGAAGGAAACAAAAAAAAAGTTATTTTCCCAAGTTTCATTAAAGGAGAGAAAGGGAGGGAATGTGAGAGAAAGTTAGGCTATTTTCTATTGGTTTTATTTCCTTCCGATTTGAAAGGACATGAATCACTCCCTTTCTTTTCATTTCTCTTCCTTTCCTTTCTCTTTATTTCTCTTCCTTTCTCTCTTTAAGTAAACTCGGGAACACAACGTTAGTAAGAGACATCCATGGGACCCTAAAAGGTTCGCACCCTAACTAGCACATGCACGCGTGTGGCGTCGGGCCGTCGGCGATGAACGTATTCTGCTGCTTTGATGATGCACTTTGCATTTGGTGCACAAGTCTTGACTAGAAGGTGGAACGGGCAAAAAACTCCGCGTGCGTGTGGGGCTGTGGCGCGACCCGCATATTCGGTTGGGCTGTAGCACATGGGTTGTGTGCGCGATGAAAAGTCTGACATGTCCACGACACCGGTGCAGAACCACGCTACTTGTGGCATCACTGTGCGGACTCGGGTGATGTTGTGGCTAGAGCAGATTCGTGGCAGTAGCTGCATGTGGGTGATTAATACTCGCCGGTTAAGAGATAAACATCCCTTTTTAGGTCATGAATAAATATGACATGACAATTTCTGTCTAAGAGTGAATTCATCTTTTTTCATCGCAAAGAATGGAATCATAATTTTTCATCACATTTATAAGTGATTATTTTTGTGCCATATTATTTGCGGTATGACGTACTCTACATTTTAAGGATTTCTTATGAGTTAAAGATTATAAATCTGAAATCGAAAAACTACCTCATCACTTTTGTAAAGTATTTGACCTAAAAAACTTTAAAACCATTACACTAACTGTCTCAATCACGATTTGATCTAAAAAACCTTAACACCAGACCACGAACAACCCATTTAATCTAATAAACCTTAACACCAGATCAGACCACGACACCCCTATACTAAGAACAAGACGAATAATTAAATCTGAATATTCAATAATATTTGGGCAAATTTAGATACTTTTTTAGAAATAAAAGACCCTAACATAATTCTCGAAGAAATTAGTAAAAGAAAAAAAAATCATATAAAACAAATACGAAAGCCCGATCAGAAAGAATAGCAAAGTTTTCTAGCCCGTTTATAGTGAGACCTTGTATCATCCTTGGCCCCGGTTTAGAAGATAACGAAATCGACAGTCCCAAGGAAGAATTATCATCAGACAAGACAAGTTTCACATCATCAATATCAGCAGAAGTTTTAACAGTAAACATGAAAGTATGATCATCATCATCGTACGTGGATTCGACAGAGCTCGTAGTCTTTCCGATCTGTAGCTTCTGAACAGAAACCTTTTGGGTGGAGTTTTTATTCTTGTCAACACTAAAAAACTGTTGTTGAGCAATTTCGTTATCCTCGTAATGAACTGTTGTACTGACTTCGAAGAAAGCTAGAGGCTTTGGTGTTACCTCCAGAATTACATGATTGCTTGCAATCGGCTTGATTTTGAAATCGACACCCATTATATATTTATTCAAGTAGAAGAGATTATTTGGATGTAAATTGAATAAAAGGGGTGTTTCATTACGTGCAGTTGATATAGATGATGAATTTAGACTAATATACACCAAACAATTAATTTCTTCGATTTCCAACCGTTCAAAGTAATTAAAGAGTTAATTTTCTGAAGCTGGATCGAGAATAATTAATGGCAACTGAACCGTTTGGGTTTCAAGAGGCTACTGGTGTACCCTATAGAAGCACAGAAAAAACCGGGAGAAGTTGAAAAGACTTTTTCCAGAAGGTACAGAACACCGACGGACAGCCCACAATCCACAAATACTTGTATAACCCAAACCGCAAACAAGAACGTACTGGAACTAGAAACCACAGCCACAGACATCATCAGACATCGTCAAGATTGAAATCCATTACTACAATGAGATTTGCAGTTATCAGGTTCACTTTTGCTTTGGAGTATACCTTTGACCGCGCGTAGTACTAGTTTTGTTAATGGTATCGGTTTTGCTATTCAAAACGAGGTTGCGGTGCAGCTTGAAGCCCGTTTACCTGTTACGTTATTGTAATCTGATCCTAATATATTGTAACTATTGATTCTAAAAAAAATCCTAAAATTAGGGCATGTTTGGGTAAGCATTTGAAATTAACTTATTGGCTTATTGGCTTTTGGAAAAGTCAATAAGTTAAAAAAATTATTTGGGTATTGAAAAAGTAGTTTTTAAAATGACTTTTGAGAAAGTTGTTTTCTTCAATACCTCAAAAGCCAAGAATTCCTGGCTTTTCAAAACAACTTTTAACTTTTGCTCTGGTAAATTACATTTGTACCCTCCAAAAAGTAGTAAAATGGCTATATATATATAGGATGTCCATTTTTGTCATTTTACATAAAAAAAACTAATCCAAACATTTTTTAAAAACAACTTATTAACTTATTGACTTTTCTAACTACAAAAGCTTATCCAAACATTTTTTTTAAAACTACTTTTGAAAAAGCAAAAAGTCAATAAGTTACTTTTGATAAAAGGTGCTTTTGCACTCAAAAAGCTTATCCAAACATACCCTTAATCAGTTTAAATGAAGAAAAAAAAAGGTTCGCATTCCTCCATTGCCCCTAAAGTGGGGATGAATGTTGTTTCGGGATAACATTAGAATTGAACGCTTTTAAGTTAACTGCTTCCTAATTTATAAAACATGACTTTGTGACTCCAAAGTTTCCGTAAGCCACTATCATTTTTCCCTCAACCACCCTTTTTCTTCTTCAAAACCACCGTTACGGTTCCATTGTTTTCGATCAGCGTCTGACATCTCAATATTCGTTACGTTTCCATTCTTTCCGTCAGCAATGTTCGTTCTCCCTCATCCACTCTTTTCTTTTGCAAAACCACTGTGCCATTGCCATCAACAAAGCAACCATGTCATTCGTGCTTTTTGACATCACGTTCATCCTCCTCTATATTTCTCACGGTCTCTTTTTTCTGTTGGAGTAAATAGTAATTCCCAATCACCAAACCTAGTAAGTCGGCTAGGGGAGGGTTGGGTCCGCACCTATGCAAGGCCGCTAGATGGTTTTCTTGGGAGACAAGTTGGTAAATAATACTTTGTGTCCTTTACGAGTTGTAATAGGGTTCAATAGTTTATTAGTTTTTCCTATAAACATGGCCTAGTCGAGTAGGTTTATACATATCAATTGTATTTGAGTTTTTAAGTAGTTTTCTTTAATATGATAACTTTGTAGACTTGTCCAATTCTTTGTTCGTGTGTTCGATTCGAGTCCTCGGTACCAATTCTGGTACCAATTCTAAAACTTGGTCTCCCTCACTCTATCACACACATATTGGTGTTTCATGGTGTATTGGTGTTATGTGTAGAGAGTATTGTAATTTTATATGGTTGAGATTTTGAAACGGTGTCATCTCTCCCTCGTCGTTAAATTGTTTCTAGTTAGGCTGTGTGTAATGAGACTCGAAAGGGGCTTGAAACAGCCTTTAGCGCCCCTTTAGCGCCCGTATAGCACCCCCACCCACTACGGTGGGGCACGAAACTCGTTAAATTGGCCAGGAGCGTGAGATTTTTCACGCCAAAGTAGGGGGGAAAGTTGGTCAAAAATGACCATTCAACGGGTCATTTTTTGACCGTTGGACATTAAAAAAAAAATTTTTGTTTTTTTTTTCATTTTAAACCAATATAAACTAACCCCCTACATATATAAATCTAACTCCTTCATTAAAAAATCACATAACCTCCTCTCTACTCTTCTATTATTCTTACATTTTATTCACAAAAAAATGCAACATTTCGGTCGTTCCCCGACACCACGGTTCGGTGAAAATGAACAAACACCGACCAACGAAGAGTTGTGGAGTATGATGGCAAACCTTCAACCTCCTCAAGGATTCTCCGGTTACACGCAACAACACCCATTCCAAAATCTTCAACCACGTTCGATGTTTCAAGGTCCGTTTCAACAACCGTTCCAACTCCCGTTTCAACCTCCACCGCAATCACAACCACCACAAGCTCAAACACCACCATCTCAAACACCGTCACAAAAAGATGATTGCGAGGTGGTACCCGAAACGCAACAAGCGGGTGGGTCAAAAAAACCGAGGAAACGGTCTCATAAGGAGAAGGTTGTCAACGAACCGAAGGAGAAGAGAGTTATCAACGCATGGACCGAGGAGGAGGAGGTGGCGCTATGTCGATGTTGGATCGAGGCATCGGAGGATCCCGTCATTGGTTAGTATTTATTTTATTTTTTCGATTTTTTATTTATTTTATTTACGTTTTTTAGTTCATTTACATATAAGTTTTTTATTTTTTCCTACCTTTGTGATTATTTACTAACTATTTTTTTTTTAATACTAGCTAACCACCAAGACAAGACAATGTTTTGGCCGAATATTCGCAAAAACTTCTACGAGTTGCTCAAGACGGTCGGACTTTTGCGGCTGGAGGGTCTCTAGGGTCGGACGGTCGGACTTTTGACATCAACTTAAACGACACCGAAGAAGAGGACCTTGTTTATGTCGAGACCTTAAAGCCGATGGGTTGGGACCGCGCAAAGGGGAAACGAGCGGTGTCATCGTCAAGTCGCCAAACCTACGAAACGACGAGCAAAGAAAGAGACGATGAGGTTGCCGAGAGTCACAAGGAGTTGGTAATTTTGAGGAAAGAGCACGACAAAGCGGCCAGCCGTCAGCAAATGCAAAAGGATTTGGAATCACTCAGACAACCGCTACCCGAAGATGACGAAATGGCACGAGCTTTGGCGCTCAAGGTAAGGGAACGACTCAAGACGGACTATGGGCTTTAGTTGTTTTTTTTAATGCCGTGATCTTTTTTTTTTAATGTCGTATATTTTTTTTAAATGTCGTTTTTTTAGTAATATTAATGAACTTTTTATTTAGTTTATTAGATTTCATTTTATTTAAATTAAAAAAAAATAATAAGGTAATTATTGCAAGGGCTTGAAATGGGCTTGACCATTACTACCATTTTCCTTTCAAGCCCACTTGTCACGTCACTGTCCACATGACGGATCATGCCCTTGGGTGGGGCTTGAAAGGACCTTACCATTACAAATAGCCTTATAGTGATAAGTAATGGCGCTTCACATTATCGAAGACACAAAAATGATGTGTTTGGTGAGAGACTGAGAGCATCGAAGATTTGCCCCTGTGGAAAGGACAAATTCTTTTTCTTAGAAGATATGATTCTGAAAGATTTCTAAGAAATGATTTGAATCCAATACATGCACTTGAGTATCATTTTGATTTTATTGTAAAAAATTATTGAAAAGGTTTATCATTTTGTTTAGGCTGCATATTTTTATAGGGTCCGGCTATTTAGACATCTCAATATGCAGCGTATTGGGCAATACTCTGCGTATAGGACTAATATGCAGCGTATTACCCAATACTCTGCGTATAGGTTTCTGGTGATTTTTTTTATATTTTGTGTTATTTGTTTTTTGGGTAAAAAGTTATTAAAAACAAAAAAAATAAAATAATAAAATAAAAACACTCATGAAGGGTGATGTCTTTTTCATCAATAGGTCACCAACAACCCACAAACATTATTTACAAAAAAATATTTAAACCAAAAAAAAAAAACAAAAAAGGTATGAACATCTGATGTATTTTTTTCCTCATGACCTCCTTTAGTTAAGTTCATAAAAACGTTATGTGAATTTTTTAGATTTTTTAAAAATACTTCAAATTTTTTTCAATTTAAAACATGCTATATTAGCTAGGTGTTTGAGTGTTTTGTAAAAAAAAAATGTAAATAATGTTTGTGGGTTGTTGATGACCTATTGATGAAAAAGTCATCACCCTCCATGAGTGTTTTTAATTTTTTTTAATTTTTTTTGGTTTTTAATAACTTTTTACCCAAAAAACAAATAACACAAAACATAAAAAAAAATTCACCAGAAACCTATACGCAGAGTATTGGGTAATACGCTGCATATTAGTCCTATACGCAGAGTATTGTCCAATACACTGCATATTGAGATGTCTAAATCAGTGGCGAAGCTTGAAAAAAACTAGTGGGGGGTCGGGATCTATATAAAAAAATTTCACAACTAATATGGGAGGTCGAAACCGGAGCATATCGAAATTTTCTACACGAAAATTATATACTCGTTACATCGCAAAAAAAAATTCGGGGGGTCGGGCGCCCCCTCCCGCCCCTTATATCCTTCGCCACTGGTCTAAATAGCAGGACCCTATTTTTAAAGTAAAAAACGTTCATTTTGTTCCCCAAATAGCTTCTTTCAAAATGGTTTATGCTTCCTCGGTGATTATCTTGATAGAAGATATGATTTTTTGAAATTGTGGTTTATTAGTTTTTAAGGTTTACTAGTTTTTAAGAATGTAACTCAACCGGAAATTTTCTTACCTATCCAATTTCTAATGAATAAAGATAACCGTTTGTTTCAGTATAAATAGTAAGTAACTGTTCTTCCACTATGAGAGGGATGGATTGGGATTGTTTAAGCAATTCACGTAGTCATTGATCTTTTGTTAATTAATTCTGAGGAGCTTTATCGAGATCGGAAGCAAATTGTGCAAAAACTTCTAATTCTGCGAATTGTGCATGTTCCGGTTTTAGTTTACCTAGTTGACACAGTAAAGAAGAAGAGCGCGGTGATGAGGATGGATGACATGCTAAATCGATGGATGCTATATCCGGTTCTTCATAAGAATGAAATTTCATATCTCCATAAGAAAGAGAAGAATGGACGAAACTAGTTTCTTATATCTACTATTTTTCTAACTTTCAGCTATTGTGTATCATTTTTTACAATCCTAGAGGTGTCAGACCACTCGGACTTGATCTACACATCTCCATTATACATCTCTACAAGAGGTTGTTTTTATCACTCGAACTCGTAACTTCTAAGTAACTTCTAGCTCACAGGCCAAAAACATTACACTACTAGAAATAACCCCTTCCTTGACGCGCGAACAATGACACTCAGAAATTTATGACGCGCAAAAACAAGCGTCATAAAAAAAACTGTCGTACTTAACAAAATTTAACAAAATTCTATGGGTAGATGACGCGCATTTTTGCGCGTCATAAATATTCTGTCATTTGAAAAAAAAACACGGAGGACATAATTTTTATGCGCGTCAAGTGTAAAAATAAATCCGTCGCTTTTTAATTTTTCCCGCCCAAAAGTAATTATCTTGAAAAAATATCTCCCGCTCCTTAAAAAATTCATCTCCTCCACTTTCCTCTCCTAAGCCCTATTTTCCCCTCATTTCCCAAAATTTCATCTCCCTCCTTCATCTCCTCTGGCGCCGACTCCCACCAGAGCCCTAACCCTAACCTAATCTTCATCGCATCATCTCACGCTCGCCTCCATCTGCTTCAGAAACTATTCCCGCTTCATCATCGCAATTTTGAGCCCTAACCCTAACCTAATCTTCATCGCATCGTTCTCCAAGTAAACCCTAATCTCCGCCTACCGTGAGTCACCGAGTTACCTCCAATCTCCTTGTCACTTTCAAAACCCTAATCTCCGAATGGATCTGCGAACAGAAGCTAAGGAATGTAAGGAAAGTCCGCTCGCAAGGTACCCATCTCGATTCCAACCTATTGTTCTCTATTACCCAGATGATTGTTTAAAGCCCTAAAATGTGACGAGTATTAAACGTTCTTTCATTCTATCTCTTTCATACCATCCAATAATTTTCAATCCTTAAAGCCCTAACTGTTAAACATTCTTTCATTTTATCTCTTTTATTCTATTTAATTTTAGATTCAGATTTGGGTACAGGTACGGGAACACATATCTCCCGAATTAGGTTTTGGAAGTGCTCTCCCTTGTTCCATTCATTCCACAACCAGAAGGGGGAGGCTCGTCTGATAAGAGGTAAGATCACTGGTGCTTACCATATTCTTTATCGTAGCTCCTGTTTCAGTTTTTTATTTGTAATTTCGTGACTAGTTTAGTAAACTAGTCGATGGCTTTGATGACCACTGGGGGATATTTTCTGTGTCTTATGGTTGTTGATATTTTATTCACAATTCATGTAAGTTTCTGTGTGCTACTAGATATAGTTATCTATGTTGTATAAGAAACAAGTTGTCCCTTATTTTACAAAAGTGTCTATCTTGTTTCTAGGGAAAACAACAATTGTAAACCAGCAGTTTTGTGTTTCCTGGGAAAACAGAGACTGCAGAGTCGTTTTTACATGATGATCTTCCCATTTTTAATTGGGTTTCCAATTATTTGATACTATGCTAAGAATAATCTTCTTGAAGTTTTTTATTAGATATGAATAATTGCAAATATACATGTTATATCTTGATTCATAAAATGTGCTAATCTTCTATCATATAGGTTTTTTAAGGTTTTTAATCAAGTTTGCACAACAGAGTTTTTAAGTAAAACATTTATGTTAAGCATGGACATAATTGCTGCGAGCCTGCAAGGTCTTACAATTATATATGACCGGGTTGCGTTTGATTGGGGATGCTGCGAAGAATCAGGTCGCCATGAATCCAACCAACTCAGTTTTCGGTATCATCTCCATCCCTCTCTCACATTCAATTCCATTCAATTCCAGTTCTTTTTAATCTATTCTAGTCAATGAATCATCCATAATACAATTGGACATCACTGTTTATATACTATGCAAAACTGTTGGAATACTTGAATCCTTTATGGAGAGCTTAATGTGTAGACAAAGTCACCTAGAAATGCTGATAGTTGTTGAGTCTGTTCAGGTCACGAGGATTAGAGAAGGGGCTAATATTTTTATCAGAAGCAAGAAAATGGTTGGAGATTGGTATGCTTTTTACTACACCAGTACTTGCACTCAGTATTGTAAGATTTTTTACTGTAATGTCAGAATGGGAACCAAATCTGGTAAGTTGCTTATTAGTGGTTGCATAAGAATTCAGCGGAGATGGTCTTGTCTGCTTATTAGTTAAATATTAGAGATTGTTGGGGCTTCACCTTGTGATTATTTATAAATTTTATTGATTGGTTTTATCAGTGAACATGATAGCTGTTATAACAGCTCTTGTTAGTTCCATCGTGATTCTTGCTGTTGCATTGTTGATTGCTTTGTATATATGAAGAAGGAGATGGACACAAAAGAAGAGAGCAGGTACATACCATGAATTGATGATCTTGACTTGCTTTTGAGATTAAAACAAACCATGCTTTAATTTAATCATAGGTAGCAAAATGGGTGATCGGGCTGCTTGGGTGATGTGCTCGAGTCAGACGTAGCAAGTTTTTAGTAAGAGTCAAACCGGGTCAGGTGGCTTGGCCCAAAATGGGTGATCGGGCTGCTTGGGTGATGTGCTCTTTCATCATCTAATATATCTGTTTTTCTCTGTATAGATCCAATACCTTTGGTGAAGAGCATCATCATCCATACTGAGATTGGGTGGCAGATATATAAAATATATACGGTTTTTGTTCCTCGTTTAAGGATTCCAAATTCTGTTGATTTTTCCGAGTCATTCAATGATCAATTGTGCAAAAGCTTAGTGGAACGAGTTTCTGCTCTTAGGACACGTTTTATTGTTATGGCAGGGCATGAAGCACCATCTATCACAAGAACACAAAGGAGAACTGCTCAACATGGTTACTAACATGGTTACTATTAATTTTTTTTTATATTGTTAGTACTAAATTGTTAGTGTAATAACAGTATTTTATAGTTTTTTTTCTTTTTCTTTTTCTTTTTCTTTTCATTATCAGCAGGTTAAAGCACATATGTCTTAATCCTATAGTGGACCAACAGTTGAAGCTGAGTGAACATCTAAAGAAATACTGCCAAAAGGTATATCAGAATCTTACCTTATTATGTGTGACATGTAGCATCTATTACACCTAGAGGTGTCAGTTTTGACTCAATGGGTTGGTTCTTGTTGTGTTTGATCTCTAACGGGTCGCAACCTAAACGTGTAAAATAAATAAAGTGTGGGCTAAAAGTATGTCAGAGTAGGGTTAAGTGGCTCTGAATTTTTTGATATGTGAGCAAAACATTTTATGCTCCTACCACACGCATATAAGCGAGTACTTGAAAAGCCCATCACTGAAATCAAAAAAGCAGGGATATACATGTGTGAAAACCCATTTTACAACTCTTGATCTTGAAAAAGCTTTAAAGTTATGGGCATTTTTTTTTTGACATTTTTCCAGCAAGTTTCTTTTTTTCTTTTTATTTTTTTGGTCATAATTGTCATAAATGAATATAAACTAAGACTTGGGTAATGGGTGGTGTGTAAAGATCTTCTAATATTTAGGTGACCTTGGTGAAACACGATGAAACTTAGACAACCTATGCTGCTACTAACATGAGGTATTCATTTTTTTTTTGTTATATGATGTGATAATACTTGTAAAGTTTTAAAAATGATTGATTTCTTGTGATTGCAGGCTCGTGAAAGGTTGCATCTTTGAAAAAGAGTACACAGAATGAAGTTGTTGCTGAATTAGAGGAGGTATAGTCATTAGTATTTCATGTTTTGCATTTTACGTATTGCAGCTTATTTATACTCCTTTTTTTAGGAACAGCAAAATGCAAAATCTGCATTGAAAGGAGCAGATTCAATCTAGTATGTCTAGTTAATATGCTATCCTTTCTATATGTATACTGCCATATATTGTTTCTTACCGTGACAGCAGGTATTTAACTCAGTAAGAATGTACTTGAATTTTTACTTACCCATTTTATCATTAGTTTCAATGTTCATGTTTTTCTAGTTTATCAATCTTTTTGTTGTTTTCTTTAGTCAGATAGCAAAGAGGCATTTAACTCAGAGGATTGAGAACTTGGATGGGAAACTGGATGTACACGTTGAGATATCCATATCAATATGCTTAAACTTCCCTGTTGGTTTGACCCGTTGGGTAACCCAGCTGACCTGTAATTCATCTACTTGTCCCTGTAGATATGTTGAATTCCAAGAATCTTTATCAGGTGTATTATGTACCTAAAGTTTACTTTTATTTATGTAATTTCCAGGTGCACCCACAGGGTATATTAACATGCAGGACAGACTACGACTCATGTTCAGGTAATTGTAATATATATGACTTGCTAAACTGTAATACATGCCTCCAGTTTCAAAACACGCTCGAAGTAGTAGTCACAAACCAATAGAACATATAATCCAATAGAAATTACATCTATCCACCTATGTTACAAAGATATCATCAAAATATGTATGTGGTTTTCTTTTCTGTACACCAAATCTGACCAGAGACATGTTGAATGATGGAAGCAACAATATGCTAAAATCTATGTCACATTTCTTATTATTCTAACTAGAAATTGAAAAAGGTCGAAATTGTGTACTCTGTATAGAAATATGCTAATCAATTCATGCACTTGTGAATGTCCATTTGGTAAATGACTATTTAGGTTGGTGCTTTTTGTTAAAATTTCATTGTGCTTAACAGATTTTGGGTATGAGAAGTTAAAGTTGGAAGGGCTGATGCTAAGAATGCTTGTGGAAGGGACATATATGTTGTAAGAATGCTAAGGAAAATGATAGTGTTAGATTTGTTATTATAGGTTATTCGCCTACCGGATCCAATTGTAAATTAATGTTAACTTTGTAATGTTTGCTCTATATATGAAATGTATAATTTTACTACAAGTGTATTTTATTTTGTATTATGAGGTTAATTGTTATTAATGGGGAAATTAGGGATTTTACAAACAAATATTTTTTTTTAAAAAACAATGACGCGCAAAAAAGTGTGTCATAAGAAGATTTATGACGGGGGCTTCCTTGACGCTTATTTTATGACACAAATTTATGACACTTATTTGCGCGTCATCGTTCGCGCGTCAAGAACGGGATGACGCGCATTTTGAGCGTCAAGAAGATTCTTGACCCTACCTTCCTTGACGCTTTTTTGCGCGTCATCTGGGCCCTTTCTTGACGCGCAAAAAGCGTCAAGAAAGCCCTTTTTTGTAGTAGTGTTACCATTGCTTCAAGGTGCGTCCCCAATGTTTAAACAATGTAATAATAGTACCCCAAACCAAAATACATTATGTTACATATACCTTAGTTTACAATTGGAAGTATATTAAAAGTGCTACTAAAGTAAACTATATGTATACATGTTTACATTAAACGGTAATCTTAAAATTAAAGATTAACTTATATCTAAACTTACCTCCTGTTGAGGGTGTGGTGCATCAATCACACACAACAAGTTTTTGATAAATTTCTCCAGATATAGCAGCTTCCATAGTATCTTCAGGATTCACATCCCCATTAACATCACTAGTCTTGTTGGGTATATCCTCCTGTTTGATCACTCCACCTTCTTCGAGAAACAAAGTCAACAAATTCTTTGAAAACCCACTAAGCAGAGCCACCCCCTTCTGGTTACCAGTCACCGGAGTCGAAGACGAATCTCTAAGATTCCAAAACACAATTTCCGGCACTCTCTCATACCCACAGCTCCTAAACTTCCTCTCTATCGCTTCATAATCAGTCTCCCATGGATCCAAAGACGCTTGATCAAATTCCATATCACTAAAAACAAACAACCTTTTCACCATATCTCAGCTTCCCATTCACACCAACCTCCAGCATTTTATCAAACACCTTCTGAAAATTCGTGTTGAATCCCGCATTCATGTGTCGTATGAACTCCGTCTTTGATCGGAGATCACGCCCTTTGATAAAGTGAAGCTCCGGCGTTTCCATGGCTCTGCACTGAGTTCTGAAACCAACAAACCAAGTGCCACGGAGACCTCCATCGGTGTCCCCTCCATGCTACCAGAAACATCACAAACTGCAATGCAGTTTGTTAGTTTACCCTTCTTCAACAAATCATCCACCATTCTTTTCCACTGAAGCTCGGCTACAATGGCGGCACCACTCCCGCGGTTCAAACTTCTGATAATTTCATGAGGCAGCAAAGCTCCTGCAGCGATCTTTGCATCACCGGTCTTTACGTTTTCTAGAAAGCTACGAAATCGTTGATTGTCTCGGTGCAGGAATATATCGGTGTAGTTTTTCATGGCTATAGAAGCTACTCTATCGTATGAAATCGAGCTCCATTGCTTTGCACTCATATAAACTTCAGGTAATTTCAAAGCATTGTGAAGAGGAATAAGAACTTGTTTCCTCAGCAGGTTTTTTATTCTAAAAACGTAACTAGCATCATCAATTTCATCAAATTCAGGATCGGAGTTTCTAGGGTAAATTATTCTAGCAATTGATTCACAAATCAGTGTGGCTTTATCGTATGACGAATGAACACTAGGGCACCACTTTGCCGCTAAACTAATGTTCGTATAATCACCACAATTTAACGATTGAATATCAGATCTTAAACGATCAGCGAAGAACATCGATACCTGATCATGCAAAAACCTGTAATCTGGATCTAAATTGTATCTATCACGTGCTTTGTCAGCCATGGCGGATTCCTTCTCTCTCCTTGACGATTTTGCCCTCTCTTTCTCCGCCTTCATCTGTGCCCTATTTGCCTCAATCCTTTGCTCTCGAGGCACTCTAGCCCTCAATTTAGCCTTAATCTCATCGTCTCCGTTCTTCTTCTTCTTCTTCGAAAGGAAATGCATCTTCCTTGCTAAACCTTTTCCTTTCTCCGATTTCTTCGAAATCCATTGCGATTTCGCAATCCGTCGAACTTCAGGACCTTCGATCAGCCTGTAGAGAATCTCCAACAAGTCCTTGAAGTATCCGAACTCAACTAAAACCGGAATATTCGAAGCTAGGGTTTTCGGATGCGGTTATGGAGCCAGATCGCCGCAGTGTAGAAGCTCTGTTTGTCCGATTTCCCGCTTCCACGAACGGCTCTGAGGTTGCAGATGAGTTTAAGCGTGGTCAGTGGATTGTGATTCCATGCTGAATCAAGCCGATTGATGAGATCTTCGGGCGGCGTGTCAGGTACGACGTGGAAGAAGAAGTCGAGGCAGGGGTTTTGAGAGGATAAGTAGGTGGCGGAAGAGTTCTCGGTGAAGGTTATAAGAGGGTGGTTATCGAGAGAGAGAGTGCTTGTGTCGTTTGCTATGGCTTCGTCGAGAACGTTTTCGACGGCGTCGGCGGTGGCGGTTTCCGGTGAGGAGGTCGGAGAGCGTTGAAAATGGAGGTCCATATTGGAAGTGACGAAGAGAACCGACTGCTACGTGTTTAAATATAGAAGCAATTCTATATTTCTGAGGCAAACTGGGTGGGTGGGGGCGGACAAGAACGGTTACTCTCCTGGAGCTTGTATTTTTAAATTTAGGAAGAGTAAACTTCGTCTTTAGTCTCAACGTTTGCTCATTTTAACTAATTTAGTTCTAACTTTTTAAAATTCTCAATTTAGGGTCTGACATTTCACTTTCTTTTCAATTTAGGTCCCGACGTTAATTTATTTAAAAACTGCTGTTAGATTTGTCTTTTACGGAGGGGTATTCTTGTCATTTGCTATTTTAAAAAAAAATCCATCATATAAACACCCAGGTCACGTCCACATCTGCCATTAGTCTTCCCCTTTCCATCTTGAGTTACCAAACCCTAAATCAAGCCCTAATCGAACTGTCATATATGCGTGCGTATGACACATATATGGAGAATTGCAGCAAAAATTTTGTATAGAAACAAAGAATGAAGAATTGCAGCAGCACCATTTATGCGTATGACCCATAATTTATATTAAATGATCATTTATGCAGCAGCACCATTGATCAGTGGCGGATCCAGGAAAGAATATCAGGGGTAGTGGGGACTAACGGGGGTTCGGGGGCAGCGTCCTCGAAATTTTTTTTTAGGTAGTTAACGGGTTTTTAATCATATTTATAAGAGGCTTTTGATCATATTTATAAGTAAAAGCCATAAAATTTCTTCAGGGGTCGCGAAAAATTCGTTTCAGGGGTCGCGAAAAACCGAAAACTTATAAAAAAAAAAATTGCACGTCGGGGTAAAAGTTCAGGGGTAGCGGGCGCTACCCCTGGGCCCTTACTGGGTCCGCCCCCTGCCATTGATGCGCCCTTGTAGAAACCAGTATATTTTAAACCAAAGAATAGCAAATAACTTTGACCAAATTTTAGAGAATTCAACGAAATAGAATAGCAACTATATGTGAGGAGGAGGGATTTGGAAGTTCACGTTTGTCAATCGAACTAGAGTGGTTTTTTGTCTTGGACTATCAAATGACAAGAATATCCCTGACTAAAAGACAAAATTAATGGAAGTTTTAAAATAAGATAACGCTAGGACCAAGATTGAAATAAAATTGAAATGTGAGATACTAAATTGAAAATTTTGAAAAGTTGGGACTAAAATAGTTAAAATGAGCAAATGTTGGGGACTAAAAACGAAGTTTACTCTTTTAGGAATTTACGGTTATATGTAGCCGTGAGATCTAGTTGTGTGGATGTGTTTTTTTTATAAGTCTCGTATAATTGTTCATACCCAATCTTTGCAAAATCGTTCATGTTTCAACAAAGACGACTAAAGAACGGTATTCGGTTCTCCCAAAGCAAACACGTAGTCAAAATCCATAGAGATGAAGCGTTTCTATTGTTGGTTGTAGAGTTTCATTATCCCGTCCTATACAAGCAGATCATCTCCTCCCACACAAGCAAATCAAGTTGTCGATTCTTTGCTCAAATTGTTGGTTCTCAAAAAGTAAAACAAGTTGTATTTCTCTGTTTATTATTTATAAGTAAACATATAGAATTGGTTTGATTATTTAGGGTTTTAACTTTAGCATAGAATTAAGAATTTGATACATTTGCAACTTTTCTTTTGTTTCTTTTATTCATGGGTTTAGACATCGCAGGTTTTAGGAGTAGTAGGGCTATTGGAGTCTTGAGAATTAGAGACTAAAAAAAAGAGCTTTAAAAAATATATGATGGAGGCGAGTATCAAACCTAGGACCTAAACAACTTGCTAGACACACATGTGATAAGGCTCAAAAACATTAGCCTATAATGGACTTTGTTAATATTAATGGAGTCACTTATATATATTCACTAGGGTCGATGAAATGCTCATTTAATAACGTTGCGAGCTCAAAATCGAACATGTCACTTAATCCCGTTACCTTAGACCTAGATCCACCCCTGAATCCTTGATAAATGTGATCTTTATTTGAATTACTTTCTTATATTTTATCATAATTCTATCCATTTTTATCTATACTAATGAAAAAAACATTTAGTGCAAGTTTCTCCTAAAGTAACTATACGCCCCTCATCGTGGCACATCGAACACTCACAACATAGTGCAATAGACGACATTGCAACATTGGTTGCAGCCAATTTGGACCATACAATTTTTATGCGGCGAAAAATTAACATCTTCCACGTGTCGCAATACCATTTGCTAACCCTATCCTTTTCGTAGAACGTGACCCCCGAGGAGCATTGTCGTCATCTGTCCATCGATCAATTTTATATTTGTATTCCAACTTTTATAATCATTGAAAATTTCAGCACAAAATCTGATAAATGTAACGATCAAAGACTCGAATAGATAATCGTATCTAGGGTTTCATTTTGAACTTCGCAGCCGATTCAAATCGAAATCAGCATCAAATGGATCCTTTCGAGGATACTAACTGGGATCTAATGGATTACAATACTCTCATCAACGATGTCGCATCCACCGATCTCTATTGGGGTGCACAGAGGTAACTGATTCTCTTTTTCTTTGTAGATTTCGGTACGTTTTGGTTCTATGATTGTGAAATCGTTTAGGATTTGTATTTCTGGATTCAGATCAGATTCTAGGGTTGAAATTGAAATGATTCTGAGCTAGGGTGAATCGATGATTGCTTAAGGAGTAGTTTCTTCTTCTCTAACTAATTTGCAAATAACGCAAGTGATTATATTCTTAATTCCTGAGATTCTGAGCTAGGTTTATGACAATACATATGTTTATGGTTTGATGAGAAGTGTTTGATTGAAAGGAGTAGTTTCTTCTTCTCTAACTAATTTGCAAGTAACGCAAGTGATTATATTCTTAATTCCTGAGATTCTGAGCTAGGTTTATGATAATACATATGTTTATGGTTTGATGAAAAGTGTTTGATTGAAAGGAGTAGTTTCTTCTTCTCTGATTAATTTGCAAATACACAATTGATTATGTGCTTAATTTTTGAGATTCTGAGCTAGGTTTATGAAAAATTGACAATACATATGTTTATGGTTTGATGAGAAGTGTTTGATTGAAAGGAGTAGTTTCTTTTTCTCTAACTAATTTGAAAAAAGCACAATTGATTATATGCTTAATTCTTGAGATTCTGAGCTAGGTTTATGACAAATTGACAATACATATGTTTATGGTTTGATTGAAAGTTGGGTTGTCATTGCAGTGCTGCTGTTCCAGTTGATGGCTCACTTGTTGGTCTTGTACCACCAGAGAGGGAGGTTGTGGAGAAAGAATGCTCAAGAAAAAGGTAGTTACTGTTTTTACTTGAATGAAGTTCTGTAACACCGAATATGATATATAGAAAGATAGACGAAAAGAGAGTAACCTCATATTGGCAAGATAATGCCATTGCCAACAAGGATATAGTTGTTCTCTCCTTGTAAGTTGCCCCAAGTTATCAGTTGGATTTGTAAGAAATTAAACGTCCCTCTAAAAGGATGATGGTTGTGTCTATGGTTGTTATGTGTATAATTCTGTCTTTTTCTTGGGTAACTGCCATTGGGAGACCACTGGCGACTGTTCCATAGCCAACATGGGACATGTGGCGAAAGATTTGATCCCTGTACTTCTGCTTTACGCTGCGTGTCTCCGACTGCTAAGCCACCATCATGGGGACTGTAGAATTCTGTTTTAAAATGCATGTTGTTCGGGTAGGTCATAGGTGACATATGAGTTTAGGAAAGTGACTTAAGTTGACTTAATTTGTCCCGTTATTATGCAATTGTACAACTAAAAGGACTTAGATCCTAATGGTGCCAATGTGTTAATGAGTGGTGTCCCTCTCTAAGTCGATGAGGTTTCAACTTTTAACTCCCATTGTGGGCATGTGTGTTAGCCGTCCTAAAAAAAAAATTAAGCGACTGCACATTTTTGTGGTTTATTTTATATTGTGTATAAAAGGTCACTTGCTTCTTCTTTCTTTGCTCATGTAACCCGTCAATATTTGATTTTTTTTTTAAACTTTTTGTTCACTCAACAGGGAACGCAGTAATTCATGCAGCAGGGCCGAGAATAAAGCATGTCGTGAGAGGCGT
>JBCNJP010000014.1:12451380-12479616 GCA_039602395.1 Deinandra increscens subsp. villosa
TAGGAGATAGAATAGAAGATGGAGTAGATGAAGGTGTAAAAATTTTAGGTAAAAAATGAGTTTATATAGGTGAAAAAGGATTAACAAAAAATTAAAAATTAATGACCTCAATGGTCATAATTCGATCAACCCGTTAAACGGTCATAAACCTCGCACCCGACCATTCTCGCGTCGTTGAAATTCTCACGACCACCACTTGCACGCGACCCACTCACATCACACCAGGGCGGTGTTTTGTGGCGTGAGTGGGAGTCACTCCCTTCTCGCTGTGGTATTCCACTTAACCTTACAACTTCTTAAAGCTTTATAACTTGAGGCATCTAGACATTATGGTTACTACGCTTTTGAATAAGATGCCCTTAGGGATTGGTGAGTCAGAAAGCGGATAAACTCTCTCGAAGATCGTTATCGAAGTGCAATAACTGAGCTTAAAAACCTCACGAATCTTCATGAAAAGACACACAACAAGGGGCTAGAATGGACTGACATGTTTGATGGTCAACCGATATTGGGTCACTTAATCATATGAAAGTGTAATTAAATAAGATACTTGTGGGAATCAGAAGCATAGGCGAGTAAAGTTGTCATAAATTTAAGGAAGTTGTATCAGATTGTCAAAATTTGGCTAGCTTGGAAAAGAAAGAGGATATATAAACTAATGTTTTTGTTCTCACACCAATGTCAGACAAGGTAAATGAAAGTTTGCATATATAAACGTAACACAAGAACTTAATATGTCATGAATGTCTGCATATATAACTAACCATGTTTTTATTCCCACACCAATGTGGGGCAAGGTAAATGAAAGAAAAATTTTGAGATTTGTTTGTTAATTTTATAATCTCATTCAGCTGTCCAACCAAACAGGTCTTTACTGGTTTAACACTTACTGGTTCAGAGTCTTTTATTCAATTAGACGCGATGAAACAGCCCCTTAGGAGGTTATAAATATAGAAAACAACATTGAAGATTTGGATATCTCTTTTTTGTACTTCCATTATATCTGTTTCACTCAGGGCGGCCCTCCGCATGGGCTAGTTGGGGACCACTCAAGGCGTGGTTTTTTAGGGGCCCAAAATTTAAAAAAAAAATTTGTATATTCTAAAACTATCTTGTGTAGTGGTAGGTTGTCGTGATATGTTTCTTTTAAACTTAAACTGAAAGTTCGAACTGCGGCGTATCCATTGTTTTTCTTTGTTTTCCTCTTCCTTAGTTTTAATTTTACAAGTAGGAGAAAACCTTTGAATTTTATATTGGATGGATGTGGGATAGCCTCAAATTTCAAATTTACTGATATGAGAGAATGAAGTTAATTTATGTGAGAACAATATGGGATGTGGAAGAATTCAAAAGTCAATTAGGCTTAAAAAATGTCATCGAAAAGTGTGTGAAACCGGAGACCTTTGATAGGTTTATAAGGGACACTTAACCAACTCATCTATGAAGTTGTTTTTGTTTCAAAGATTTATATCTAGTTTGAGTAGTAGTTTCTACAATTTATATTCTTTTCTATTTAATAATAACAATTTACTTCTAAACTTTCAATTTAATATGAAAATTTTATATAATATATTTAAAAAATGTATTTTTTATTTCTATAATATTTATAACGTCATCCGGTTCTTAAATCCTGTCAGAACAGTCCAACCTGGGTGGTTGCTATTACTGTTTAAATTAGAACATGTTCTTACAATACTTTAGTTTTAATTATTATTATTATAACTATCGTCATATTATTGACTTTTTTATATATAAGTTATTGATTTTATATATAGGGACTCAATTTTTTTATTCGCCCCGAGTCCTGCCACCCTGGTTTCACTCCCCACAGCAGGAAGGTGAAGCTCAAGTCACTATACATTACTGATTGCAACAAACTGTTAGAAATGAAACTAAGAGGAGATAAAAGTAGGATGATTATAAACAGCACAAGCATGCCAATTACTACCGTTTTACTTTCTGTGGTTGACCCACTTATTTAATAGTAAGTAATATATTTGTCACACTTACATAACTAATATAACTACATAGATATACTTCAGTTTAGTTCTAACATAAATTTCATAAGTATAACAATATAGTAATAATTTAAAGCTCAAAATGAAGTAAACGAGGCACACCATCAAGTCCTTTAGAGGCGGAATACTGAACAAAGTCATGAACGGTGGTTTCCCTGTATCTTGGTGGGTTGTCATCGGAAATCAACTCCTTGATAGGTCCATACACCTTCGTTGACGGTGCTAGGGAGGTACTGAAAAAACAAGCCACCGACACCCTTGGGCCTTTCTCATTTGCCACCACTCTATGCTCCACGCTTTTCAACTTGTCGTTTGATATCAACTGAAAAACTAACAAATTAGACTGTTGTATTGAATATTGAGACTCAAAATCATATGTTGACCGTTATAGAACTAACTTGCCTGTAATAGATCACCGATATTGACCACAAGTGCACCAGGAGTTGGTGGAACATCAATCCAATGATTTTCATGGAGTATTTGGAGCCCTCCAATTTCATCTTGTAGAAGCACGGTTAGGAAACCGTCGTCTGTGTGTTTTGTTGCACCCATGGTTAGATCCGGTTGTGGACAAGCAGGGTAACAATGGCCTACGAATACTAGCCCCTTGTCACAATCGATATCCCCCAAATAATTTGGTTTCAGTCCCAATGCCTCCGAGATCAATGGAAATAGTAAGCCTCCTAGTTTCATGATGTGATTCGAGTACTCGATCTGAATGTCACTACAAACCTCTGGCAATTCATCACGCGGCGGAGGTGATGGTGCCATGAATGAAAAGAAGGTGTCTCTCCAGTTTGCAGCCGGAGAACTATACAGATCGAAATTGCTATTATACACCACTGTTCTTGTAGAATCCCTCGTGTAAAATCGTTTCTTTATCTCCACATCTTGTAAATGAAACCTACGAATACCTTGAAGCGTCTCGTTCATTACACTCAACGGGATTCCGTGATTCACCACTTGGAAAAAGCCCAAGTTCTCCGAGGCTGCACGGATCTTCTCCACCGTCGATGCTCTATCGGTAGATCCAAGGTCTATGACTGGAAATTCGATAGGGGTGGAAGATTTGGGAATGGTTTCTGGTTGATTGATGAAGATCCGAGGGACATGTTGGATTCCGGCATCAACGAGACCTTGAACGCCGGATTTTGTTTGGTCAAAAGCTTTGAGTTCTGCTGCTCGATCGTAGGGTGCGATGAGTGAAGCTGTGGTTTCAACGTTAGCCATGTTTGTTATAATGATCGTATATATGCATTGATTTTCATTCTATTTATAAATGGAAATATAAGTAGAGATCGGTATAATTGCTACCACACATTATTTAATCAAGATAGATGTCTTTGACTTTAATCTATGAACAAAAATATCAAGATGTGGTTTTAAGTATTTTTTTTTTTTTGAAAAGACGAAAATAGCCTATTTAATCAAGTTTGGGACAAAATAGTTCCATAAAATTTTTTTCCCAACTTTTAGTCCTACCTTAACGGTTGTTAACGACCTCCATTTAAACCCAAAACGACCGTTCCTCATGACCCAACCACGGTGCGACATGTGTCCACCACGGTCGTTAATACGTTGGAAAGGTCGTCGACGACCGTCGTTTTCCGTCAAACGACCGCCGACTACGTGTGTGGTCGCCAACGACCACGGTCGTTTGAAGGAAAACGACGGTCGTCGACGACCTTTCCAATGTATTAACAACCGTGGTGGACACATGTCGCACAGTGGTTGGTCATCAGGAACGGTCGTTTTGGGTTTAAATGGAGATCGTTAGCGACCGTTAAGATAGGGCTAAAAATTAAGAAAAAAATTTCACGGGGTTATTTTCGTCCCAAACTTGATCAAATGGGCTATTTTCGTCTTTTTTCTTTTTTTTTCTTTTGTGTCACAAATGGTCCTAGATCAAATGACGTATAGAAATGGGAAAAAAATATCAACGATCGTGTGGATAACAGTTATGTATGCAAAGATTGTTCTATTAAATGGAAAAATATGCATTGAAGTGGTGATCGATATAAAAGCCGCCAAACACGAATTCATCGTTGTAGCAATCTTTGACTTTAATTTTTTTTAACGGCATTAAACTTTAAAGGTATTATGCTAGTGAAATAAAAGCACCTTCAAAAGCTAAAAAAATCTTGACTTTTGAAAAATAATTTTTCTTCTTTACTCAAAAAGTTAAACTCAAAAAGTTAAACTAAAAGCATTTTTATTGTACCCAAATAATATTTTTAATTTATTAGCTTTTTAAAAATCCAATAAGTCAATAAATTATTTTCAAATGAACATCTAAACATGCTCTTAATCTACTCCTAATTTAACCTCTTAAATCATCAACGAACCGTCTATGTCTATGTCTATGATAGAACCCAAGACGTCTAGGTAAGACAAAGCCAACCAAGAGCTCATTGACATCAACAAAAATATCAAGATGCGGTTTAAAATCATTTTTTTCTTTTCTATCACGAATGGTTCTAGAGCAAATCCCCCCTCCCCCAAGTAAATGACATGCGGAAATTTAAAAAAAAAATATCAATAATTGTGTGGATATTCTATGGGTGGTACCTAAATTCTCAATCTACTTTCCGGATCGGGTCAGATCGGGCCTGGTCGGATTCTAACAAACTCTATTTCTCAATCTACTAGTCTTTAAACGAACCCTACAACTCTTAATCATTTGTACTCACTAAGGTTACACAAACATGTAATAATAAAATTAAGAATCAATAACGCGATTATTCTTGGTCACTGCAAAAAATTTACAAGTTTTTAGAGTGTTGTAGTATAAATAGAAAAATTTACAACTCCATAGCCCTTGAAATTAAGTGAACTCGGAGCTTTTCCTTGAGATGTGACCAAAATGTCTCTAAAGAAAAATGGGGCAGAACTTATGTATCTTGCAGTCCTAGCTCCCTATATTTAAGATTTTTTTGATAAATTAACAATGTTAGGATTAGGGAAGGTGAGAGAGCCACTGGATGGAGTATTGGTCGTTTTGGATCAGCTTTTTGCTCAAAGTAATAGAACCTAAAACCGAAAATTCTGTTTTTGGCTTTTTAAAAACCTTTTCACTTCAGTTCTTTTCGCTTTTGGCTTCTGCTTTTTGATTTACACGATGGTTCGGTTCAATTTTTTGTTGTAAAAAAATTAAAAAAAAATGATCACCATCTTCATATCTCGGTTCTATTTTTTCGTTTTTTTTTTCCTCACCAAAACCGAATCATAAAATTCAGTTTGAGAAAAAAAACATATCCAAACCGTAGTAATTAGTTTGGGTCGGTTTTTCCTAACCCGTGAGTTGGGCACGTACATCAAGTTTTAACTTTAAAGAAACAAAAGCCATATAAAAATAAAAAAAAATTAGAAAACATCTGCTTCAGGGTCTTGAACCTGATGAATTTGACAAATCTGGAGGGACATGAGATAAAATTTGTGATTTGTTAACCTTTTTACCCAAATTATTTTAATAGGTCATCGTGAAAAAACTACAGGACACACAAACTTTTAGAATTAAATTTTCTGCTAAGGCTATGTGTAGTGGTAACCCTCTTCCTTGAGGGTTATCTGTCATGTGAAGGGTGACAGACAAGATAATCTCACCTCGTAAAAATCTTTCGCAATATGCAATCGCGCAAGTATAGATGTTTCATTTCTCTCGGTTTTCGGCCTCCTAAATTGCACTCCCTTGTCATAGGGAACTTAAGAAGCCCATCTTAGAGTGAAGACGACACAAATTCCCAACCTCACTTGTTAAGCTAATGCTAATAAATGGATTATTAGTTGGATTTAAGAAAACGAATTAAGTTTCAGTGGAACTAAAACATGTCACTTTTTCAATTGCCCAAAGATGATGCATCAACATTCTACTGCCTCCATTAGTTTAACTGTTTAAGAATCTTCAAATGTTCAAATTTAAAAGGAAGATTCAGTAGAAGAGGCTCCTATTAATCCAAATTGACCCAACAAACATAATCATATTATGTTTGATATATACTTGTCTATAAGTAAGAGGTTGTAAGATCATAAGTATGACAGTTATATACAATTTAAAGCTTCAAATGAAGTAAACGAGGCACACCATCAAGGCCCTTAGAGAAGGAATACTGAGTGTAGTCGTGAACAGTGCTTTCCTTGTACCTCGGTGGGTTGTCATCGGAAATCAACTCCTTGATAGGTCCGTACACCTTTGTCGACTGTGCTAGGGCGGTGCTGAAAAAACATGCCACTGACACCCTCGGCCCTTTTTCATTCGCCATAACTCTATGTTCCACACTTTTCAATTTGTCGTTTGATATCATCTGGGAAATATCAAATTAGACCGTAGAAATGAATTTTCAAAATAAAAATCAACTAATCATATGTTGACTATTATATATAGAACTAACTTGCCTGTAATAGATCACCGATATTGATCACAAGCGCACCAGGAGTTGGTGGAACATCCATCCATTGATTTTCATGAAGTATTTGGAGCCCACCAATTTCATCTTGGAGAAGTACGGTCAGGAAACCACTATCTGTGTGTTTAGTTACACCCATGGTAAGATGTGGTTGTGGACAAGCAGGGTAATAATGACCTACAAATGACAACCCCTTGTCACAATCTAGATCTCCAAGATAATTTGGTTTCAGACCTAATGCCTCCGATATCAATCGAAATAGTAAGCCTCCTAGTTTAAGGACATGATTCGAGTACTCAATTTGAATGTCTCTACAAACCTCCGGCAATTCTTCTGACGGCGGAGGTGTTGGAGCCATGAATGAAAGGAATGTGTCTCTCCAATTTGCGGCGGGAGAACTATACAGATCAAAATTACTATTATACACCACTGTTCTCGAAGCATCCCTCGTGTAAAACTCTTTCTTTATCTCCACATCTTGTTCATGAAACCTACGGACCCCTTGAAGCATCTCGTTCATCACACTCAACGGGATCCCATGATTAACCACTTGAAAAAACCCAATGTTCTCGGAGGCCGCACGGATCTTCTCCACAGTGGATGCTCTATCGGTAAATCCAAGGTCTATGACTGGAAGTTTGAAAAGGGTGGAAGCTTTAGGAATGCTTTCCGGTTGATTGATGAACATGCGCGGTACTTGTCGGATTCCGGCATCAACGAGGCCTTGAACGCCTGATTTTGTTTGGTCAAAATCTTTGAGTTCGGTTGCTCGATCATACGGAGCGATGATTGAAGATGTGGTTCTAGCGTTTGCCATGTTTGTGGTGATGATCTTAGGTAAAGTTTCATTCCATATATAATTGTTGCCACACACTCATTATGGCAATCTTTGGCTTTTAGTCAATCAAACATCACAAAAAAATATCAAGCCGGTCCCAAAATAATATCATCATACAAGTAGTGGTCACGTTAGTCACATTTACATAAGTATAATAGTGGAAAATTCAGGTTAGTTAAAAAGAGTTGAAAAGAGGTTGGTTCTAACGGGTCAAAAATTATTACAATAAGAATATATATAAATGTATGAGCATCAAGAGAAAAAAATAAAATCAAACAATGAAACAACAAGAATTTGATTTTCTAACTTGCTGAAAAATGATTACATAGAGTCTTCAAGTTGCAAGGCCACACCTGCAATAGATTATATGTTTTTGTTATACATTAAACAGAAAAATAAAACAAGAACACTAGAAAATGTTACAACGACATTAACACTAGAAAATCAAAATCAAATCCATTACAAAAACTAAAAATAAAACAAGAGCAAAAAGTCCTTACTCTATTATACATGTGGTATAATGTAAGGACGCTAACCCATATGCTCATTATATTAAAAACTATTGACCGTATGAATATGATATATTAGTCCATCATGTTAAACTTGCCCGTATGACTATTTTTATCATATTTTACAGCCTGAGCTAGTTTGTGTTCTTATTAATTTTGGTGTAATAGACATTAACTGATTTGATTTTCAATATGATGTAGTTATTTGACAGAAGCGAAAAGCTGTTGGTTCACTTTCAACTAAAGCTTTGATTTTCAATATGATGTAGTTATATTGTGTTTGGTATGTTATTGCCGTTCAAAATAAATAAATAAATAATGAGTATGTTATTGGAGGTATGTGGCTAATTTTTTACCTTAGATATTGATCCATAGATATTGATCCACAGTTTGCTACATTTCGTTAGCTTTCTTCTTAGTATGTTAATATTTATATCGTTGTTTTTTATTCGGCTTAATAACGTCAAAAACAAAAGCTTTCAGTTTTACTAGGAAAATGCATAAAAGCAATAGCCATATGCCTTCATGGCTTCTTCACTACGATGAGATCTTTTATTTATTTTCATTTCCGAGTCATATAACAATAAAACTTCAAAACGGCCTTAATTCCGTTTCCAATTTCACTCCATAAAGGTTGGACCGGTCGTGAAAAGGCCCTGGATTTTTACTTAGCTTTACTATTGATCCTCAAAATAGTTGAGCCGCCCTGGATTCATAATGCATATGATCTGTTATTTGTATCTGTCTAATAGGTCTATAGACACTACGGTTTAGATAGATTAATGCTATAATTTTTATTGACAAAATACTAATATTATTTCTAAACACAATCATTGTATATTGGTATGATATGTATAAACAAATTATTATGGGGAAGTAAATTTCAAAAGTAAGTTACAATTTAAAGAAGGTGAAAGAGAACTTCCCATAGTTGAACTACAGGATGGAGAAGTACAAGAAAGTAAGTAATTTTAAGTAACTGAAATTGCATCATTATGATTAAAGCCTGGCCTATATTTTACCCAAACATAACAGTTTCACATAATCTCCCCAAACTTCTAACTTAAAGCTTCAAATAAGCTAAACGAGGGACACCATCATCTAGGCCTTTAGCGTAGCCATGCCGAATGTAGTCACGAGCAGTGGTTTGTCTGTATCTCGGTGGGTTGTCATCGGAAATCAGCTCCTTGATAGGTTCGTACACCTTACTCGACGTCGCTAGGTAGGTGCTAAAAAAGCACCCCACCGATACCCTCGGCCCTTTCTCATTTGCCACCACTCTGTGGTCCACACTTTTCAGTTTGTCATTCGATATCATCTGAAACATATCAAATTAGAATGTGGTATTCAATTTCCATATGTTGACTGTTATAAAACTAACTTGCCTGTAATAGATCACCGATATTGATCACAAGTGCTCCATGAGTTGGTGGGACATCAATCCATTGATTTTGATGAACTATCTGGAGCCCTCCGATTTCGTCTTGTAGAAGTACGGTTAGGAAACCACCGTCTGTGTGTTTGGTTACACCCATGGTTAGATCTGGTTGTGGACAAGGAGGGTAACAATGACCTACGAATGCCATCCCCTTGTCACAATCTAGATCTCCCAAATAATTTGGTTCCAGACCTAACGCCTCAGAGACAAGACGAAATAGCAAGCCTCCTAGTTTCATGACGTAATTTGAGTACTCGATTTGAATGTCTCTGCAAACCTCAGGCAGTTCTTCTGGCGGCGGAGGTGATGGGGCCATGAATGAAATGAAGGTGTCTCTCCAGTTTGCAGCAGAGGAACTATATAGATCGAAATTACTATTATACACCACTGTTCTTGAAAGATCCCTTGTGTAAAACTGTTTCTTTATCTCCACATCTTGTTCGTGAAACCTACGGACACCTTGCAGCATCTCATTCATCACACTTAACGGGATTCCATGATTGACCACTTGAAATAACCCCAAGTTCTCGGAGGCCGCACGGATCTTCTCTACTGTCGATTCTCTATCGGTGGATCCAAAGTCTATGACTGGAAGTTCGAAAGGGGTGGAAGCTTTGGGAATGGTTTCCGGTTGATTGATGAAGATGCGAGGTACTTGTCGGATTCCGGCATCGACGAGGCCTTGAACTCCGGATTTTGTTAGGTCGAAGGCTTTGAGTTCGGCTGCTCGATCATAGGGTTCAACAATTGAAGTTGTGATTTTAGCATTAGCCATCCTTGTGGTGATGATTGTATGCCTAGTTTTTTATTCCAACTATAATTGAAGATATGCATTGAAATAGAGAAATAATTGCCGCCACATACTATTTTAATTATAATAGCAACCACTGACTTTAATCAATGACAAATAATACCAAACATGGCCCTGAAATACTATTAAGTATCAACACGTGGTCTAAGTCAATTTTTGTAATAATTAGTTATGCTATAAATAATAGTAAATGTTAGATCATGCAATATACTAGGGGACTCAATGCATGAGTTACACTACAGTCGTGGGATATTGCTCCACCTTGTGTGGGTGGGGTGGGGACGTGACTTGCGTTGCGTGGAAATTACCAAGTCTGCGTATAAGTTGAAATCTTTGAAATCTGGATTTCAAAAGCTTTAACCTCATATGGTGACACGTTTGACTATTTATTTTATAACATTTACGGTAGGTTAATTTGCTCCGATGAGTGCTCTTTACCATTTTGGATCATAAATTGGATATAATTGTAACCTACGGCTATAGCTATATGAAGAAACCAAAGATGATCAGGTCCGGGTTGATCGAATCAGGCTTCTTAAATCCTTTGGCCGACCGTATTTGGATCTGTGGATCCTGAGATCAGAAGAGCAAACACGTTAGAAGGGGTCAGAGACCGAAGTCTCTGGACCACCCTTCGACGCTCAACATTAGTATTGTATTTTATGATGAATTAACTCATAGAATGATAAAGTAAAAGTAAGAGTGCATAGAAAGAAAATGAGAGGAAGACCTTTTCAAAGAGGAGGAGGGTCTCATATATATAGGAGGAGAACCTTAGGGTTTGGTAGTGGGCCTTTAAGTTAGACCCAAACCGTTGGTTAAGCCCAATTAAGAATAGATTTATATCTATCATCTTCACTATTGGATATTATTACACGAACAAACAAGCTTCTCGCAGCAATGTGCTAATAGTCCAACTTGTTTAACACATGGACAATAATTTTTTAACTTAATTCACCTTTATTTTTTTATTCATTAACATGTGGTGATAATTTTCAAAAATGTTATCTTTAAACTATAATTCTTTATTTCTTAATTAAATAATTAATTATTTTAATTAAATAATTAGTTTATTTGAATAATTAAAGAAAATTAATGTATAGTCTTTAATTTTAATCTAATTTAATTTATAATAAAAAAAATTTGAAGCTACTAGTTTCTACTGCTTTTCCACTCTACCTCACATATGATATCTACTATATTTCTACTACTTATTTTCTCTCCGTGACACATCATATTAGCTACTACTTTTACTACCTTCTATCTCACTCCTCCCACCCCAAGTCATCACTACTTCACTAGGTCTTGGAACCAACTCTTATAACAATTCAGGTACTAGAATCTATAAACACACAATATTTACATGATTATTATAGTCTAGAAAACTAGAAAATAGCTTAAAGCCTCAATCACATTAACTCAATATTTACATGATTATTATAATCTAGAAAATAGCTTAAAGCCTCAATCACATTAACTCTCAAACCAATTCAGGTACTAGACTCTATAAGCACACAATATTTGTATGACTCACAAGTTTATTACATAAACCGAAACTTGGTTGTGTATTTATAAATGAACCCAACTTGATCACCTAAGAAAATAATACAAGATCCCTAGTCCAAAACCGCATGTCTAGATTCCGAGCCCCAACTTATGGACCTTAACATAAATTACGCCAACAGAGTGAAATAATGACATACGCTACTGATAGAAAAAGGAGTTATCGAAGTGAACGTGATTAAACTGAAAACATGAAATTGGTTTACCAAGAACACGTTATTGTGGGTTGACCACACCATAAGTAGTAGTAAGACTAAATCTAAAGATAAAAACACAACTTAAATTAATGATGAATCCTTAAACTAGAAGTCCAACTTAAAGAATGTAGCATAACTCTGAAGCAAAGAACAAAACTTTGACAGAAATCATACAAGAGATTGCATCGAAATGTCAACAGTTTGGGAAAGAAAAAAATAAGAAAACCAAGATGCAACCTTACAACACCATCTATCTTAGGTGGTCTTCGTTTTGGCAGCCTTCTTTGTTGTTGAAGATCTTCTTGGGATGGAATTCTTCATCCCAACAAAGAACAGAAGCGCCCCTAACAAAGCCAAACTCTGCAAAACCCAACTGACGGTAAGTACACTTTCAAAGAGTTTAAGAATGAACTGCTAGAACGGGTCAACTGACCCATCCATAAGTAAATGGTTTCTAATAGAAGGCATTCGAACCTGAGTAAATTTGATGAAAAGCTGAAGGAATTCTTTTTTCTCGATGTCATGGTTGTAGAAGTCATATAAGATGGGAGTAGCAATCAACTGATGAACAATCTGAACATGGGTTGTTAAAGATAAAAGTTAACTACTTGTTTTGAAAATTAAAAATAGGAATGATTTTTGTAATCAGGGGTCACTAACCAGAAGTGTAGCACCGATCGTGCTGCCAAAGATAAAAAGAAAGCTTCCTAGGGCTTTAAGCGCTATAGCTCCAGCAACTAAGAACTTGATCTGTACGATAAACATTTAAAATCCACACAGTTTAAGTTATGTATGTCTAGATGTAAATTATCATGATAATTGTGAAAACAGATACAAAATTAGTTATACCTCAAAATCAGGCACTTGGAAACCTGTATGAGTTGTGAAATCCTTTGAAAGCACGTTAAACTTTGGTGTAAGGGCGGTTACTGCTGATCCACCATCAACTCCAAAGTCATTGAACCTACATGCAGCAGAAGTAAAAAAAAAACTCATAAGAAAGCTTCATATAAATGAGGACCATGTACTTTCTTGATGAACTATGCGATAATTTATATTATATTTTAGCTATATCTTTCAAGCAATACCCATTCAGGATTCACATTGATAAATTACATCATGATTCATGGATCAGTTTCAATGTGAAAACTTACAGACAGCAGGTATCAATTTACAATTTATCTTCCTCTACAGTCTATAGAGGAAGATTAATGGAACTTGCAACATTTCCAATAACCAACGGTGTAACATAAATCAATGCGGAAAACAAACTGTAGTGCACTTACGAAATGCAGTTCTGATGCATACAAATTAATTACATCATGAACCAAGACATAGAATGCTTATACTTAAGTATCACAGTATCAGTATGTTTTCTGAAATCGAAAGGAGCATTATCGACTATGAAAAAAGTTTAAACAACTAATTGCATTGTCCTTGCAAATGATGGCATCACTAATTACCTCAATCAAGAAATCAGAAGCAACAGATCCTTGCTTTTTGAATAGTAATGATGTCAAAAGTCAAAACTATCATAATTAAAGAGTACCATAACCTCACAAGTTAAAACAAAAAAAATTATCCTAATGTAAGTAACTAGTAATGATGTACAAGCTAACAGATGAAACAGTCCCACTACTTTATACACAAGTTTGTCCTGTGTGAATTTCAAAAGATCTTTTTAAGATCTAAACATCTTAAGAGCGATTTAACAACTTTGCTACTGAGATGCAAATTTAAAAGTCAAACACTACTTTTATAAGAGGAGCAGGTAGCATTTAGCTTCTCAATTTTGTAATTCAGAATGACAAATTGAGACAATGTGTTGAAGATCATTAAGCAAGCAAACCTAATCTCCATTTGTGAGAAAACTTAATAACTAAACCAGATCACAAATCTCCATGATAGCTCGTGTTAAGTAAGCAAGCAGAATTATAGATCAACGGTCAGATGTAATGCACGTAAATTCATGGAACAAAAAAAGTTGAACATTCAGATCCGAAACTAGAAAGGCAAAAAAGCGAATCACAGAGAACAATTTGATTTCAAACGATGTAGATCTGAAGTAGGAGAAATGTGAACTTACTCTTGCCAGGCGGAGAAAGCGAAGACGGAGACGAAGAGAACACGGCCGATGAAAGATAAGAACGCCATTGATGCAGCTTCAAGCTCTCTCTCTCTCTCTCTCTTGATTCTCTCTCTAGAATTGTACAAAAAGAGCAGAAGCAGAGAGAGAAATTGAGGCGAATGTTGTGAGGAGAAGATGAGGAAGATATGGTATTTAAATTTTGGGGAAACTACCGCTTTAAAGGGGAAGTTACACTTTGGGACCTCAAGGTTATATGTTTAATCAAGTTGAGGATATAGAGTATTTATAGAGATGATTTACTCCCTTATGGTATAACGCAAAATTCAAAATTTTAAAGAAGCATGTGCAATAAACAATTGTTAAACTTATTATAGGTTGTAATAGGTGTAGGTTTGGATTAGTTCAAAGGAATAGTTAAAGAAATGTGTTAAAACTAATTTGCTTCCTTTATAGATATTATTATTTGTTTTATAAGTTTTAATTTATAAAATATTAGTGTAAAAACAATTACTAAATAGTAACTCTACTTTTTCAAATAAGTGACATATGATATGATGTATAAGCTTTCTAAGTATGCATTATATTACTTTCAAATCATTTGATCTTTTGATGTCTTTTTTCTCTTAGTTAAGTTCTTTAATTTGCTCATTAAATAAGCTCTTTAATTTACTCGTTGAATCTTCTTTTCTTTTTCTTTTTTCTGAACGACGAATTTATCATACTCATACTCCTAAAACTACTCTATAAAATAAATTACCCAAGTTACATCATTGTCATGGGTTTGAACTCAGGATCTCTAACTAAGAGGACAAAACCTCCCGCTCGTTGAATCTAATAGTATTTAGTTTTTTTCTTGAAATGAATCAATAACACATTTCGTTAACGCAAATTCGACAATGAAAAGTTAAAACTTTTTTATGTTTGTAAAGTAGGTGTACATGTGTAATGTCTTCATATTACTAAAATAACGAAGTTGTTTAACACTTCATCTTTGTACAAGTTTTTGTCTCAAATATCATAATTTTATTTTTAGGTATCATTAAAAAAATGATATTTTTACTTTAAATATAATTGTTTGGAGCGTTAAAAATTAACAAAATATGAATAAAAGTGATTTTGATTCATAACTTTCTTCACTACTTAATAGTGGTATTTTATTGTCGTCAAAACTATCTATAGATGCTATAAAAGTTTTATAAACTTACCTTCAAGGGAAAATGTGTGTAGAAACATGAAGTTCTGATAGCTTAAAGGAAGATACTTTGGAAGACCAAAAAGTCATGAAGGGGCTGAAGTGACATATCCGCATACTTGTACACACTGATTTGGAAAGAAAAGCAAAAAAAAATTACGCGCTGCATCGGAAAGGGTGACACACCAATAGCAAATTGCCACATGTCATAAATATGCCATACACGTAGTTGGACCAATAGCAAACTGCAGGCCACGCAGGCGTCAATGCACGTGTTTATTAAGTTTCACTAACTAGACAATAAATAAGGTAAATTTATGTAACCAGGTCCCGAGCTAGAGGAGCTTGGGAGAGGCTATTTTTGTGGGTTTTGAAGGGTTTGGGGTCTTGGGAAGCTTGGGATGGGTATTACTTGAAAAAAGCTTGGGGTCTTGGGAAACTTGGGAGAGCTTGGGATCATGGGGTCTTGGGAGACCCATTACAAACACCCTTAAGGGAACGAAAAGTAAGAGTAACCTGCTTGATGTTATTTTTAGGGCGGCGACGTGGATAATTTGGTCATCCCGAAACGAGGCGGTGTTCAACAAAAGGAAACCGTCTATCCAAAGAATGATCGTGGAGTTAAAAGCTCTAAGCTTCTCGTGGGTGTCTAATAGAGCAAAAGGATGGAAGATCACTTGGTCGGAATGGTGTAACTTTAATTTCTAATGCTTTTGTAATGGGTTTTGGGGCCGGTCGGAGCGTCTTGCTTTGTCGGTTCCCAGTTTTTTAATGAAAGTGCCGTTTCAAAAAAAAAATGTAACCATTAACCATGTGTTTTCGATCATTTGATTTTGGGGTTTGTTATATCTGAAATTCTGAATTCTAATCTCATGTCGTCGTTTATTAACAAGTTTAACGGCCATTCGGAGTTTCGGACTAGCCTTGAAAAAAATCTCCCTTTTCATATGGGGCCACTACTCGTCAGATGACCGTACGGTATATCATCAGACGGGCGTCCGACGATCCGGGTCTGATGTAGCAAAGAAAAAGGTGTAGGATTACTGGATTAGTAGTTTCGTTGTATGTATAGCAAGATCTTTAGGGCGTGTTTAGTTGTGATAAATATTTTCTAATTTTTTAGAAAATGAAAGGGGTTTTCATCTTTAGAAAATACATGAAATTTTTTAAATACGCGTTTAAAATTAAAAGATGGAATTTTCATTTTTCATATTAGAAAACAATAAAATGAGGTTTTCAAATTTAAATTTACAAAGTAGAAAAACAGTGTTTTCCATTTTATTGTAAAACTTTTTCTAAAAAATTATAATTTGATCACGTTTTCTATTTTATATGTTTTCTTGGAAAACATTTTTGAAAAACAGTGGGTGTTTTCCATAACTAAGAGCGTCCTTAGTGTCACATTTTTTTGTTTGACTTGACCAATTTACATAAACTCTGTTTACATGGTGGCAGGATTGAAAGTTAGATGATAGTTAGAGGGCTAGAAGTGGAAGTATAATGCTATAACGTGTTGGGACAACGGAGGTTTAACAAACAGCTTCTTGTCTCATATGCAAATTAGGCTAACTAATGGTGACTTGTCTTCTTATCACACAACTAAATTATGTCAAAATTAATTTCTAATAAATAAGTTAGGTACAATTTTTATCTTTTTTAAACTATAATCATCTAACCCATTCACTAAAGGCCAATGTTTTGAAAAAGCTATCGGATAAACCAGTAGCTTTGACGGTTCTTTGATTTCACAGGATCAAATGATACGTATGGTCACATAACCAGGTTAGGTGAGAAGCAAATGAAGGAGGGTTTTGTGAATGAATTGTGTCTGATCCCTTAACTCGTAACTAAACCAAAAACAACAAGTTTTGTACCAGATACGTCTAATGGATTCGATTCTAAAACATTGCTAAACACTACACAAATAGTTATCGGAGTTTTAGCATATATGAACACTTGCTGAAAATACATACACCAATTAATACCACTTTATAAATTATATTGGATCATATAATCTTTGTATGATAGAATTTTAAGGTCTTAAGCCCATGCTAAACCACTGATGTTTTCTATTTATGATTTTTTTTCGTTGTTAGACAATATTATTATTATATATATTTAACGTTCAAAATTAATTGAAAATTTAATTAATGGATAAAACTTCATTTTGTAACTTATGATGGTGATTCGTATACAAGATAAATTATAATTAAAAATTATGAAACAAAATAAAACATTCTTTGTAAAATATACATCTTATTCAAACATTAGTTAAACTTATAACAATAAAGCAAATCTCGAACTTAATAACCACGGTGATTCGTATACAGCTATACAAGATAAATTTTAACTAAAACTTATGAAATAAGATAACACTTTCTTTTAAAAATATATATCTTATTCAAATATTAATTAAACTTATATATAACAATAAAGCAAATCTTGAACGTAGTAACCACTTTCCATCACCTTTCAATGAATGTGGGCGCAACTACACCAACATTGGGAAAATAATATTTTTTAAAGAGTAGGCTACATTTAGCATTTTTATAAGAAATATACTTTATTTATTTAAGTGAACTATTTCAAAATATAAAATTTAAAATACTAATTTTTTTTTTTTTGAACAACATCAATCAGGCGAACCAGGTTTCACGTGTAACCTACCCCTTCGGGCCCACGTCCAAGGTCGTCTCCACAGACCTCCGTGAAACCAGGACACCCCCTCCTGAAACCATCTGGCAGAAACCCCTCACCATCTGAGACCACTAGGGTAAAACTGCCAACCCTAGGATTCGAACCCGGGTCACTCACAAGGAGAACCACAGGGAACTAAGAGCCTAGGGGTGACCACTCAGCCAAAACCACAAATACTAATTAAACTTTAAACTATATCAATAAAGCAAATCTTGAACGTAGTAACCACTTTCTAATTTCTATTTCACCTTTCAATGAATGTAAAATAACTAAATAAATAAAAATTTAAAAATGGTTTGAATTTAGAGTTCTAAGAAACAATCGACTAGCTCCGATTTTGATAGTTTAATTGTTTTTAACCGTAACGAGCATAATTTTCTACAAGTATGTTTGACCATCACGAGTTGGTGCTCATCAAGGCCGCATGTGGCTGACATGGAAAAGCCCTATGAAGTCTATAGATCGTGTTTGATCTCTCTATGGAGAAGGGCGAGCAATGAAAGTATTGTGTATGCTAATGTATGATCAGCTAAAGATAAAGAGAGTATGTTTTTATTTACAACAACTTAGAAATGGCAAGTAATGTAAATCCATGAACTCATGAAGAGCTAGTGAATAGCGTTAAGCTCACGTAGATTAGTAATTGCAAACATTTATAAAAACAAAATTGGTATCTTTATTAATGATTGATAACCACACAGTTATATTACTTAAGAAAAGATAATAAAGAGATCATCACGAGGGTTCAAAAGTAAGAAGCCTACTATATAACCTAGTTTACTTCACTAATACTATATAGACATAGTATTGTTCAACATTTAAAAACATAGATAATTACATGACTAAGTAACAGGCATACGGATAGTTAAAGATTCAAGACCGAAAGTGCCTATGCGAGATGTGCCATCAAATTATCAACATACAAGGATAATTCAACACACCTGCAAATCTTTTTTTTTAATGGCAATATTTTTTAGCTTGTCCATAGGGATTGAACTCTCAACATTTGAAAAGGCAAAGCCTTATTCAACCCAAGAAAACGCTATGCTAAATGCCCTTTGGTCACCTATATACAATTAACGATCATAGCACAACTGACAATGGATTGATATAGCATTGAACCAAAATATGTCTTTCAACATTTCGTGAAACTATATCTAATCATCACCATATGCATTATGAAACAACCAAAGCATAAATTCATGTTTAGCAAGAGTGAAAACAGAATTGAATACACAGGGATGTCTCATAAACAACCATTTTGTATAACTGTAATGAGAAAGGACAGAGGTAAAAATGTGTAAACAACTAAACCCTAATAGAATAAATGTTACCTGCAATAATAAAGTGACACCAACCAACATTGATCACCTGGCTCCCTACGAACTGCAAAACTGAAGCAGTTGATTAGCTGCAACTGTTGCTATTACAAATTTAATAACTTGGTTTCAAATCTGAGAAAATACAACAATATTATCTAGCGCGATTCAGCGCTTCCTCTTGCTTGAAGACTTGAATCCAATCTTTTGTTTCTTGAATGTTTCCATTTCAACGCTCTCTTTTAGTTTCTCCAAAGCTGAGACAGCATAAAATAACAAGTGTTGGAACTACGATAACGTCTTTAACAAATACCCATGAAAAAATGAAATTCAAAAATCGATGCTAATAGTATATATATAGAAAAAAGTTGTTGAAGAGTATTTTGGACACTTCAAAATAATCAAACAATGTGTTCATACTTCATACCGAGTGAAAAGTTAGTATGCACAGACAAACATCGGCATACAAGTGAAGGATAGATCAGGTAGAATGCTCTTTATCCAAAACAATAGCAACATTTAATCAGCAAATAGGTTGGTAAAGGGTGTTTGATTATAGTCAAATGTTTTGAGTAGCCTTAAAATTCACCAAATATGTAAACGTCTCTTGAAATATACTTAATGGATAAGCAACATCAAAATCAATTTGGGATGCATCCAAAACATAAGCTTTGTTGCAATTGTTTTGGGATTCCAAGTATACCAACTTAAGAATAACAAGTAGACGGCTGGCAAAATGTCAAAAACTGGTGCAGTTTATAGATTTATACATAAAAAGGTTACCATCATTATAGGTAGATCGGAGGGACTGTACAGAATCCAATGGAACTGTATATGTAGGACATGAATCAATGTCAGCTTTCTTCAAGAGCTTCTTGAATTGCTTGACCTACGAGATGTACAAAAGTGGATAAATAAAATAACCGAAACATGCAACATAATAACAAAAGAAAAGGCTATGAAAACCTTACAAAATTTGTTCCTAATAAGAAAAACATTATTTACATCTTAGACCAAAAGGTTGGATATTTGAGGAGACTTGGTGCATGGTACATTTCACACAATGAATAAGGGAAGCCCTTTTGGGGCATGGGTAAAAAAAATTACCTCATCTTCATCTAACAAGGTGAAGCAGCGCCCGCAATTCCCTGCTCTTGCAGTGCGACCAGCACGATGAATATATGTTTTGATGTATGGAGGCTTATCGTAGTTAATAACATTTTTAACCCCTTCAACATCCATTCCACGTGTCATTGCATCAGAAGAAACAACAACCTGTACTCCACCTTCTCGGAATCCTCTCAATGTCTTGCTGTAAAATCAAATACATAATCACAACAGTTAAATTACATAGATCCAACCTCAGATACTTGTGACTTGTTTAGTTGGACTTGATGACAAATCATAGTACTGTATCACAACTTAAGGGGGGAAAGGCGTACAAACTCTCTTGTATATAAGTTATAAACTAACTGAACAATAGATAGAGTAACTGAGCTTGCCTTCTAAGAGTTTGATGTTGATGACCAGAATACTCCTTGATCTTGATCCCTAAATCCCCAAAAAATTTAAGTAAAGTGCATAGTCTGTGAGTTGACTCGACTGATGATGTGAAAACAATGCATTTCTCCCCTTGTAAACTTTGTAATAAGGCAACCAGATACAGAGGCTTCAGCTTTGGTTCACATATCTGCATAAATTAACATAACTTGGATTTGTAAAAAAAAAAAAGGTGCATATTATAATGGTTATATGAGGTATTGTTAGAAGCAAGATGTCATTAAGTAGGTTCTTAGAGAGAATTCTATGGTCTTTGAATCTATGCTGAGAGACTGAAACTTGATAAGTTCCATTTTCTAATTTGAAGGGAAATGAAATGCTTCAGACAACTAAATGTGTGTTTGGATGTGTGTTATAAATCTGATAATCTGAGTGTTGCAACTTGAAGTCCCAATAATCATTTCCAAGTGTTTGGATAAAGTTATTTTGAATATAGTAATCAATTTCATACCTGCTTCAGCGAAATAGAATATAAGTAATATTAAGAATAAGTATTTAATACCCTTTGTTAATTTTATTTTTCATAGTTAGTAACACCATCATGAAAACAACTATTGGTATGATGATTTATAAGAAAGCGTTTACATATAATAGCTAATAAAAAATAAATTGCCATGTTTCAAATATGCATACTTCTACAATATATAAAATTGGGTTTTTGTTCATTTTTTTCTATTAGTTCCACAAATTATTGCGAAGCATTCAACCAACTAATTATCACATCATTAATTCACTACAACTTGAAAAGGCACATTAAAACACCATCACCTACAACAAGTTTTTTACAATGGATTGTTCAATTATGATTGTGATGAATATGTATAACTAGCTAGTCATGAGAGCATACCAATTTGAAGGATTCCAAATGTTCCGGAAGCTGGTAACGTATCTTCCCCGTTGTCAAGAACAGCGGATGATGCAGATCAAGTTGAGCAAGCTTGCTTGGATCTTGGGTTAGTGTGGCAGATAGAACCATTTTCACAAGCCTCGGGTATGGTTTACTCTTAAATCCCCTCTCCACACCACTGTAACAATTTATTTGGATCTTAGCTCAGTTGATGTAAAACTATATGAAAGTTGCTTCATTACAAACAAATAGTGCCACCCCACTTTCCATTTCCAAAATGATCAATTGAATGAACAAAAATTTCCTGTACAGCTAGAGGTGCACAAAATCCGGTTCTAAAGAAGTTGCTCAACCCCTGTTCCCCACTTTAAATAATTCAATTTCAAAATAACACTTTAAACAGTCTAATTTTACTAGGAACAAAATATTTTGTGGTTCTTTTCTATATGTCCAAGTACCCTAACAACATAATACAGAAAAACTGGCACTTACAGTCTCCTTATAGTCTTCAAGGAACCAAAACTTGAAGGAAGTGAAGGGCTGACATAAGAAAAGAGGCCATCAACACTAGAGCTGGTACACTGAAGCACTGTGGGAAGCCATGATTGATATGACTCACGTAGCAATCGATCGGTTTCATCAACTACCTAAATTACAAAAACTACCAGCATAAATTTCAAAACAAAAACTCTAAGTAACCACGGATTCTCAAAGAATTACTTACCAGGAAACGAAGATGCTCAAGTGTAAAACCCTTGGTGTTATTAATATGATCCATAAGCCTTCCAGGTGTTGCTACTAATATATCTACAGCACTTTGCAACTCCACAGAATGAGATTCAGGGTCAGGGTCATAACAAATGCCTGCCTCCAGTTTCGGTCTCTCAATTAGCATTGAAATTTCATCTGCTATAGATGACTGGCCAACTGCCAAACCAACCGATAACCCCACTGCAGGTGCAATAGTGGCAAAAACATCCCTAACCTAATAAGAACAAAAAAAAAGTAATACACATTGATGAAACCACATACTAGAACAACATTAGAGGTTAGAACTTATAACGTAATTACCCTTAGAGGGCGTTTGGTTCGCTGGAATTCAATGGAATTGTAATTTGAATTTCATTCCTAACATGTTTGGTTCATAGAATTTGTAGGAAATGGAATCTGAACTCCAAGGATAACATGTTTGGTTGAGGAGTGAATAGAATTCAAATTGGAACTGGAATTTGAATTAATACCCACAAATTCCTTCATAAAAAGAAATACAACTCCCATTCCAAATTGTGAAGGATGTAACCAAATGAATTGGAATTTCACACTCCCTCTCCGTTATCACCTCCACTGGTTGGTGGCGGCTGTGATAGATTCCAATTCCTTCATGATTGCTTAATCAACCAAATTCATCAAAAATTCCAATTCGTTTGATATATTCCAGTTCCTTTAAATTCCAGATCCACAATTTGCAAGCCAAATCCAGTTACTTTAAATTCCAATTCCTTTAACAGATTCAGTTCCTTTAAACATATTCCACAAACCAAACACCCCCTTAGATTATTGATTCCGTTTTGTTACCATATTATCATGTTATGATTATGATGTTCTTGACGAGTGATATGCCTAACCTGCAAAGCTAAATCACGAGTTGGCAAAACCACCAACGCTCGAAGACATTTCACAGCACGAGTCGAAAGAATTTGCACAATTGGCAGTGCATAAGCTAAGGTTTTCCCACTTCCGGTCGGTGAATTCACACAAATATCTCTCTCAAAGGATCCAGGCCCCATGGTCTCTTGCCAAACTGCCACTTGAACAGGAAAAAGCGAATCAATTCCACTACTGCACAACGCAGCTTCCAGCCTATTGTTCATAGTTCAAACAAACAAAAAAGTGAAACAAGGCACACACAGATGAACCACATAAAAGAGTTAAGTTAGTAAGCACAAACAGCACATTTGATAGTTTCAAATCCTACAAATTTGAGTTTCAACTTTCAAGTCTCTAATGAATTACTTATTGACTTCAAATTGTAAAACAATTGATTCACGTTGCAGATTAGAACACACGAGTATCTAACCACATCACAATTTATGAATTTACAATGAAAATCAAATGCATTCAAACTGGTAAAGTTAATAGTTCTAATCGAGTACCTAAGTGGGAACAGTGTATCATTATTGAGCAGATAAATAGCATTTGATACGGCATAGACAAAATCATAAAGGTATATCGATACCTAGGGTGGAGAAAAGGAAGCTGAGCAAGAGGACGCTTGTTAAACAAGCTAACATCAACGGGATTTCTCATCCATGGCAGCACTGCGACTTTTTTTCTCGAGATCTTCTGCGCTTTTGGTTCTTCCTCCATGGTTACAGAGAAGAAACTGTTGATTTTTGCAGCTTTGAAAGAAGGAAAATTATATAGCGAACGATGCCCTCAGAGAAGATTTTCTTTGGGCCATGGTTTTGTGGCCCAAATTGTATACCCAATTATGGTGGATCTTTTAGTCTGGTAGCCCAATCTAGTTTAAAACCTAGTCAAACTCGAACAAGCTTATTTCCGAGTTTTTTTATTTCAAATCTCGAGAGAAGCAAAAATGGGGTATAGGGTAGGAGAGAAAGTAAAGAGACAATGAGATTGAAGATTTAATTATTTATGACCTAAAGGTGTAATTTTATCCCGGTGATCCGGTGAAGTTACCATAGACGGTGGTGGTGGATGATGGTTATTTTGTGTTTTTAATTTTTTTCTAGTAAAAGGGGTATAACGGTCAATTCATATCTACTTAGTTGAGTTTTTAACACATCCAACTCAAGTAACATAGGTTAAATAAATGTGCAAACTTAAAAACCATAACCTTAATTTTCAAAGTTCATGAACGAAATGTAAAATTTTGACAAACCACACAGGACCATTGGCGTAATTTACTCTATGTAAACTTTAGACAAACTACAGGGACCATCGACATAATTTATTTACTCTAGAATAAATCAGCACAAGGAGGTTCTAACTTCTAACTCTAGAATAAATCAGCACAAGGAGGTTCTAACTTGTAACCGAAGCAATTATCACGAGAGAAGCAAAAATAAACAAAAAATTTATTTATCGAATATCCTCTTCTCGTGTTAAGAAAAATACCCAATTTAGAGATAGTAACAATGAAACCAGAAATACATCCAGCAAAAGAGGATTACAAACCAAAATCATTGAGGTAACAAAAACATTCTAGAAAGAATCTGAACCAACAATCCAAAATCAAGAAATCTAAGTTGTCTTCGTTTTTAGATGCTTCCTCTTCATTGATTTCCTGGGAAGCACATTCTTCATTCCAATAAAGAACAAAAGTGCACCAAGCAGTGCAATGTTCTGTAACAGATACGAGCCATTAGAAATAATTTTAAAAACTATTAAAAAAAGAACAGAATAATAAACCTTCAGGCCATCACTAATGCACCGCCTTTTGGGGTGCATTTGGCACACACATGCCACACAGGCTGCATTTGGAGTGAGTGCCCATGCACAGGGGCAGTCAAGTGCTGTGAAGATGGGACCCAAAGTAATTTATTTATTTTTCTTTTTCGTTTGTTTTATATTTATATATAGTGCATTAATGACTTGTACACTATATGCAATAATCACTTGTGCACTACGTTTATTTTTATTTTTTTAATTATTTTATATATACTGATTGGGTAAGACAACAAAAATATGTAATGTTCAATGAAAACATTAACTTAATTAATTTTTACACTACTTATTTATTTTATAAAAATTATTTCTTTCTTATAATAAGTTATGCAAACTTTTATAAATGATTTGAATTGGTATAAAGAAATTGATTATTAAAAATAAAGGTAAAAGGTGATAATGATGTGGAAATCTAAGGATGTTTATAGTGTTGGAGAGAAAATGGGTGTTTTTGAAGGATTAATGGAAATCTAATGGGCCAGGTGACTCGATGCGTTTGTGACTTGTGAGTGCATTTAGCTCCTTGCACTAGTGATGGTCTTAGGTCAAAAGTCAAAACTGCAGGAAAACAAGCATACTTTCCATTTATATAAATTTAAAAACAAACCTGCACAAAATCTGCAAGAAGACGGTGAAATCTTGGATCATCCATTTCATAGTCATAGAAGTCATGTAGCAATGGAGTGATAAGCAGCAGGTGATACATCTGTAGATGAGAGAATAAAAATATTTAGTAATTACAAATATTCTGATCGAATTTCAATTGCTTCGCGTTTGTATAAGACAATGGGTATTGTGTGTATCGTTTTCTTAAGGAGTTACCAGCAAATAAGCACCGGTGGTGCTGCCGAATACAAATAAAATCCCACCAAGACCTTTAAGAGCCATTGAAGCCAAAACAACATGCTTAACCTGTGATATGTATATTAATATTAGAAAAACTAATAAAGAAACATACAATGTGAACGAATAACCGAAATCAAAACTAATTGAGCCATTAACAATTTGAACCATCACACTTCAGTTTCTTTGCATAGATGTAGTAATTTGAACAAAATGTACCAAGTATGATGGTTATTTTCACATTTAAATTTCAATGATTTTCCAACACACCTACTGTTACTAGTGTAGGTTTATTTTTTGCATTTTTTTCTTACTCAAATTTGATATAAATTAGAGCCTCACATCGATTTTTGGCACTCCATTTCCAATCTTGGTGGCAAGAAATCTTTGAATAGACGTAATTTGTGGATCTAGTTCCTTCGCAGCAGGGCCCCCATCATCACCAAAATCATTGAACCTGATTAATAAAAAAACAGATGGCCATCAAACATCAGAATCAATGACACACTTTCAACTGGCTCTAAGATCTATATCATACAGCCAAAAGTTCAATGGATGCGTTTAACTGTTACACGAATATCTAAAGCAACATCAATAACAGCCTACATGTATGTATATGTCAGAACACGTTCTATACAAAACCAATTATAAGTAGAGAACCACAAGAACAGCATAATCACTTCTGCTTAATGTTGGTAAGATATGATGGGAGAGAAACTTATGTGTCACAATTAAGCAATAAGTACAAGTGCTTATGTGATTTCTTTGGTTCTATATCAAATGGCACTCTCTCTATATATGTGTCTGTGTATGTATATCATGGACTGAATTGAAATCTGTCAACTTGTTGCAACAACCGTTAGTGGGCAGAGAGGTAAATTTGGATCAGAGGTACAAAACTTTCCAATACCAAGTAATTTCCATTAGTTCTGAACATTCTAAAGAGAAACTTGCACTTCGAAAGGCGTATAAAATTATGTGTTTTTGCAAAAAAAAAAAATAATAATAATAATAATAATGATTAAAAAAAAAAGAGTCACAATTTGAGGTTAGAGGAATGTTGAGTGCATCATACACTATTTTGTATATGATACCAAATACCAAATGATGTTTGTTTAAACTATGGCCATAGTAGTAACAAGGAGCACTATATGCTATACTAAGTGCAGCAAAAACTACAAAAAAAAAAAAAAAAAAAAAAAAACTGAAACTATTATGAGAAGTAGTCTAACAAAGATGAGTTTTGAGCTATGTTTAGTTTTTAGAATATCTTTGGAATGGACAAAGCAATTTACAGACGCCAATATACATGATAACATGGGTGAAAAAGCTAGAAATAAACTGAGTTCATGGATATAGTCCGTAGATGAAAAAGGGTTTGGATTATATAGAAGCTTTACTGTTAATCAAATGTCTTGGAGGCCCTATGTATGATTACAAGACAATGAGAGAATCTTGTGAACTCATTTCAAATTTCATTATTTCTTTGAAGATAATGAGACAAACAAGCATATAGTAAAATCTCACTCAACCAGGGGAGAAAACCTCGGGTTTATTTTGTTAAAAATGGGACACACAGAATCTTTGCAGATAATGATAACAACCAATTTCACTTTCATAAATGAATCTATGAACTCAAAAACCCTATTATAAACTTCAAAATCCAGACAGCCTAACACACCAGAACAATATAAACATATCTCACTCTACCACTTAACCATCAACTGTACATTTCAACAACATGATGCAAAATAGGATGCACCTGGATCGCCCCTTTCATGTGACCTTAAACACACAATCAAACCTCGCAAATCGTACGCTTTCGAGATCAAATCACAGTACTCCAAACAAACAGTCAGCCAATTCCAAATAAAACGACGTCGTACGTAAAACCTAATAAGTCAAAATTAACATCATTAAGTTGGTAAAATTACGCCGGAAATCAGGATAATGGTAGATCTACGGAGGCGTAAATCGATGCATTTGTGTAGTGGTAGTAGGAAGCGGATCAGATTGAAAACAAACATAATAATAAGATAGTAGATCTAGAGAGAGAGAGAGGTTATTATTAAAATTAGTACGTACATTTGCCAGGCGGAGAGGATGAAGAGCGAGGCGAAGAGGAGCCTCCCGAGGAAGGAAAAGAAGCCCATTTGAGTGACGGAGGGAGGGGGTTTGTGGTCTTGAAAGAGGGGAAATCGGGGCCGCTGCTGGTGGTGGTGGTCGGAACTCGATTAAATAGAGAAATCGAAAGTGGTTGGTTTTGGTTGGGTCTGGTCTTTTCAGAGTTGCGAGGAGCCCTTATTTATTATGACACTGGTTTCTTTGATCGATCTACTTGCAAATTGGCAATTTGGAGGAACTCTATGTATATGGTTACTTTTAAATTCATTCTTTGTAAAAAAATATATATAATAAAATGACTAAAATCTCGTTTATATAAT